>CM067501.1:46199044-46206544 GCA_034509495.1 Acestrorhynchus altus
CCTTAAACAAAACCCAAGTCTTACCTCAGTGTTTCAGAACTACAGGCCTTCTGAAAAAAAGAGTGTAATTTAAGAAATTCAACTACAAAAGCTTAAAGACCACAAAATGTCACTTGGCCAGGGTGCAAAACTTGCATAAGACTGTAGCTGTTTACACATGGCATTTCCATGTGTTTTGAATGTGACCACTGGTAAGCAGAGTTTGGGATTAGAGGAAAGGTACCACACACATACTATGTCACTCTCTCATTGTATTTATAATAAAAATGATAATTAATAAATATATATTAATGCAAATAATTATTATATTCTGTTAAAAGATCAATTGTTGATCAATTAAAATTTAGTTTAACTCTACTAAAAATGTACATCTGGGGTATCGTCAGTGTGTGTTTAGCATGAAGTGTAATTATGAAACCTGTTTAATATAATATAATATTGTGTATCTCAGCATATCTATCATCAAATGTCCTTATGCCTTATGTATTTCTCATGGATCCATACAATATGGATGTGAGTAAGTCAGGTGTGCTCTCTTGTTACAACTTTAATAACAATTTAGTAATTAAATATAAACACAGAATATATGGTGCTAAATATTGTAGTAAAGAACAAATATATTTAAAAAAATGAATAAATATATCAATAGTATTTTGAGTTAAAATAATTAGTGCATTTGTAGGATCTGGCAATACTGGTTCGTGTTAAATGAGGCACACAATAAACAACTGGCCCGTGCTTTAGACTACTACAGTAATGATTTCCAAAGCTACATCCAAGTCTGAGTATGTCCTTCAGACTGTGGGAGTCCTGCAGCAAAGAAATGAACAACTTCTTAAGGTTAAAAAGCAATTATGCATGTCTCCACAATTTAAAATATGGTACACATTTGCTCAAAGCAAACAGTCCCTGGTAAAGCTTCGGTTTGATCAAAAGGCAGCTGAATGATTTAGACTGAGCTATAATGTAACAAATAAATATACTTATTACCAAAATAAGTCATTAATAATGGTTGATCAGTTAAAATCTCCTGAGTGGTGCAACCATCTAAGTGCTGGTCCTACCTTTGATCCTCAGTGATCCCAAAACCATCCATGGCCAGGAATTCCGACTGGCCTTCCCCTGGGTGGAAAGGATGGCCCTCCTGCTCCAGCATCATTGACTGCAATGCTAGAAGCATCTATAAGCTGACACCCCAGACAGTGATTGCTCCAGGAACGCTGAGCTCCAGACACCTGGATAGAGAAAACCTGGTGCCTCTTTTCAGAGGCACCTTCTTCTTAATGCATTTAGTAACTTGAAGGTGTATCCATAGCTGACAAAGGTCCCAAATGAGCAAACGCACAGATTGCATTAATCTCCTTAAACAAGTAGAACCTTCTGGACAAGTCGTGCATGAACCTACACTCTCATGCACTTCATTCTAAGAGGTGATGAAGCTCTGTTCAGTACTTGTCAGAATGATTGGAATGACATGTGATCCAGAGCTGATTTTATATCAGTACCCAACCTTGCTATTGCATTTTGGTTGAGTGCAATCCAGTCCTCATAGCAGTGTTCCAACATCTAAACCTAACCCTAATCATCGGTTCTCTTTCGTCCTGTTCTTCAATGGCCAGGACCACCAGAGAGCAGGTATTATATGGCTGGTGGGTCATTCTCAGTATGAGTGGATCACACACAGCAGTGCTGCTGGAGTGTTTAAACCCCTTATCACTGCTGGACCAACAATCCACCAACCAGAAATATCCAGCCAACAGCGTCCTGTGAGCACTGATGACCAACACAAACTGCAGAAACAGATGAGCTCCTGTCTCTGACTTTACATCCACAAGGTGGCACTAGATAGAAGTGTCTAACAGAGTGGACAGTGAGTGGACAGCAGCACTTCTGTCTTATCCACCACCCACAAAGTATGCAGAGAAGCAGATGGACGACAGTCTGTAATTATAGTCTGTGTGGTCAGGCCAGGTCTGTGTTCGTTTGATCGTTTAAGAAAATCCAGGGACAGGAGACAGAGTTCACAAACAGCTGATTGATCTCCACAACACCAGTGAGACTCGAATATGCATTACATTGACTTTGAAGTATATAGTACAAAACAGCATTATTCTGAGGGCCTGTGCTCCAATCACAAAGCCAAGACCTGTCTCCCCATAAAAACCAACCAGAGACTTGTGCTCTTTTGGTCTCAAAGGCTGAACTCATGTACTAGTTCCCCTTAATGATTTCTAGTTCCCCTTAGTGCTTCTACCTTAAGATCTGCCAAGATCATAAGTGCATATTTCCCCATTCAACCGCTCGTATCCAAAAAAATGTCATTCGCAAGATGAACTGACAGTGTATTGGCCACAAAATGAGGCCCTAGTACACCAAACTAATAAAATTATTGTGGTCTAAAACCATGTGTTTTAGATTAATTCTCCATCTGTGTTTTTATTTTTGCAAAACAAAACTCCAAAATCCACACCAGAACATTTCTCAGAACTGGAACATTGTGTCACACACGCACATGGAAACAATTGACTTGCTCTCCAGCAGTCGGGCCTTTGCCAACCTCTCTGCCCATTATCCTTCCCTCAACTGACCGAGCAGCCCAATCAATTTCACAACAGCAGAGAGAAACGTCACAATTACCAAAAACATTCTTTTATTTTTTTATCCAAAATGAAGTTTCTACCTCGGGTATATAAAGACAGTTCCACAGAAACACTGCATGGATCCCTGTGCACATGGTTGATCCCAGACTCCCCTCAGACAGCTCTGATGGTTCTGCCTCAGTGGTAGCACTGGAGTCACTGTTTCACTTTCAGTGCTTTACTTTCTCCATAACACGCCCTGTTGTTCTACTCAAACTTCAAGAATAATCTCGTTTCATAAAAGGAGGGACTCGAGGAGTCGACTCCTTTAAATCGAGTCATCCCTGCTCTGCTCTCCTGAAAGTGGCTTCAGACGGTACGTACTTATTGAACAACTAAACGATTTAAATGGTCAGGTGTGTGTGTGTTATTATTATTATTATTATTATTATTATTATTATTATTATTGTTGTTGTTTTTATTATTATTATTATTACTATTACTATTATTATTAATATTATTATTGTTGTTGTTGTTAATATTATTATTATTATTATTGTTTTTATTATTATTATATGTACATTATATATATATTATGATGTATAATTATTTATTTATTAATTATTTATTTTTATTCATCTTTGCTTATCGTTAGACATACCTTACATGGTCACAATGAGGAAAAGTTTCTTATCCTGAGGAAACGTCATACATCATGAGTTAGAGGGTGAAGCAGTTTTTAACAAGAGACCCCAGATAGCAGGGTTTGGCCCCGATGGATTTACCTGGTTCTACTTTGAAAAGGTTCTCGTGCTTTTGCTTGAGTCACTGTTACACCCACTGAGTCACTTCATCTTATTACTTCATTTCAGTGTGTTTTCTCATTGCTCACAAATGCCACAGAGTCTCTAAAGTGAAAGTGTGAGACCTGTGGGAGGCACTCTTGCTTCTGCTCTGTGAGCTTAATAAGGTGATCCTACGTTCTCTGGAGTCGATTCCGAATCATACCACAGGACCGAAAAGTTCAACTTTAAATGCAGGTTTCATTCGGGAGTTCTGAGCAGTTGGGTGTTACCAAACCTGAGTACATCCTAAAACTTATTTTATTGACCACTTTCATTAATATGAAATATGGAAATAAATAAATCACACATATATAATAATGAAGTTCCCTTCAACCCCCTGCAGTTATTCCAGCTGACATGTCATTTGACACCATGCTGCTCACCTTGTTCTGAGTTTGGAGAAGAGCTGGTTTAATAGCAGGAGTCTGAGGATGAAGAGACAGAGCCGGTTCTTTGGTAGGATTTGAGGAGACAGAGCCGGTTCTTTGGTAGAATTTGAGGATGAAGAGACAGAGCCGGTTCTTTGGTAGGATTTGAGGATGAAGAGACAGAGCCGGTTCTTTGGTAGGGATACAAGAGTCAAAAAATGTAAGGAAAATAATCACACTTGTTTATTTAAAATATATTTCTTGCTGTGCTGCTCAAAGCCTCACATATTCAGACATTTTCCTTCACAAGTTCCACAAGACTGTCCAGTTACTATAAGGAGCAGCAAGTGACCCTAACCTAGGATAGGTCGTCACCATTGTATCTGCTGCCAGTGATTTCAACACAGCAAGAAAAATGTGGAGGAGTTTCCCTGCTTCTGGGAAGAGAGGATAAATGCAGACTGAAGCAAGATCTCACAGTTTTGGAGAAATGAAAGTAAACAGATTTTGGTTAAGAATAAACCACTGAAGGGTTGGTGTTGGATCTGGTAGACACCCTTTTGCCTAAGCTGTACAGAAATGAAAAAAACATGCTGGGAGGGAAAATGAAAAAAAGCTGCAGTACCTCTTTGAGCTGTCCGACTGATCAGAATACTTTGAGAAATGTACTGTGTGCTACTTGGTGAAACTGAAAAGCACTAGCTGATCAAACACCTGGGTAAATTTACTGAACACTGTTATATAATTTTTTTGGTTCAAAACCCTTTTTCATACAGAAATCAAATGCTGAAGCACATGTTTTCCAAAAACATGAATCACCAAAAAATAGTTGCTCAAATAGTTGCATGTAGAAGAAAGGGTCAGAGAGTAATGCTGTTGAGAAGGAAGATGAAGGTTAACAGGAACAGTAAATGATAACAAATCTGATATGGGCAATATTTAATGCTGTACACATAGATAGATAGATAGATAGATAGATAGATAGATAGATAGATAGATAGATGGACGGATGGATGGATGGTTAGAGAGAGAGAGAGAGAGAGAGAGAGAGAGAGAGAGAGAGAAAGGGAGAGTTTTTAACTCTATTGGTCTCTTGGGAGGGTTTTCTCAGGGACATTAAGGTATAAGTCAAGTCAAGTCAAGTCAAGTTTTTATTGTCATTGCATCTGAGTACAGGTATGGAGTGTAACGAAATTACGTTTCACAGACAGGACAGGACAGTGCAATACCGGTGGTGAGGATAAGGTGCAGAGATATGTGTAACATACTGATAAGGTATATCTCTGCACCTTATCAGTATGTTACACATATCTCTGCACCTTATCCTCACCACCGGTATTGCACTGTCCTGTCCTGTCTGTGAAACTGTCTCTTGTTTTACTGTATTTATTGTATTTATTGTAGTGTTTGCACTTTGTCGTCCTATTGTTCATGCTGCTCCGTGTTGCACCTTGGTTCCGGAGGAACGTAATTTTGCGTTGTCCTGTTGGAATTGTGCCCTGGAGTGTGTTCAGAAATGGTAGATCCACTGGTTGCAGGACCTCATTAACATAATGCTTCACTTTAGGTCAGTTTAAGTAGGTTAAAAAGTACCTTCCATGTAAAATCTGGTCAAATCAGCTGAAAGGTTTCGCAACAAATCCTGGCAGCTCAGCAGATAAGATCTCGCTCTCCTGGTGCACATACGAAAGAATCCTCATAGAATAAAGGCAGTGTCAATGTATGACTATGGCACGTCTCATCCCTCAAGGTTTGGGTTTTCATCTAAGAACCCTTTCAATTTGGCCCTTTATTGCTAGCAATTCTGAAATGTCTGTCAATTGTAAGTCTCCCTTTAAAAACGGACTGACATTTTTTATAAAAAGATTTTATTTATACACATAACAATGAAAAATTTCATCAACAGATACTGTCCTGTATTCACAACAACTCACTGCTCAACTGCACCGCCCTTCAGTATCAGTAAACCTTCGGGAAAGCATCGCATAAGCAGAGTTTCACACCCAGAATACACTTTGTGAATGTAAGTACTGGGACACATGCTCATTCATCGTTTCTTTTGAGATCAAAGGAGTTAAATTGCTATGAGGATTTGGTTGCATTCAGTAACAATACCTTTAGTGAAGTCAGGATGTCGGTTGATATACTGTATATAATGCATCTTATAATGCTCTTTATATATAAGCGTTACGTTTTTTGGCTGGTATATGGCATCAAAATGGCTCATAGGTTCTTCCAGGGTTCTGCATTAAAGAAAATGGTTCTATATAGAACCGTAAACACTAAAATATATAGTACCAATAAAGGTTCTTCTATTATTACAAGTTTGGCATCATAACAATAGTAGAAACTTTTTAGTGCCATACAGAACCCTTTTCAAAATGGTTTTGAAAATGGTCTACAGCACATTCTCCATCATTTACATGATTTAAGAACCCTTTATGAGCCCTCATTTACCATGTGTAGCACATGGAAAACTAACCGTTAGAATGAGTGCAAGAAAAACGAAATGAAATCTGCAGACTGAGAGTGTGACGAATGTACAAAGAATGGTCCTGGACATTTTACAAAATTTCGAAATCCCAGCGGGACACATTAGTCATACGAAAGAGAGGGGAAAAACACAAACAGGGCGTCATCACCACAATCCAGAACACCATGTTCTTTTTGGCTCATTCTCCAACCTTGTTTTTCTTATGCTGGATTTTCTTTTGGAGGACACACAGTGCTTGAGGTTAACAGTATGTCACGTACTGAATTCCCATTATTTACCTTTCCCAAAGCAAATACAGTTTTCCAATATCAGGCACCTTTTAAGTTTACTTACTAAAGTCAGGTGTAGGAAAAACAGGACAGTTCAAAAAGCGAATGATGCCAAGAATTTCCCTTGATCCCATATTCCAAAAGAAACAGCAAGCGCGCCTGGTTTACGTTTCAAATGGGAAATATTACTTCTCATTAGAACTTTTTCCAGAATCAGGTCCAGAGTTCACAGATGCTGGAAGCCCTGTACATTAACAGGGTGTGTGTGTGTGTGTGTGTGAGACTCCATAAAACCAAGTACTGGTTGTCATGGTTAAAGTGTGACTGACAGGTGGGCCTGAGAGTCACAAATGATTGGATGATAAGCCACTAGGGTTAACACGTGGTCCTGAACATGAGATTGTACAGTTCTGTGGTGCATGTTTTGCAACCTCTCCAGAAATCTAAAGCTCTTCATGATTGCTTACTAAATCTCATTGCATCTTAAGAAGGCTAAGGTAAGTCTCACCTCCACTAAGTAATTCTAAACCTGTTTAGGGGTTAATCCCTAAATGAGCCTTTCCTCTCTTACCAATTCCAGCTGTAATCCATGTGATCCATAACGAAGCCCATGCTTATTCACGATGACTCAATGCTCTCATATTCAATATGCAACAACCGTGCAACAATAGATGAACAATAGATGAACCACTGATGCTTCATGAAGTAATAAAACCACTGATTGAGTTGGTCGCACTCAGTGTCTGATACTCCTCTGTATTTGCCTTTGTGTCATACACAGCTGACGGCTCTATAAGTGTGAGGATGTCACAGTCGGAGAGTTTCATCAGCATGATCAGACGGAAACAGGACGGGGGACAGCTGAGTTCGGAGGACATCCATGCATTCATACAGGGAGTTACATTGGGCACCATTCAGGAAAGTCAAATAGGTGTGTTCACACTG
>CM067501.1:46211544-46724676 GCA_034509495.1 Acestrorhynchus altus
GGCCCCCCGTTCTCCCTGAGTGGGAATGATGGTCCTCCCTTTTCAGTGATGTTGCATTAGTAGTTCAAAAAAGGTGTTTTGACAGACTAAGAACAAAACCTTAGGTGGGCTTTATATGAGTTGTAGAACAGGAGAGACCAGTGACTACTCATAGTATGTGGTTGTGTGTAGGTGGCTTCCTGCTGTGGATGAGCAATCAATCACCTACTCCAGAGAAAGGACAGATGATGATTGCCGAGGTCCTGGCAAATGGGGCGGCTCTGCGCAAGTTTCAAGCCATGCTGAAGGCCCAGGGGGTTTCTGCACATGTTGCCCACTCCCTCTGCTCAGAAACGACTGATTACTTTGAACACCTAAGACGTGCAGAATACCAGACACAACTTCAGGTTTTGGTTGATGGTAAGGTCACTTACACTTAAATGCTGTAAATCTGTTAAAGGGGATTATAGAGGCAATATCAATGAAATTCAGAGATATCAATTAAATGAATCTCAGCTGGAGTTTAAAATCACACTGGTCATGGTTGTGATGTCACAAACATACTTTCATTTATATTTGACCACTCATTCAGTCCTGAGCTTTTCAGTTCAACTTAGGTGTTTTGTGATGGCAAGGATGGATGTAGAGGATTGTTTTCAATAAAATACAATACAGCCGATCAGAGCAGAGGCCATTTACATATGTCTGTCTTCAAAATGTAAAACCTGATGCAATAAATAATTGGCAGAAAATTCAGTTTATTTAAAACTGGGGTGTTTATTTGACCTTTATGCAAAAAAAATAAAATAAAAAAATAATAATAATAAAAAGAGCACGTTGCCTGTATGACTTTTATTTTGTATCATATTAGCATCATTTGATACAGCTGAAATGTACATGCACAGGTTTTTTTTTATCTACTGCGCACAGATAATCCACCAGGGAGTAGAAAACATGCCTAATTTTCTTATTTTTGGCATTAATGATGGATTCATTATGAATTATTATATATTATTTATATTATTAATGTCATTTACATAAGAAATAATTAATCACTTGCAGAGGTCTCATATATATCAAAAAACATAAGGGTTAAAGACACAAAAAATAAATAATGTGTTATTTTTTTGGTATACAAAACTGTGCATAAATGTTTATAAATATAAAAAAGTAACAGATGATATTGCACTAGCACAAGGCAACTTTGCAAGCAAATGTGATTTTCTCTGGGGTCAGCTTGGCACTTTATGATTTTCAGGCACCGTTCTGGACATAGATGGCATGGTCATAGCCACGGTGGTGCACAAATTAGGGGCTGGCCGTAACAAAGCTTGGGAGTCAGTCAACCACAGCGTGGGGGTCGAACTTCTAGTTGACTTGGGTCAACAAGTCCATAAAGGTGAGTAGTATGACCTGCACGTGTGTGTGTGTGTGTGTGTGTCTATGTTTACCAAAAACACAAACACAAATATTGACTTGATTGACAGGTCAGTCCTGGATCAGGATTCACCACGACTGTCCAGCATTGAGTCCAGAGCAGCAGTCTGAGCTGCAGGGAAGTTTGGTTATCGGTAATAAAGACAAGTACCAGGCCAAACCCCGAGTGGCAGAGTTCATCCAACCAAAATGACCATTGTCTGGATTTAGATGCGCTCATATGGAGGAGGATACGGTATTTGTGACCAGTTAAACTGTAAAACGATGACCGGGAAAGAGACTAAAACTAGTATATAACCAAACACAGGAGTGTGTATAATGCAGTGTTTTTGTACTCGTCTTTTCAGTGTATTGCTTTAGTTGTCTTCGACACGTGGATTTTTATAGAAACTACAGATTGCCCTTTTTTATTTGATACATTATACAGTACATATTGAAATAATACAGATTATTTTATGATATTGTGTTTTTTTAGAATATTATAGAAATAAATAAGTAAATGTTGGCCAATTAATATGGAATCATCTACAGTTCACCATTCTGATCCATTTCTTTTCAAGCTCTTAAAAATGAGTTGTATGGTTTTAGGATCACAATAGAACAGTGTTATAAACAAAGTGACTCTGTACTCTGAACTGTTACGGACACTGAAAAGAAGTGTTATGGCGCCACCTGGTTGTAATATTTTACTATTCAACTCCCTGAGAAGACATTCTTAATGTCCTGATGCCTTTTGCAAACTGGACCATGATTGTTTAACCCACAGTTCATGTGTAAAAGTGTAAAACATGTATCTGAATGAATTTCCTTGTCTGTTTACTAATTTTTGGTTTGCATGATGAAGGTGCTTATTACTTTCTGTTTATACATTACATCATTCTCATGTTTTTTAGCATAAGAGCATAAAATCTGAGCGAAGCTTATTGTGATGTTATCATGTTGTTCTGCTGACAGTATAAAATGTCAATGCTCTAAAACAACTGTTCTGTGCTTCATTTTTTCATATGACCCAATTTAATATCAGTAATCTTTTGGAGCTCTGTTGAAGCTCTGTTTCCTGTTCACGCACTAACATTAGTTAGAAGGTCAAGACCCATAACTTCCACCTGAAGCATTCTGTGACTGACCACTGCTATCTGACCAGTTACATTATTCTGGCCTCACAGCATCCTCACTGATTCTCTTCCTCCATCTCTCTCGTTTTTGCCACTGCTGTGTATTTCTCAGTGTTCTGCATCCTATAGGGCATAGCAGGTGATGAACTATTTTAGCTCTGAGGACAATGTCTAACATTCCTGATGTTATTTCTAATAAAAACCTTACAGAGGCCAAAATGTAAAGCTCTTCACAAACGTGGAAACGTATAATCCTGCTTCGTTGCAGGACATTCTGCAGAAAACCTATCCACTTGGAACTACAAGGTTCTGTCCGCATTCTGAGCAGTTTTTAGATATTGAGCCTTAAAGTCTTTATGGTGATGTTGACATATATGGAGAAAGACCCCTATTTTCTAGATAGTCTATAACTTAAAACACAACACAATGTTAAGAAGTCACAGATTAACAATATGTAAATAACTCAATTTGACTAAAACATCAGAGAGAACCTTAAGAGTTCCAAAGGGCTGAACTGCTGGAACAATGCTGTGAACAACCTTCACAATAAGACCAAAAGACACCAAAACACCAGGGTGGTAGTCATGGTGGAGGAGGACATGGTGCTTTTATTCTTGTAAACTGATTTTGAGTGAAGTGGTCACAACCTCTTATAAGCAGTCATCCAGATATCACTTGAAAGCAGACCTGGGGTCTGTAGAATCACAGTGTTCTAATGAGCTGGATAGTCGATTTTCTTTTTTGTGAAACAGTGAAAAGGAAACAGCTGTCATTAATGGGGATGGAAAGATTGTGGTTCAACAATGTTTTCAAAAAAAAAAAAAAAAAAAAAGAAAGAACAGGTAACGGTTCTCAATCCTGGTCCTGGAGTCCCGCTGCCCTGCTTGTTTTAATTTTCACTATTCAAGTACACCTGATCTAATGAACTAAGGAGTTCCTTTGCTCTCTCAGACCTACTACACCTGGAAATTAACATGTATGTTCTAGCACAGAGCTGTGCAGGAATTAGGCTCTCCAGGACTTGAGTTGCCTACCCCTGTTCTAAAACAAGCAGGGCAGTAGTACTCTAGGTAAGTATTAAACATATTCTATACTGGTAAGCCAGCTGTTTATGCATGTTTTCCAGTTTAGTGCATGCTTTTGATGGACTAGCTGGTCTGTCAGAGCAAAAAACGTGATCAAGCTGAACATTGTCACTTAATTTCTTCCCCTTTCACTGTCTGTTTACATTTTAAGAGGAGTCCCATTAATCAAAGCAAATATTTTCATAATAGATACAACATATTCAGAGAGATTTCAATTTTCACTGATTTACAAACAGAACTCATTTTCTGTAGCAGAGGTGGACATTCACGGATGTTCTGCCCTGTAAGATTTGAGGTGTCAATACGACCAAACAAGGGAAAAGCAGAATTACAGCAAAAGCTTCCAGATTTTATTTTTTCCAAACACATAAAAATGTAAGCATTAAAGTCTAATCTCTATAGATAAAAAAAAGCAAAATGGAAATGCCTCGGCTCCACTGGGGTAATCCATGGGTATGATGGTCATTTGAGAGAAAGGAGGCCCTCTCAGGGATCCATTTCCATTTCCTAACATCAAGGGCATGAGTCTTTTCTTTTACAAGCCGTCTTCATCTTTGTGCTTTGGGGAAAAGTTAGTGCACCACAGAGTTAAGTGGTTCTGCCCTTATATTGCCAAGATCCAGTGCAGAGTCTGTTTCCTCATCGATTTCACCAATCACAGCCCTGTAACACATACACAGCTGTTATTATACTCAACCTCAGCTGCCGAAGGACGAACTAAACATTGAAAACATGGCATTATATCAGCCTAGCTTTAGTAACTTTAATTTAACTCCAGACTAACTTTATGGTGCACCTTTCATCCCTAAACACCCTGTTTAAATAATACATTCAGCATAAAGCCTCCAAGCAGTGGGCTGTGCTACAGTCAAACTACATTCTTTGGAGTGATGGAGCTCCACTGAATAGTTCTGGGAGGAGTTGGAGTGCCATTCGTGATCCACAGCTAATCATTCAACATGTGTACCTGACCTCACTCTTCATGTTTGTACGGCTGAACGCAATCAGATCCCATTTCCAGAAGAGCAGAGACTGGTGCCGCACCAAATAGGGAACAAACTGAGAAGGGTCTATCTGCAGAACCACAGTACAGCATGCTCAGCCCCTCACAGTCAGCTCCAGATATCCAGGTTAACTTTCCACGTAATGTTTCAGAAATTTGCACATTTTAACTAGATTTACATTTTTAAAAGCTTATAAAAGAACTTTGTCGGTTTACTTTAGGGAGCCCATCACAAGAGAATGTTGAATTCATTCTTTTATTTTGTTCTTAAGAGTTCCACTGACAAAGGGCCCAGTGAGGGGTCGAGCGTGCTGTAGTTCTGCAGCTGGATATTTCTGAACAAATGACCTCACATGCCCTTGATTTCCGAATAAATATTGGACGAGCCGATGTCTACAAACCTTTGGACATGTAGTGAAGCAACAGAGCAATGCGGCAACTTCTGTAGTTTCATTTTCTAAACATCCCCACCCTCTATTAGCCTTTTTTTCTGCTGTCTTCATTACAGCTTTAGTCATTTGTTATCCCAACATCACAAACACATTGACTGGATATCTCTGTTTACCCTTTTGTACAGAATAATAGCTGCAGATGTTAGTATCTATGTAAACATGAGGCAGAGCTCTTTCATTGTCAATGACTTACACATTATCTCCTCTAACAATGTACAGTCCCAGCACAACCTGCTCCACACCCTGGGAAGAGCTGAACACACGCTCGTGGCTTTCATCGAGGATAAGGTTGATTGTCTGGTCGAAACCTTTCAGCGTTCCCTGAAAAGGACAAGAGACTGATGAATCCTCTGTCCTCTGATGTTATCCAAACACACACAGATATGCTGGTCATTTGCATAGACGCTACTGTACCAACAACAAATGAATGAGCCGTTCTGATTTGATCTTTATGAACCATATTTATGTGAAATGCAATGTACCCTCATTATCACCCACAACCTGCATGTGCACATCCAGATAATTTACATGTGGGTATGGATTAACATCAACAAAGTTCCTAAGAAGCAACACAAGAGATCATCATGACAATATTTCCTTTCAGGAGCTATATGCTGTTCGTTATTTGAGCAGGAAAGGTGGGTGAAGTGAGCTCTTGTTTTTGCTACAGTTGGCACACGTAAAACAAAAACATAAATGTGCATATGAACCCACTGTGCTTGTGCAGAGGGGAATTTGTCATCCGCATTTAACCCATCCACATAGTGAAGCTAGATAATGGCATAAAAAACGGAATGATTAGATTTGCCTGATATCCGATTCAGTCTGTTTATGCTGGGCCACTGCGCTAAAAAATGCACATGCATGTTCGTTTTACTGCACTTCTATCTTTATTGAAATTTCTTTGTTATGATCAGGTCAGTCCTTCATTTCTGTGGGACAGGTACGATAATGCATATTAGGAGTGAGCAATATATTGATATGCTGAATAGATCTTTTTTCTGCTTCCTTGCTCTGCTCCGTCTCCTGCTTTAAGCTCCTCTTCTATTCTGCTCCCCTCCACCATACACACTATGGAGGGGACATATGACTTAGTGTGTATAAAGAGGAAATGTAGATTAAATTTCGGTCTGTGTAAATATAGTAAACATAGAAGGATTACAGGGTGTCCTAATGTTTTACATTGCATTTTTAACATCATATATCATAGTACATCACATATGACCATTCAGATAAAATATATCGGGATCTGATTTTCTGTCCATATCGCCCAGTCCTACATGAAAGATAAAAAATGGATTCCCCCCAGTCCCCCCCCCCCCCCATTTCATTCTGATGAGGTGAACATTTTAAACTGTCTTTAAATATGAAATCAAAAATGCTCTGTAAGGTTCCCTGCGATTATGTCATTATCAGGACGCATACTGTCAGACCAAAGATGCCACTTAACAACAACAAAGCATTGCAATATCTTGTTAATACCAACACACGTCATTTTTTGCAATTAAAGCCTACAAGTAATCACTACACTGGCTTGGCAGGGTAATAAGCACTCACAGTACAATTCCTTGAGAAAATGAAAGATACTCACCACGATCATTCGTCCATCAGATGTAATGATGGCCACTGTTCCTTTAGAGACGAGTTAGGGATTTTAACATGTCGATGAACACATTTAGTGCATATATGACCACAGTCACAGTCCCTTTTATATGTAAACTGCTCATGAATGAAGACCAACAAGAACTGGACAAGAGAAGTCCGTTAACACAAGCTTGACTTCAGAGCTTTAACCACAGTATGCAGACTGCTCCTCTACAAACACTTCAACAAGTATTGGGACACCTGCTCATTCATTTTTTTCTTCTAGAATTAAGTGTATTAAAAAAGTTCCTCCTTGCTGTGTGAATCTGATTGCATTCAGGGAGAAGAGCATTAATGAGGACAGGATGATCCCTAACTGCCCATCTCATCCCAAAAAATAATGGGATGGACCAGAAAGCACAGTTCCACTGGTTCACAGCTCAAAGCTGATGGCTCGATACCCCTCCAGCCCATGTCTGGCATTAGGCATAATGTCAAAAGGCTTATTCTATTGGCACTACTTCTCTACAAGGATTAGATAACCTGTGTATGTGCTTTTGCACATAAATGTCAGCACTCAGTGCAACTTAAAGTAGCTGAATGGATTCATTAGAAGGGATGTCCACAAACATTTGGACAAATAGTGCCTCTCAATCTTTCTGAACAGGTGGGGTGGGCTACATTACATCAGACAAGTTAACTTGGGGAAAACCTACTCTATTTGTATCATACTCTATTTATAACTCAATACAGATATAAAAATCTATATATTGATGAGCCCGTATCTCTGTTTATATCAGGTAAAGATTTAAATATCGATATATCGCTCGGAACACATCTCTGTTAATATCAGATATAGACATAAATATCGATATATCGCTCAGCTCGTATGTCTGTTTATATCAGATATAGTTATAAATATCAATATATCGCTCAGCCCGTAAGTCTGTTTATATCAGTTATAGATTATAAATATCGATATATCGCTCAGTCCGTATCTCTGTTTAGATCAGATATAGATATAAATATCGATAAATTGCTCAGCCCGTATCTCTATTTATATCAGATATAAAGCCTGCCGCTTCTTCACTTAGCTGTTAGCATTAGCATGCTATCCCAGCGCTCCACGGTCCGTCGTTCGTCATGGGTAACGAGCGGGAAAAGTAACGTCACTGTAACACACACCGTTACACACACACCGTTACACACACACCGTTACACCGAGTCGGGAAGGATACGGTTGATATAACTCTCTAGAGCGGTCGACATCTCTACAGCCCGGTCTTCAGCTCCACCACGCTGACTCGACTGCCTCGACTGCCTCTGAGACTCTACAGCAGCTTGGGGCACCAGCAGGGGGCGCTCTGCACCTGCTGCTCATCAGCCCAACACCAACGAGTCACACTCACCCTGTACTACCAACTCTACACCCTTATTTACAGTGTTTTAAAAAGGGTTTATCGCTCTTATTTACAGTATTTTAATATGTGTTTATCGCTCTTATTTACAGTGTTTTTATAAGGGTTTATCATTCGTATTTACAGTGTTTTAATAAGGGTTTATCTCTCTGATTTACAGTGTTTTAATAAGGGTTTATTATTCTTATTTACAGTGTTTTAATAATGGTTTATCATTCTTATTTATATTGTTTTAATATCAGTTTATTATTCTTATTTACAGTGTTTCATTAAGGGTTTATCTCTCTTATTTACAGTGTTTTAATAAGGGTTTATCATTCTTATTTACAATGTTTTATTAAAGGTTTATCATTCTTATTTACAGTGTTTTAAAAAGGGTTTATTATTCTTATTTACAGTGTTTTATTAAAGGGTTATCATTCTTATTTACAGTGTTTTAAAAAGGGTTTATTATTCTTATTTACAATGTTTTATTAAAGGTTTATCATTCGTATTTACAGTGTTTTAATAAGGGTTTATTATTCTTATTTACAGTGTTTTATTAAAGGGTTATCATTCTTATTTACAGTGTTTTAAAAGGGTTTATCATTCTTATTTACAGTGTTTTAATAAGGGTTTATTATTTTTATTTACAGTGTTTTATTAAGGATTTATCGCTCTGATTTACAGTGTTTTAATAAGGGTTTATTATTCTTATTTACAGTTATTTATTAATGGTTTATCATTCTTATTTATATTGTTTTAATATCGGTTTATTATTCTTATTTACAATGTTTTATTAAGGGTTTATCTCTTATTTACAGTGTTTTAATAAGGGTTTATCATTCTTATTTACAATGTTTTATTAAGGGTTTATCTCTCTTATTTACAGTGTTTTAATAAGAGTTTATTATTCTTATTTACAGTGTTTTAATAAGGGTTACTATTCTTATTTACAGTGTTTAATAGGAGTTTTCATTCTTATTTACAGTGTTTTAATAAGGGTTTATTTTTCTTATTTACAGTGTTTTTAATAAGGGTTTATCATTCTTATATACAGTGTTTTAATAAAGGTTTATCATTCTTATTTACAGTGATTTAATAAAGGTTTATCGCTCTTATTTACAGTGTTTTAATAAGGGTTTATTATTCGTATTTACAGTGTTTTTAATAAAGGTTTATCGCTCTTATTTACAGTGTTTTAATAAGGGTTAATTGTTCTTATTTACAGTGTTTTAGTAAGAGTTTATTATTCTTATTTACATTGTTTTAATAAGAGTTTTTCATTCTTATTTACAGTGTTTTAATAAGGGCTTATATCTCTTATTTATAGTGTTTGAATAAGGGTTTATCATTCTTATTTACAGTGTTTTATTAAGGGTTTATTATTCTTATTTACAGTGTTTGAATAAGGGTTTATCATTCTTATTTACAGTGTTTTAATAAGGGTTTATTATGCTTATTTACAGTGATCTAATGATGGTTTATTATTCCTATTTACAGTGTTTTAATAAGAGTTTATTATCCCTATTTACAGTGTTTTTAATATGGTTTATCATTCTTATTACAGTGTTTTAGTAAGAGTTTATCATTCATATTTCCAGCGATTTTATAAGGGTTCATCATTCTTTATTACTGTGTTTTTACGAGTTTATTATTCTTATTAACAGTGTTTTAATAAGGGTTTATCATTCTTATTTACAGTGTTTTAATAAGGGGTTATCGCTCTTATTTATAGTGTTTTAAGGGTTTATTTTTCTTATTTACAGTGTTTTAAAAGGGTTTATTATTCTTATTTACAGTGTTTTATCAAGGGTTTATCTTTCTTATTTATAGTGTTTTAAGGGTTTATTTTTCTTATTTATAGTGTTTTAATAAGGGTTTATTATTCTTATTTACAGTGTTTTAATAAGGGTTTATCATTCTTATTTACAGTGTTTTAACAAGGGTTTATCATTCTTATTTATAGTGTTTTAAGGGTTTATTTTTCTTATTTACAGTGTTTTAAAAGGGTTTATTATTCTTATTTACAGTGTTTTAATAAGGGTTTATCATTCTTATTTACAGTGTTTTAATAAGGGTTTATCATTCTTATTTACAGTGTTTTAACAAGGGTTTATCATTCTTATTTATAGTGTTTTAAGGGTTTATTTTTCTTATTTATAGTGTTTTAATAAGGGTTTATTATTCTTATTTACAGTGTTTTAATAAGGGTTTATCTCTCTTATTTATATTGTTTTAATAAGGGTTTATCATTGTTATTTACAGTGTTTTAATAAGGGTTTATCATTCTTATTTATTTATAGTGTTTTAATAAGGGTTTATTATTCTCATTTACAGTGTTTTGAATAAGGCTTTATCATCCTTATTTAGAGTGTTTTAATAAGGGTTTATTATTCATATTTACAGTGTTTTATTAATGGTTTATCATCTTTATTTATAGTGTTTTTTTGTCCTTATTTTTAGTGGTTTAATAAGGGTTTATCATTCTTTACAGTGGTTTATCTTCCTTATTTATAGTTTTATAATAACGGTTTATCATTCTTTTTTATATTGTTTTAATAAGGGTTTATTATTCTCATTTACAGTATTTTAATATGGATTTTTTTTATTATTATTATTTACAGTGGTTTTATAATTGTTTATCATCTTTTTATAAAATATTTTAATAAGGCTTTATCGTCCTTATTTACAGTGGTATTATAAGGGTTATATTGTTTATTTACAGTGGTATTATAAGGGTTATCTTGTTTATTTACAGTGGCTTAATAAGGGTTTATCATCCAAGGATTTATTTTTCTTATTTTACAGTAGTTTGCACCATCATTTTTGTACTATCATCAGTCCTGGCAACACTTCTGATCAACAAAACTTCAAACGAAACAGCTTGAAGTTAACAGGTAAATATTTCATTATACATTACAAGCAACTAACAACTAATAAATGCATAGTAATTACTGATAGGTTCTAACCTCATATGAGGTTGGACAATGAAACTGAAACACCTGTCATTTTAGTGTGGGAGGTTTCATGGCTAAATTGGAGCAGCCTGGTGGCCGATCTTCATTAATTGCACATTGAACCAGTAAGAGCAGAGTGTGAAGGTTCAATTAGCAGGTAAGAGCACAGTTTTGCTCAAAATATTGCAATGCACACAACATTGTGGTTGTTGGTGCACGTGTTGCTGGTGCATCTGTGACCAAGACAGCAAGTCTTTGTGATGTATCAAGAGCCACGGTATCCAGGGTAATGTCAGCACCACCAAGAAGGACCAACCAGGTGTTTCATTTTCATTGTCCAACCCCTGTACATAGATAACGCATTGCATTCAGAACATTTTACAGTATATTACATTATTGCTGATTCTCTTTATTTAATTTAACGAGTTACACAAAGGAAACATTAAACATGGTGTGTGATCAATCAATGATCAATGTTGCATTTTAGATTAGTTTTTAGATTTTTACATGTAAGTTGCTTAAAACTTCAAGAGTTTTATTGGCATGTACACAGTAAACAGGCAGTTACATGGTACAATTAATTTTTTTATTTGCTAGTTCTCTTCAGCACTCAAGCTATTAGATTTGAAACATTAAACATACAGACAAAAGCTATACACATAAGTTAAGGTACACATAATAACACTAGAGACAAAAACTGGACAGCATATATAAATAAGTAGACATTATATACATGAGAGAGACATAAATGGAAGGTTAGTTACTGTCAGTATTGTATTTATTGTATAATATTGTGCACTATGGCAGTAAAGTTACTTATGCAGTATTGCGGAGTGTTGTTCATTCACTTATGTTCACATTTCCAGAAGACTGTATAATATGTGTGCATTGTGTAATAAATGATAGTAATTTTAAATGCAATTTTATATACAATAATACCTGTAATATTACTTTAAATCAACTATTATTTAAATAAATAATAAATAAGAGTGAATGATGACTTAATTGTAAATGAATATAAGAATGGTGGTTATGAGGCCACAACAAATAAATCCACTACACACACACACACACACACACACACACACACACACACACACACACACACACACACACAGTGTGATAGGTAACAGGTTAATGATTGGTTTTGTTATCAGGAAGTGAACTTCAATCTTCAGCTGTACTGGAGGGCTTCTGGTAAACTAGTCCACAGATGCCAGTAAAGACTTGATAAGGAGAATGAAAGCTGAAAGTTAAGAAAACAGTTTTTCTTCAAGAAAATATTTTTTTATTAGGAGAGACACCAAAACAAATCACAGTCAGGTAAAATCAGCAAAATCTACTGTATGTTTTTTTACTTGCAGAACTATATGGTGATGCTCATTTTCATTGTTTGGGTTTGATCTTGGTTACCAGCATTTGGTCTCCAACAACATGAAGGCAGAGGATAAACTTCAGATACTGACTTTCCTTTTAATGCTGATCAATTCACTGTTTGTGGTAAGAAGAGATGAATCATTTAAAACCTTTTCTAGACTTTTTAGTTATGTACGGCTGAATAAACTCATTAGACATTGTCATGATATATATTTTGTACAGGGTATTTAAATAGTGACGTATTTGAGATTTGATTAAAGTTAGATATATTTAAAGTGAGACATGCATGTTTAATAACATCAGATTATTACACATCTCAGTGCCATAAATACTTTTAACTTACTTACTGCACACATAACAGATGACATCACTCTTTGCAGATTCTCGGTATCAGCTTTTTTGGATGTTCTGTGTGGATCCTATTTGATAAAAACAACTTCATAACTGTTATAAGCAGTGGTAAGTTTTCATCTTCTATCCTGCTTGGTAATAAGGAGGCTGGAATGTAGTAGTGTTAGTACTGCTTTTCTCTCACACAAAAGTGAGTGAGTGAATAAGAGCCTGAGGGAGTGTAAGCTGATCGCTCTTAGCAGTGGTTGGGAAATTCACTTTGTGTACAACTAAGGCTGTTGGTATCAACAGAGCTAACTGTGCGCTGATTCATACTTTTCACCAATCTAACAGCGGAAGATGTCAAAGTGGTGGCTGGAGGGCTGTTTGTTATTGGCCTGGTGGTTGTAGGTGTCTCCTTACTAGGCTGCATTGGGGTCTACTTGCAAAATAGATGTTTCATTGCCTTTGTAAGTATGGCTACAACATCGAAAATTCACACAACATTAAAAATCCTTTATAAATCAGTTACAGTCAAGGTTACATTGTAAACATATTACATAGCTTCTACAGTGTGAGTTTATGACTTCATTATCTTCATTTCTTTTCCAGTACATGGGCATGTTAATTGCCATTGTCTTGGGTCAAATTTTCATCACCTTTTTATTGTTGCTGAAAAGGAATCAAGTAAGTTTCCACCCAGCTTAATTTTCCATTTACTGTAGACTAATACAGACATGTGAAATATCTTGTGCTTCCCTGGTGAAAATTATTGTAAATAATTAAGTAAACAGAAGATGAACTGATCTCCAAAAGGTCTCTCAGGTCAGAATGAGCTTCTTAGGGCTAGGGCTTGTTTGACGCCATAAGGAAAGGACGGATGAAACAAATTTCTAAGCACTATGACTCAGACCGTGTCCCTGCACTCAGCAGCCATGGGCTCATATAATCAGCTGCTCTGAAATAATTGATGCCCACAAAGCAGGAGAAGGCTATAAGAAGACAACAAAGCATTTTCAGATGGCTGTTTCTTGTTGTTCACTAGAGAAAGAAATTGCATTTAACAGGAATGATGCAGGTCAAGTTGAGGTCTAGAAGACCAAGAAAACTTTCTCAGCAAACTGCTTCAGGAAGACATAGCAGACTTTGGGTTTGGTGGTGACTTTGATAGAAGATTGATCATTGAAAACATTTCCTGCATTCCTGCATAAAATTCAGTGTCAGACGTTTTCAAAGAAGCATCAAAACAAGCCTGATACTTTTTGAAAACAAAACTGGTGGACCAATGAACTTTTTTTTGGCCACAATGAGCAAATGAAAAAAGGATTTCACAAATTTCATGAAAGGAACACTTCTCTAACTGTTGAGCATGGGGGTGATTCATTTAGCCTTTAAAACTCAAGGCCAATTTTGTTTGATGTCTTCATAGTTTCACATACTTTTACTTGCCAAAATATTAGAAACGTATTTATAGGAGACAATCACACATGCCAGATGTTATTTTCAGGAGATCCTAGACTACTAATTTGAGATGTAAAAATGAACAAAATTTAGATATTTGTATGAATTTTACCATGTTTCGGTCAAAACTTTAATTGCACCTAAAGTTGTTGTTTTTTGGGTTTTTTTTTTTGGGTTTTTTTTACTTTTTTTCTTAGAAGGACTAAAAATCATTTGAATTGATCATTATTTGTACTTGTTAAACTGACAAAGATATTTAGAATAATAAGTTAGTTCAAGTACTTGACAGTGGTCTAAACAAAATAAAAAAAGAACTCTAAATGGTCATTATTATTTTTGTTACTTATGTATATATATCAGTATTATCTCTTCTCATGACCTTTATTCTAATATTTGTGTATGAGCAAAGAAAGCAAGAAAACAGTCCCTTCCTTCTCATTGTCCTCTGTAACCCAAAATCCATATCAGTGATGTCATTAGTCCTGCCCCCTCTCACTAATCAGTCAGAGTCTGTGTGCAGGTTGACCAGTAAACATGCATTGGAAACTCCTTTTATATTTAAACTGGGATTTAATTCAGTTGGAAATGATTACATTTTAGCAAGGGTACAATAGTCTTGTAGTTATATGTTATGATATGTGTATCATGTCTGTTGGTTACTCTGATCCTGAGATATTATGTTATATTTTGTACAGCATCCTTGAATGTCGAGAAAGGTGCTTATAAATAAAATGTACTATTATTATGATTATTATTATGATTATTATTATTATTATATGAAGCTTAGAATATTGGCATGTAACTGAGAACTGCAGATCTCAGGTTGTAGGAGTTAAATACCAGTAAATTCTGGATACAATATATCATATTGTCTGTAAAAAAGCTGAAAATGAAAATAGAATACTTTGGACACTCATAATGATCCGAAACACCTCAAAATGTCCAATGGAAAACCTCAAAAAATGCAAGCTGAAAATTTTGTCATGGCCTTTACAGTCCCTCGACCTAAACATTATCAAATATCTGTGGAAAGACCAGTGAAGCAAGAAGGTCCAAGAATCTCACAGAACCAGAAACTTTAGGGAAGGAAGACTGGGTCAAAGTCTTCCAAACAAGAAGTGAGAAATTTTAACTATAAAAATGACTATTAAACTATAATAAATCATTCAGAAGCTTAAAAATACTGAAAGGTATTTGTCATTTTTACTTCATACCTTGGAAACCAGGTCCTCTGGTACTCGCTTAGCAAACAGATATTTTGACCAAGGGAGTCCAAACCTGTATTTAATATTTAACTACCACAGAATAGCAAAGAAAACATGAAAGTGGACTATTCCTAAGCCATTTATGCATTCTGCCAGATTAGTGTCTCCACATTTCCCTGTTGACATTTCCTCACACACCCTGCAGCACATGTTTTCATGACTTGATGATCTTTAAACATTCAGTCTTAACCAAAAGCCAAAAGCAAGCATTTTTGTCTGAACAGATTGAGGCAGTTTTGATCCAACGTATCGATGACATCATCACTGAGTATGGCAGAAAGGACTCACAGACAGCATGGAGACTTCTGGACAGTGTGCAGAAATCTGTATGTATTATCTAACAGTGACACTGACCATCCAATCAACAGTGGAGACTGAAGTCTGTTAATAAATTGATCCATTTTCATTTGAAATAAAAAGCACAGCTGGGTTTTATCATCTGCTGCTTTATTATGAAAGTGTTTTCTTCCACAGGCCAAATGCTGTGGCAGAAACAATGCCAAAGACTGGCAGAATAATACACTTATTCAGACCCTGAACAAGACAGATATTTACCCATGCTCCTGCTTCAATGCCACCTGCCCTGTATTCCTGCCTGACGAGACGCACCTGTTAGGAATGGGCTCAGAAATCTACACCACGGTATTATTACTCTTTGCTCAGAATATCATATTTAATCTGAGAAAACTGACTTCATATGTGGTCTCTGGAAACTCTGACGTGTATGACCTCAATGTATGCTCTTGTTTCTTGGTGCAGGGCTGTTGGTTGAAACTAAAAGACTGGTTTGCAACAAATATATTGGTGATAGTAGGCATGGACCTTGGACTTCTAGCCATTCAGGTAACTGTACGACCCTGCGAGAGAGGAGCAAGTGCAAATGACAGACTAGTGCATCTCAAAGAATTCCTCCTGTCTTGCAAAAATGCACATGGGAAATGAACTGGCTACGCTATATTGACTGGAGAACTGCAGTCAAAAAACCTGAAGTGTTCTGTTCTAGAGAAATTTACTTCAGAATCCAGAATTATTTAGTTTTGGTCATTTGAGCAGACAGTTAAGAGTTTATTTGATTAATAGTTTAATACTGCTAAAAAAAGTCTTTGAAAGTTTGCAAACCCTTTATATTGTTCTATATTTCTGTATAAATTTGACCTAAAAGTCAGATTTGTGAGCTGAATCTCAAGAGAATGTGGGTCATCTACCAAGACACTGACCCTAAGCACACAAGTCATACTACTAAAGTTAATATTTTGGAATAGCCCAGTCAAAGTCCAAGAGGATCCAAGAGAAATGGAAGGAAACGAAGCAAGCAGTTCACAGGTGAAAGCCCACCAACATACTGCAGTGGAAGCTGTTTATTCCTAAGATTCCTCCAAGCTGATGTGCAGAAATAAACAGCAGTTACCAGAAACATTTGGTTGCAGTTATTGCTGCAGAAAATTCAGAAAGTTATTGTTCACAAATTTTACCAGTTAAAACTGTTATATCTGCCCTGTAGACGTTGTATTTTCTACAATTAACCATTTCACATCAAACCATGAGGAGTCCCCCCATTAATCTATGTATATGACACTGACAGAAGATTCCATTATCTGTATGCTAAAGAACTCCTGCTTCTGCCTCCTTATTCAGATCCTGCAGTTTGCCTTGGGAGTTCACGTCTATCGGAACATCGGTCTGAAGATTAAAAATCATTGTCCCAGGAACCTCCTCAATGCAGTGGATGAGACGCCTGCACCAGAGCCTGACCTTCAGCAAAGTTATCAGGAGTACTACCAGCCTGCCAATCACACTGATGTCCAGCAGCTTCACAGCGATTATGATCAGGAATACGCTGGACCGAGTTATCAGTATGACGATCAACATTACCAACACCATCATGCCCACAATGCTCAAGAGGACTATGGACAGTACCAGCACCACCATGACCCTCAGCCCACCAATTACAACAATGACTACAAGCATGATAACAGTTCAGATCAAAAACACGTTGGTCAGAGTTACGACCAGTATCCAGTCCAGTATTACCAACACAACACAGATCAGGCACACCCACACACAGGCGGTTATAACCATGGTTATGTTCATGATTATGACCCTGGGAATCATTTTGATGTTTACTAATCTTAGATCTACAGGCATTTTGTACATAGGGGAGGGAGGGGCACAAGCTTGTGCGGGTTAAAGTAACATTAGGTAGTTAAACAGGTTTGAGTAGAACATGTTTCTGATCACTTTCTCATATTTCACTCCAGTGTGCTGACAGATATCTAGGTGACATTTCTCTACATTCACCGTGTTTTTGTACCACGATAGGAACTTTTTTTTATACTAGAAGTCATGTGTAAAAGTCACTCCTATATTATTATATTTGCCTTCTTAGTGGCTGGAATTTTAGCACAATTTTAAAGTAACTGAAAGTGAGAATGAGCCAGGCGACAGTTCAGCTTTCACATGCCAGGTTTAGGTATAACAGAGTTTACAAGTAAGCTTTCCAAATCAAACAATAAGAGAAGTCTATATTTTCTCATTAAATCAAACCAATTCATCTTTGGGAATTTTTTTTTTTTTTTTTTGCAGATTCACCATAAAAAAATACAAAGAATGATATTGATAGTTATGTTGATACAGTATATTTTAATATGTTTATGCTCATATTTGTTGATGTATTTCATAGAAATAAATTTGCTGTTTGAAAGAGTCTCTTCTTTCATTTGCATATACGATGCATTTAGGAGGAAACGTCCATGTGCTTCATACTGCGATGGAAAAATAATTATAATGCAATTATAAAATAATTGCATTCAAACTTCTCTAAGTTACAATCTGCTTAATTGTTCTGAGGTGCAGATGCGGTCAGAAGCTTACATACACTCTTAATGGACATAAATGTCATGGCAATACGATCATGATTGACTACAGCTAGTCACCTTCTGTGGTCACATAAAAGAAACCTTTTCAAAGCAACGCGGTCTGGATGGTTGTCAAGCCATTAGTTGTGTATTTCTACACAACTGCAGATTCCAAGATCACCAGTTCAAACGTGTGCATCGGTACAAAGTGGTGGTAGGTGTAGCCACTTTGACAAGCTCTGGAAGAATGCCTAATCTGTCATCCTCAGCTGACAGGGAATTGGTTTGAAATGTTGAGAACTACCATCTTCCAACTTGAATTTGCTGAAACACCTGTGTCACTGTCTAAAGTCAGGCAAATTGCAAATTTTTCATCCCCGTGGTCTGCCAAGCAGGGACATGCATAGGCCCGGGCTATGGGGCTATATCCCCAGGCTGTTATCAATAGCCCCTGGTCTTTTCACTCCACCCACCCCTGCCCCGATTTGAACAAAACAAATGCCAGGGATAACCCCCCAGTCTAGGCTTGCCCCTGTTGCCAAGAAAAAGCCCCTTCAAGTTAAACTATGTTTACCTTACACTATGAACAATGCAAAGTCTCATGGTCAGATGTAGAGAAGTGCAGGTGAGGTATTCAACCCAAAGAACACTGTACCAACTGTTAAACATGGTGCCGGTAGCATCATTTTCTGGGGCTGCCATGCTGCCAGTGACATTGGCGCATTGCAGAAAGCAAATAAAAGAATGAACTAATTAAAATGGAGAACTCCTTCAGCATAACCTCAAACCATTGGATAGATGTTAAAACATCTCTAACAGTTCTGCCAAGAAAAGTGATCAAACATCTAATCGGAATTCTGCCATATATCATATCAAGCTGTGCTGTATATATATATACTCTTTTCCATTTTATTTGTAATTGCTGGACCTAGCAGCCAATCCTACAATCAGCACAACACCACCACCATGTCAGTATAAGTGCAGTGCTGAGAATGATGCACCACCCACATAATACCTCTGTGGTGGTCCCGTGGGGTCCTGACCATTGATGATCAGGGTGAAAGAAACAGATAGATTTCAGTCTGTAATTATAGAACTACAAAGTGCTCCTCTCTGGTCAGAAGAGCTGTTAAAATGGACAGTGAGAGTAGAAACGAGGATGTCATAATGTTATGGTTGATTGGTGTATAAATTCAAAAATTAGATGAGAAGTGGGAAGTAAAGCTTCGTGTGTTCTTGCGAGTTGTTTCTTGCCAGATAACTTCCCAAGTACACAAGTTAATTCTTTGCGTTCTTGGTATTGAGAAACATTCCAAGTTCCTATACCGTTTCTGAAACATACTTTTTGTGTTAGTGTGTCTCCTGCACATGCTACAGCAGAGCCGCCCCGTGCCAAATATTTCCTGTAGTAAGAATGCGGCTGACATGTAAAATCTCCGGCTATACTACGTGAGTGACAGGTCAACTCCACATAATGTTTGGACGTTTTCTGTGGTTCCTTTGAGAAAATGTCTTAAGTAATCTTAAACCACAGCTGTAAGTCAATGATAATTTTTGATAAAAAATTAACAAATGAAAAATAACAAACTGTGTTGGCCTTTACTCCTGAGAAGCTCATTTTTCATACTTTGGAAGATCTTGACCCTCCTTTAGGAAATGCTTGATTGATAGTTTCTTAAACTGTAGTATTCTGACATTCGTCTGTTCCCATAAACCATCAGCTCATCATGTCTTATTTAACTTGGAAAAAATCCAGGTATGCAATTTTCATTTCAGTTCACTCCAGTCGTTCCTGGAGCTTCCTTCACTTATGTTCACGGAGCTGCCTGACACAGATTATCCAAACATTCACTGAATCTAAGTGACCTTAACCTAACCTTAACTCAGACACTTTATTTACTGTATATGATGCCACACTGGTTGCTTACAAAATTCTGTAAAATGTGGAAATAATGGGTTTAATGGCTAAACTGGCTCTACTTCACATAACATAAAGCAGGTAACTCACAGACTAATGAATCCAGCTTTATGGAATAACCTCCTAGAACACAGCTATGGACATTTAATATTATTGGTGGGATAAATACTGGATGAAATCGGATTTCAATGAAAATACTGTCCGTGACGAAGATGAGAATGTTGAATAAAAGTGGCTTCCGATAAAAAAGTATGACCATGTGTCAGAAAGTCCATGTGCCAGAAACCCATCATCTCAACTGCACGTCATTTATACTTTCAGCACTTCCACTGGGAATGAATAATTAAATTATACTCAAAAAATGTGCCCTTTACCCTCCTTTGGCCCACTTCAAAACTTTAAACACGTTTTGATGATGTAGTGATATCAGATGGTCATCTTTGTGAATCACCGAGTTCTACCGAGTCCTACTCAGCAACACACCGTGACTCAGGAGGTACTGGGATGATGTTAGTATCATACGCTTTGATTGTCAGTGACTGAAGTGTGAGGGTATGAACGGAATCTGTGTGTCTTTCTTGTGTGTAGCCTCGCTGTTCAGAGCTGAGTTGGTGTGTGGAAAGTGGGCTTAGCCTAAAGTATGACTAATGACACTCTCTCCCACCATAAAAGCGGCAAGTCTGTGTGGATGAGAAGACCCTTTGTTAAAGTCTCGCTGCGGTTGATGATAGCCAGTCTGCCATTACTGACCTCATATATCGCGAGCTGGAGGTCATGCTTTACGACAATAATGGACAGCGATCGCATTGATCGCTCCAAAGGGAGAGTGTTGATGAGCTGTAGGGGAAGGAGATCAGACTTCCCCCACCTAAACCTGAACTTTTCATGGACACGGAATGCAGTTTTCCAATAGCAGGACAAGTCTGACTCATGAGCAATTGCAGAGTGCAGGGGGTCTTTACAGACATCCAAGAAAAGCATTACTGGGGGTGCTTTTGATGATGATGATGGAGTAAGACATCATCGTTTTGGGCTAGTGCAGCCTACTGACATAAATTAAGATCATTCCTGGACCATGAAGTGACCATGAAGAGTCTGTCGCCTTTACGAAACAGACAGGTTTAACACAGTACTGTTAATATTTGAGCAGAAACGTAGTCTTTAAAACCCCGTATTATTCCTAGCAGGCTGCAAGTTTGTCCCAACTGCTCTGACTAAAACCATCATCAGAAGCAGAGACAGACACACAAAGTGAGAATCAAATTATGGGATATGACTCATGTTGCTATGACATCTTTATCATGTGACCTTAATTCTCAGGCTCTCTGACTCTCCGCTTATTGTCATGAAAACAAGCAGCTCTTTCTCCTCCCGCCACAGATGTCTGTGGGATTGTTTCTGGACAGCTAAGTGTGTTTGTTAGTGACAGAGTTAATCGGATGTAGGCCTGGACAGTGGCTACCAGGCTGCTTCATTGACAGCGAGGCCTAACCTCTGCTTCCCCTTTGCCTAATGTTTTATGTTTCTGAGTGGGAGTGAATTTCGGGTGAATGGGCAAACGCTTAGGTCACAAATGAACAGTCGACGATCTCTCATGATCTACCCAACATCAATGCACACACTCGATTTTCACTGGAGCTGCACAATGTAACTTCTTGATCAATCTTAATCCTAATGATTAAGTAGGTACTATGAATGATTTGGTATGTGCTGTGTTACTAATATGTAAGTTATGTAGTTATGAACTAAAGGATGGATCCACATGGCAATGCTGGGCAATATATAGCCTATACTGGGATTCTGACACACCATAATAGTGCTTTTTGAAGTTTGATCAATAATGTATCAGATACTTAAGTGTATTCTACTGTCTTACATCAGTACAAGCAGGATCAAGGCAAACATGTTAAAAAAACTACACTGATCAACCATAACATTATGACAACCTCCTAATTTCTACTTTCACTGTCCATTTTATCAGCTGCACTTGCACTCTGTAGTCCATCTGTTTCACCTAGTTCTTCAAAGGAGTTTTTAAACACTGTGTCCACTCACTGTCCACTCTTAGACACTCCTACCTAGTTTCTCAGCCAGAAGCTCATCTATTTCTGCACAGTTTGTGTTGGTCATCCTCAAGTCCGTCACTGGTACTCACAGGGCGCTGTTATTTCTGCTTGCTGGACTGTTCTCAGGGGTTTAAACACTCCAGCAGCACTATTGTGTCAGACCCACTCATACCAGTGTAACACACACTACCATACCACCACCATGCCAGTGTCACTGAAGTGCTGAAAATGACCCACCACCCACATAATTCCTCTGTGGTGGTCCTGTGGGTCCCCGATAATTGAAGATCAGGGTTAACAAAGCGTGCAGAAAGAGATGGAACACTGTCTGTAATTATAGAAGTACAAAGAGGCGCTGATGAAATAAGGAGGTGATCACAATGGCTGATTGTTGTATATGTGAAATAATGCAACACATTTTTTTCTCCATGCCTCAGCATAGGCAGACTCCAAATACAATTTAATTGTTGATGACTGACTTTTACTTAAGTGAAATTTTCTGTGGATTGAAATAATAGATTTAACATATGGAAATGTTAATCTATTATTACTATTTTCACAAAAAAAAAGAAACAACACTTAAAGACAATAAAATTAATTTAATGTTGATATATTTTCAATTTGTAGTTAAAAAAATCAACTGAAATTGATTTTGTATGGCTAACGTGACAGCTGGTCACACAAACATCAACACTTTTACTGTAACATATTTTATTTATTTGCTAACCATCAAGGCTCAAATACTTGGCAGGATTCACAGCAAATAAACATCTAAGATGGATGACTGATTACTGAATTTGTACAAATGGTGTAATTAATGATGTTAAACGAGGACACATTGTCTGTTTTGAGACCCTGCACATTTTTTATATTTTTATCAACTCACTGGATGTTGCTGCTGCCACAAAAACGTGATATTTCAGATGATGGTGTTAGTGACAGTAGTAATGGCATTCAAACTTTAATGCATTTAGTATTATTGCTCCTATATATTAAGATTTAGTTTTTGGCATGATTGAAATTTGGCTTTAGAGATTCAAATCTTACATACAAGCACACAATATAATAAAGGTATATTGGTGTAAATTGCATATTCATTTATTTTTAAAAATGTAAACATGGATTAACTGTAACTATTGTTTAATCATAATCATTTTTATTTGTTTAATTATTTCTTGTTCATTGTTGGACATTGTCAAGGGAGTGTTCCATACTTTATTAACTATGTACCAAATACCACCTGACATTATAATATTATGACACATTATAAATGTGATATTAATTTAATCAATAATGCCCAGCACTGGGTCCACACACTGGCCCATACTGTTTAAACACTGCACCATCCACATGATGAGTTACGATCCTTACCTTTTACAATTCCTCCACCCCTCTCCACCCCTCCCCAAACAATCCAAACATCCTGTAATTAACAATACAATCATCGTTACACTCCATCTTGCATAGCCACTACTCCAAAAATGGGCCATCAGTGACTCTGTGGCCACAGAAACCATACATAAAACTCAATAAATGAGTTGGAATCCCCCAGCAGATCTTGGAGCTGTCATCCAGCGCACCCAACCGCGCATACTTCAGGACAAGCATGCTCTCTGTTCTGCAGCAGTGTTTTGCTGCAATACGAAGTGAGCCCCGAGCCACCATAGCCATGCGGGACAGCGCGGGACACAAAAAAGCCATTTATCCTCCAAGCAGTGGCCTGCAGCTCCAACGACTGGCCTCAAAGGCACGGACCTGCCGCAGGCACTGCAGTGGACAGGCTTCCACCACCCAGCGTCTTCTTCAAAAAGAGCCGCACATCCTGTTCCGAAGAAGCCGCCGGATCACCAAAGCGTTCCACCAGGCTGAACTAGTCTGTTTTCATGGATGCATCCTGTGCGTGCATTCCAGATACAGATTCATTTATCATGTTCTGGACAGCTGGGAACTTCAGATGTCAAAGTTATTCAGTGGGTAACTGGAGACATGGCTAACTGCTTTAGCTCAATGGCAATTAGAGTACAACAAAGACAATGTTCTCACTTGGTAACAGCAGCAGGTGCTGTCGATGTGCCTGTACTACTGCTCCGCTTGACGGCTAAAATGCAAATGAGCCCCTTAACTTGTCTCTTCTTAACTTGTTTATGCACTTCACAAACAGCCAACAAATGCTTTAACTCCGATCGGCAACCACAGGTGTGCTGGATTAAACTGCTGTGTCTTCTGACCCCAAAGTATCCTGCTGCGCCCTGAGGGGAAGCAACAGGAATCAAAGAGAGGCATCTGTCAGGTCTTGCTTACAACACAGAAAAAAAACACTTGATTTGTTGTCACTGAAAGCATTAGCTTTTGTGGAGATGTGTCCACGAGAGACTTTACCTGCATTGCTTGTTTAGGGGAGATGATTCAGGGTCATTGTGTGTGGCTCCGTTACGGTCCTCAAGGTCACTTTGCGCTTCCGAGCTGTCCGGGTTGGGAAATCTGCTCATGTGCGTTTCACATCCCCTATCCACACAGCACACCTTCCTTCGAAGCACCTACAGGAAAGAGAAGACTGGCATTGAAATCAGATGTGCAAGAGTGCATGAAACACCAGCTTTCAACACACAGCAACACACTATGAAGAAGGAAGCTTAACTGTTCTGAGAGCGAGTGCCAGCGTGGCAGCACAGGGGATGATGAGCAGTGCCAGAACACTGGGAATCACAGCGTCGGTTACATGCTTCTGGCTACCTTGTCCTGTTAACACACAGCAGCATAACACCCATTTAGCCACAGTGGAGTCGTGTATGGGCTTGAGATCTGACACACATAATAGTGACGCCGTTTACATTATATCATTGTCACACACAAGCCACTATTTATAACTGGGTGTGTTTGTCATTAAGTTGGCTTGGTGTACTCTGCAAATGGTTTCAGCACACCATGAGCATACACAAGACCCACCTGGTGTAGTGGGTGGAGTCATAGGGCAGGGGGGAGGGGCACAGTGAAACTGGCGAGGTGCCAAAGCAAATGCCCCAAGAACCTCCTTAACATGGTCAAAATAGAGCTTTGTGGACCAGCTCACACTCTGGTAATGGCACTTGAAGGCCTGCATTGTTGCCTCCTGCGGAAAGACAACCATAGTAAATTATTTCCTAATAAAGACAACATACGAGAGTGCAGAGCATGGTAGTTGGCTCAGGCCTTCAAAGCACACAGAAAATATACAATATAATAACAAGATTTAGAAACACAGGCACATGAAAAACTGGAATGAAGCTACACACAATACCTTTCTTAAAAATTAATTAATTATTTATACGTATTAATGAATTAATAACATGCTTATATGCCTCAACACACATATATAATAGCCTCAAAAATGACAGCATCGTGAAAATGTTTGTTTTTGTTGAAAATGTTATCAAAAATGATATTTTGTCAAATGTTTTATATTCATTACATATAAAGTGACAGTAGCAGCTTTCTTTGTTTTTTCATTTGATCAGCATGGCTTATAACAGGGTTTCTCAACCTGTGGGTCGAGGTGCACCAAGGGCCCATAAAGCACTCTAGAGAGAACTAGAGACAATAGAGACAGTACCGGGCTGGTAAAGGCACTTTAAATAATAAAAGTCTATGAGAAAGAACATTTAATTTGTGTAAATCGAGAGATTGATTGTGTTCAAAATATAAACACTATATAAACATTAATAGAAATGCACAAATAATATCACAACAGTATCGTTCGAGACAACGCTGCCACAGACATCTGCACAAAGTTTTGTGTTCTTGTGGGTCATTATGTTTTCTAGGTAAACACAGGTTGGCCATGAGATGCAAATGGTTGAGAAGCCCTGGCCTCAGAAATCAGACTGACATTTAAGAGTTAAATAGTGCATAATTTGATTAAAAACATCAAATTGTCATATTTTATATTCATTCATGTGAAGAGAAATTTCCAGCTTTTTAGTTTCAGTTTGATTCAGCTTTATCAGTGTAGTTTGTACCTCAAGAAATTCATGAATCCAGCACCTCAAATTTATGAATATTTATTTATCATCTGATATTTCAAAAGATCAAATAGAAAAGTATGTTTATTTAGACAAGTGTCTTTATGTACACTGAGGGTTATAATTGGTTGGAACTCCTTTCTCATTTATTACTGCATCAGTGTAGCATGGAATGGAGGCAATCAGCTTCTACCACCGCTTAGATGTTATCGAGGCCCAAGATGATTTATATTGGCCTTCAGCCTGACTGTGTTGCTGGGTTGGGTGTTTCCCATCTCGCTCTTGAAGAAATCTATGGGGTTCAGGTTTGGAGAGATGGTGAGCTGAACTATCATGACAGTTTCAGTCACGAAGTGCTCGAAACTCTCCTGGTAGATGCCGCATTGACTCATTTCATAAAAAAACAGCAGATGAAATGACCTGCTAAACCATCACGAACTGTGGAAACTTCACACTGTACTTGAAAAACCTTGTTGTCCAATGTTCCTCCAGACTCTAGGAGTTTGAGTTGAGACTGATTCACAAAGGACCTTTGATTCACAAATAAAATGTAAAATATACTTCATCTGAAAAGAGGAATTTTGGGGCACCGAGCCACAGTCCAGCTCATTTTCTCCTTAACCACGCATTCTTCAGGAGGGGCTTGATATTAGGGATGCTGTAATTGTAGCCCTTTCACGTATTTATATCGATATTGGGATGTAAACAGAGCGAGATAAGGACTGAGACAATATTGTTTATATCGAGAGCATAAGCCTTTGTCTGTATAAAGAAGAAATTAGGAGCAAATTTCAATATGTTTAAAAATAGATAAAAGATGGAAGAAGAATTTCATGGGGTCTCCGTATTTTTTCACATTGTATTTTTAACAAACATCGTATCGTATATCGACAGTCATGTGGTAACAAAAGTGATCTGTAATCTGATGGAGCAGTGTGGGAGGAATGAAGAAGGTAAATTACCAGCTCTTCGTTGTCAATGGTGAAGCGAAGCCCTTGCAACATGGTGATGAACATGGTGATGTTTTCTCTGTTGGCAGAGAGCTCGCCAAACTTGAGGGCTAGTGCCTTCAAACTGACCTCCACTGGGTACAGATTCAGACGAAGCCAGCACGTCCCTCCCTTACACAGCAGGAGAGAAAAACAGACGTGAGAAACTCTGAAGAACATCATAAGAAGCAATTTTGTGGTAGCACTGGCATGTAGCTAAGATGATATCTAACGCTAAATACAATACTGTCACTGTTACCACTTTCTACCCCAACAAACAGGCATGTGCTTATGACTGCAAGCAAAAATTGTGGGCAGCATCTTCAAATACTTCACTTCTAATCATGGTGAACCGTAATAAATGAATCAATCAGATGTCAGAGACTCACCACGTCTTTGGAAATGTAACGAACAGGGATTTTGTAATCCTTTGGAAGATTTTCTCTCTGTCGGATGGTGCAGGAGACAAAAGTGAGCAATTAACTGCACTTAAAGGTTTCATTCCAAACACACTCACTGACAAATAAACAATAATCCAACGTCAGCTTGCTGCAAACCTCGCCAAGCAGTTAGATCTCAGGCAACAAGAGGGTATAGAAGTGCTTCCCTTTTAAAAAGGCTCTCATGGGCCCCGAATGGTGCTACCACTATGATCCTGAGGTCGCTGGTTTGAACCCAGGTTCATGCTGCTCACCATCAGCAGCCGGGGTCCAGAGGGAGAGACATTGGCTTGTTCTCCCTCGAGGGGTGGGTAGATGGCGCTCCTCCCACATCTCACAAGTGCACTGGTGGTTGACGTGGGCGTCTGCTGTCCATTGTGTCAGATCTGGGGATCTGGCGCTCTCCTCCAAGCGCGATGGTAACGATACAAATGGCAGCAGTTCGAAAAGAGGTGGTAGACTATCGTCACATGACTCGGACGATCTCTCCCTAGTTTTGAGACCAGGGCATGTAATGTGGGAAACTACTTAGGGGGGTGGGTAATTGGCCTGTCCAAATTAGTAGGGGTGGAAAAATGGCACAAAAAAAGTCTCTCGGAGGCTACTTTTGGGTAGTGTACCCCTTCGTTAGAGATCTTTCACTAGACATGCCTCTATGACACAGTTGACAGACTTTAGGAAGGGATGCACTGAGGAAAACATTCAATAGTTGATCACTCCTAGTAGTGATACAAGGGACATTAACAGCACATATGTGCAGGATATCTGCCTATGTTGTCTCGCAAGGCAGGATTCCAACTGGCATCTTCAGCAGGATAATGCCCTCCCTCATAGCAAGGGTTTCCCAGGAACCTCTACGCCACACTGAAATCCGGTCACAAGATTTAACGCCAATGGACTATTTATGGGACCAACTGCCAACTTCTGTGGGAAATAAACTGCAGGATGCCCTAAGGAATGTGTATGCCTCCATGCCCAACCGTATCTTGTATCCAGACTAGTGGTGGCCCAGCATGATACCAGAGCTTGCTTTCAACTGTTTGTCATCAGTTTCCCAGTAAACATAGCTTTTCACTCTAATATTGCAATCACATATATATCGTCAGGTCCCCGATCATCAGCCGGTCCAAATGTCCACAACTTCGGGGTCTGGTTCAGTTCCTCTCTCTCCCTTCACCAATGGACTGGAGAAAATTCCAAGGAGTTCCTAATTTACTCAAATCAATTTTCTAAAGAAACGAGTTGAGCTAGGCGATACTCCCAAGGAGCAGAAACTGGAGAACTTTTTGGACCAGCTGATGGCAGGTGGCTTGATTCCTGATTTTTTTTTTATCAATGAACAAACTTATTCACTAATGTTGGTGAAGGAAAAAGTGACAGGAATGTCAGGACTCACTAGTGTATCCAAAGTGGCCACATCATCTGTCAGTGGACTCCTGAACACACCAGAACAGGTTACAAGGCTGGAAAACAGCAGGACTGACACACATGCACTTGCACTGATCTGTGGAAATGTGGACAGTTATCAGTCATATGGAAATAGACAGAGTATAGAAACAGATAAAGTTCTGTTATGACTTTTCCATCACACTCAGTATTCATCACATTTTGCCTGTGTTTTGCTGCTTCACGAGCAGGACTCTGAAGTACGGAGGGATGAAAAGAGAGGAAGACACCTCACTTCACCTAAGCTGACAGAACCCTAACGTTCTACTGATGTTCTTTCGCCCAGTACAGGACCAGAACCCACAGCACACAAGCCTTTAACCTGGCTAATGTCTGCAGCCCCTCTTACCCTCTAAAGTCCGAGCAGCTGATCTCTCACCTTCGCCTCCTTCATGTGGAACAGGGGATGAGGAGCAGCGGCGGGTCGGGCTCTTATTTTCTCCTCTTTCTCTGTCGGCGGAATGCAGGCATGATTCCACTTGCACTTTGTTAGAGGCGGGCAGAAACCGAGCGGGACGGGTCGGGTCGCGGCGCGCGCAGCGGGAGCTCTGCCGAGTTTCTGCCTCGCGGCGCCGCTTCGACCGTCAGAGCGCGCGCTCACCCTCACCGACTGACTCACCGCGGAGGACTCGGCTCAAACGACCGACTCGTTTACGAACGAGTCAATGACTCGTACGCCGCTGAAGCGCGACTCAGAGCGAAGTGAATCGGTTCATACAGAGTTCGACAAGGTGAAATGAACCGAGAGGGACACTTCAGAGACACTTCAGAGGGACACTTGGGGACATTTCACAGGGACACTCACACTTCAGAGGGACGCACAGAGAGACACTAAGGGAGACTTTAAAAGGACACTTAGGGAGACTTCTGAGGGACACTAAGGGAGACGTCGGATGGACATTTCAGAGAGACACTCAGAGACTTCTGAGGGACACTAAGGGAGAACCTAGAGGGAGACTTCTGAGAGACACTTCAGATGGCTACTTCTGAGGGACATTTCAGAGGGACACCAAACACAAACACGTGAAAGTGTTGCCTCCTATAAAGACTACAGGTGGAACATCCAGGTCCAAATACAAATCCAAGTATAAATCTGCCCCAAAATTTTGTTCAGACATTGGTCTGAGGGACACTCAATGAAGACATCATCAACAGTGAGCCCAGTGTCAGTAAACTGAAGTGAGAAGATGGCAGAGTGTATAGACTACCTGTGACCAAAAAGCAAACCTGGACAACCTTTGGCAATTAGAAAATGTAGGAGTCTACACCGTGTGAGACGAATGGTATTGTATCCTGTACAACCAGACACGCTCACAGCGGTTCGAGATATAATCCTACTCATCTTTGGCTTCTACTTTGAAAGATCCTATCGGGTTCCAGACCCTATTTTTGTTGGTGGAAATGCAACAAACTGTTAAAAAATTAGTTTCTCTACCTGGATTGGAACCGGTTTCACACTGGTGGTAAAGGGCCATCAGGGACACTTCAGAGGGACATATAAACATGTAAACATGTAAAAGTGTTCATTCCTTTAATGACTACAGGTGGAACATCCAAGTCCAGAAATCTGCCCCAGAAATTTGTTCCAAAATTCTGAGGGACACTAAAAACAAACACAAACATGTAGAAGTTTTAACTCTAACACAGACAAGAGGTGAAAAATCCAGGCCCAAAAGTAGAAGTCCAGACATTCTGAGGGACACTCACTGACATCAGAAACAAACACAAACATGTAAATTTTTTAACTGCTATACAGACTAAAGGTGGAAAGTTTGGCCCAGCATTTCTGAGGGACATTCAGAGACACTTCACAGCTGAGTCCTTGCTGTCCTGGCAGTCGAAACAAAATCCCAGGTTGATTTTTACAACCTGGCCCTGGATTTTCCACCTCTACAGGCTGGAGAGCAGCCGAGGGTATGAATTACTGAATCTTCAAACCAAACCAAAGCTTACACAAATCCAACCCCACAGTTCTTACTCTTGTCCTAAATAGGAAATCTGCTAGAATAGGAGTGACATTTTTATCAGCGAAGGCTTAGTTTCTCTGACTAATAATGTGGTTAAGTGACCCTAAAGACCAACACAGCGGACACTCTGCTATTACAGATGAAGTATAAAGTCAGATGTTGTAGATGCCACTGATACTCCCCTCGCTTTCAGTGTCGCATATCATTAAGTCAAACAGCCAGTAGACAATGATATGATCAAAGCTCTCGCTTATCTCTTCCAAAAGCCTTTTTAGATTATCTCTAACAGATAAGGACGTTTTTCTTGAAGTGAAGTGAGCCTGACTTAAGACAAATACTTCTCTACTTTAGGCCCCTATAAAAACTTCAACCCTACATCAAAACTACAGTAAAACAGCTTTATCCGATATGTTTTAGGCATTTTATTCAACCCCAATTTACCCGACTTACAGTGAGGTACAGTAAGGAAGCAGCCTGGCTGGGAGTTTGCCGGTTTGATTCCCTGAACTGGCAGGACATGGCTGAAGTGCCCTTGAGAAAGGCACTTAGCTCCCCACTGTCCCCTAAGGTGTGAATTCACTAGTTTGTGTATGTTTGTTTCACAGGGCAGATGGGATAAATGCCAAGGACAAATTTCCCTGTGTGTACTCAGAGGTACATCTTCCAAAAAAGCTTCAAAGGTACAAAAACATGGCTAGAGAAAAGGATTTTAATAGGGTACAGTTCCAGCAGCAAGCTTTGTACTAATCTGTAACTCATTTTCTTAGTATGTACAAAAGGACTACTTAAGCATATTTATGTCTTAATTTTACTTAATGATTAATCTGTTAATATACAAAGGCTCTTGAGCCCTTCATTTACTCCATAATGAACCAGTACTTCTCACTTCACACTACTCTTCATTTAACCTCCATCAGGGTGTAAATACAGGGCCTTGTTCACCGTCATGACACACTCATTCCCCACCGTGCAACAGTAGTTATAAACCACTTTGCTCATTTCTATTATCAGAAGATCATCCCTGGGTCTCATCAGGCTGGTGTTGTAAATTAGGGATGGGAAATTGAGGGCCTGCTCAGCTGATTTCCCTGCTCCAGCGTACCAAGTGGGCAGCAAAAGTACAAAACTGTAAGAATCCAGCCATCCAGAACTGGAGCTCCACACACACACCAAGCAGTCATACTATTAAAACAGTGTAGGTCCCCTTTGTGCCACTAACCCATTGAGGTATGGACTATACCGGACCTCTGAAGGTGTCCAGTCATATATGGCACCAATACCTTAGTAGCAGATCTTTTAAGTTCTGCAAGTTGTGAGGTGGGGCCTCCATGGATTGCATTAATGAGCATTCCACAAACCACTTTTGGTAGGTACTGACCACTGCATACTGGGAACATCCCGAAAGTCCCAATGCTTTGGAGGTGATGTGAACCTGTCGTCTAACAGCAGGTTTCGTGCTTGCCCAAGGGGCTCAGATCCCTACACTTGCCCTTTTTTCCTACATCAAGAAATGACTTTCACCCACTGGCAGGTACCACGGTGACATCAATATTAATCATTTTAACAGTTTTAAATGTTATAGGAAATCATTGTTTTATGGAATCACTTATGTGATAAGAACTGCCTCCAAGGAGGCCAGTACACTGGTCAAACCAACCAACTCCTAAATATTCACCACAATAACCACTGACACAAGTGGCATGACTGAACATATTTTTTTTTTGAGGGCCTACGCACTACACTTATACTGCCATCTAGTGGCCATCACCACGTCATGATTTTTCGTCTCAGGTAATTCACTAGAATAGGCAAAAACGTCATTAGAAACATAAATTAAATAATTTAGTATTAAATAATAGTGCCGACCATGCAAACGAGGTAAAAGAATCATACACATATTCAATAAAAACACTTGATTACGAAATCATACTTTTATAGTCATCAACCGTTTACAATGTGGGACACAAATTATACATCATTCATTTAAGGGACACTTGTTACATAAACCCTTAGTAGAAACAGATAAGTGCTTTCGTAAAAGTAACACTTGATTTCAAGCCATTTCTGCAGTTACGTGTGACTGATCAGAGAAACAGGTTTAGAGGACATGAATGGCTCGGTGTCTGAACCATTACAAAGACATGTAACAATGTTCCCAACATGATAAGCAATCATTTAAGACCCCCAGCACATTTAATCAATTAGGAACTGGTCAACACTGACAGTATTTACAGCGTAAAGCTGTAAAGCCTGTGGTGGACAGACCAAAGTAACACTTTTAGGACAGAAGGTGATGAGGAACGCAATTTTATTTAATGTAAGAACTGGATAGCAACTGTGGCATTTCATTAACAAACACACGAGAGCACAATCTTCCCATGTCTTCGTTTTCCTGAGAAAGAGAGTGGTGATTTGCAGCTGTTGGAGCTCACTTTCTCTTGCGGGGGCTTCTGTCCGAAGAATCCAGCTTCCTCTCTTCGGAGTTGTCCTTCTTTCCTCCTCGATTAGAAGCTGCACGGTTTTTCTCAGAGGCCTCAGCAGCCTCTTTAGGCTTCTTATTCTTGTGCTCAGAGGCAGCAGGTTTAGACTTCGGGCCCTTAGTAGTGTGGGTCCGAGAGAAGAGGGCTTTCAAGAGGAGAATGGAGGCCACGGTGGCAAACAAGGATAAAAGCAACAAAGGCCCGGAAATTCCCGTCACATGCCCCCGCACAACATTCAAGACCTGGGATACAGGTGTGTCTGATGTAGGCTGAACCGGGAACTTGTCCTAGATGCACAAACACACACACACACACACACACACACACACACACACACACACACACACACACACACCTCAACACATACCATATACACACATATATAACATTACATAGCATGTGTTAAAAATAAATAAATACTATTAATCTATATATATATATATATATATATATATATATATATATATATATATATATATATATATATATATATATATATATATATATAAATATAATTGCACTCAGAAGGAAATTAAGTGGTAAGTTTGGAAATTGAGAGACATAAGAATGAAGTATACGCTAAGAAGTTTCATGCTGGGCTGCATATATCATGTTGTGTTGTGGATCTTAGCACCGCGAGGTTTTCTTATTCTGACTCATGCTTTCTTTTTAGTATTTGCAATGAAATATGCCTCGAGTTGAAGAGTTTTAGAGCGGCCAGTATCAAGAGAGCATCTGGGGAAGCAGGACTTGTCTATCCACGACAGCGCCCAGCAGTCGTGGTGAAGATCGATGGAGTTAAGACAGAAACTGTCGCAATTTGAAAAATATGGGAGACCTATATGCACTTAACTGCAGCACTGCACTACAGGACAAGACAAGCTGTGTGCATTTGCATATACATGTCGGGCAATGGGTGCAACTTAAAGTAGCTGGATGTATTCATCAGAAGGTGTGTCTACAAACATTTGGACAGAGTTAGTGTATATGAAGTCCAGGTCAACTATGCTAGCTGGAATGACTTCTAAGTGGCTAGCTTAAACTAAACAGACCTGTCCGGGTGCATTTCACATACCCTGATGTGGCTGATCCAGCATCTTTACCCTGCTTTGTTTACATTATTGTAAATAATAATCACTGTCTTTCAAAAACCTTGCAGCAAACAAAAACCTATGTTTTTCACTCTCTAATCTCAATAAAAGCTTCTTTTGGCAAAGATGCAAGGTTTTATGACCGTGATGACAGCAACCTGGACCTCCCACTTAGCAGTACACAATATAGCCGCTTCGCGTCCATTAGAACGAGTCACATTACTTCAGTCCAGCCTCACTCAGCAGCTCAAGGTAGGGTCACCCAACTGCACTACCGGAAAGAACTCCCTCACATACTGCCTTTTCCACCAGGCCTGCGGATGAGTCCTGTCACAGACACGCCCATAGTTAAAAGTAGTGTTTGAGTCACCCGTGGAAGGGTTGCTCAGGAGTAGAACTAAACTTCGTCTCTTGTATCTAAGAGTAAGGGTTTATAAAGTGTGCCAATAAAGAGAGACCTGCTATAGGCAACACCGTATGGTTACCAACAGTGTCAACAGAATATAACCGGTATAAGTGTTCTATATAGGTGATGAAATTGTTGACACTTATGTAGAAGCTCATTTAAATAGGATTTAAATAGATTGAGTCAGTAACTGTTCATAAAACATCTAGAAGAAGGGTCCAGCTGTATTAAACTGGCCAAATCATCGGCAAAGCTACAGCCAATCAATATCAGTCAGCACTTTGTTAATAATTATTCAAAAACAAAGGGTTGGCTGAGTTCATGTGACCCCTGGAGGAAATGCATATTAGACTTCATTCTTCCAGCACTGGCAGCAGCAACATCAGTGGATGTCAACTAGCAACTCAGTGGGATTTGAAAATAACTAATAAGTGGAGGAAACCCCACTCCCACCCCCCTCAAAAGTGGGGGTGCACCAAAAGTTAAAAGCTGTGGTCATTGGTGGTGCCTGGGTGTGGTGGGTGTCTACTCCACCCATCCTCAGGGTCCGGGTAGCGGTAGTGGTAAACCTGCTCTGGATGAAAGTTGGAGGAGTTTACGGAAGGGGGGGTACTGATTCTCATCCACCTGCAGCAGATTCACCAATAAAGAGAGACAGACAGAGAGACAGACAGAGAGACAGCACACACACAAATCACAGTCAATTCAAAAGCAATGCGGACAAATCCTTACTTTAGGCTGATACTTCATTACTATGCATTAACACACGTCTACACCACTAGTGTCCTGCCACTGCTCACCATCCCGTTTGCCTTCCAGCAGACGGTGTATTAGGCTTGCAAACCAGGGGTTCTGGTCATGCTCCCCACGAGCAGCCTCCCACAGCAACAGGTCAAGCCGAGGCTGATGGGGTCCTACAACTGGAGGAACTTTGGCCAAATTGTCTGGCTTGTACATGAAGCTCAGTTCCTGCAATGAGAGAGGAAGAAAGAGTGTGTATCAGCACAAAGAGCGGACACACTAATTTTATTTTCTCTCATGATCACGTTGAGTCAAACATCACACACTAATAGTCAGAAGAGCTGGAAAAGGAAATCAAGCAGCAGTGGCTGCTGTATGCTAAAATACTAACAGGTGGTTAAAAACATAACAGACCTCGTTAGTGTCCGCTCTTAGGCCTAAAGAAACATAAAAGCTATTTATCTAAGTAGTGAGAGTTGTTTATTCTTTTTTTGTTTTAAACGCTTATTTAGGACAATGGTAAAACACATAACAATCTACATACATAATACAAAAAATATAGTAAGTAAATACAAGGAAATATATCACCTTATACAATATAACATTATACTCACTGCCCATTTTTAAATTTCAAATATCTACAAAAACAAAACAAACAAACAAACAAAAACAACCAAACAGAAACAGATAAGGGATAAATAAAAATAAATAAATAAGTAAATAAGGGGGGGTACTAAATAGCAGTAAATAAATAAAGTGAGAAATAAATAAATAATTTATAAAAAGGGGTAAAAAACAGTCAGTCATCAGGAAAAACCTTAAGTGACGCAATGTATATCAGAAGTGATTCCATTTGATGAGTAGAATGCGTGTCATGTCACCTTTTGTTGTAAATTTGATCTTTTTCCAATTTTTAAAAGTAAATCACATCCCCGAAACCCAAGAAGAAATTGATGGAGGAGTTGTAATTTCCATAGCAAAAAGAATATGCCGCCTATCTAGTAAAGACATGAAAGCCAAGACCCCATGTTGAAGTGTGGACAGCCCAGAGATATTTTTAGAAAAACCCAATATAGCCACGAGCGGATTCTGGGGAATATTAACACCTAATATTTTAGACACTGTATTGAAAAATTCAGTCCAGAATCTGCTGAGGGAGGGACAAATAAAATACATTTGGCTCAGGTTGCAGGGGCAGCACCACACCCCATCACATTCATCACTGATATTTGGATGGAATTTCATAAGTGGAGACTTTGAACGGCGAATTTGTGAACGACCTAAACTGCATTAATCCGAAGTTTAGCACATGGTGCAATTGAACGTATGATGCCCGTAGGCCTCGTCTCCACCATTGTTCAGGAAACGGTACCAAGTTCCTCTCCAACCCTTTATATGTGTCCAATGTACCATCAGTACTAATAGATGAGTATAGAGATCTTGAGATCATGATTTCTGAGATGAATCAATGACCAAAAGATCATCACACAATGTCTTGGCGGGAAGTGAGATGAAGCCTGGAAAAAGCGAGGATACACAGTGTCGAACCTGAAAATAACGAAACATATGTTTCCTCGACAAGCCAAAATTCAACTGCTGAAAACTGCTAAAAGTGCCTCATGGTAAAGATCTTGGGAAAGAACATATACCCTGTCTCGCCACATATTAAAAAGCTGTATCAGTCAGAGCTGGCAGGAACAGATGGTTATTTAGCAGGGCATATGGAGAGGGGTAACTTAAAATTAAAAATAACATCAAATTGGGGCCCAAATTCGGCGTGTGGAAAGAACCAGCGGTTATCTGTAAATTTGGCAATTTTAATGGTAAGGAGACGAAGCAATGAGGACCTAAGAACAGGGATCTCGATTCTAACTGCACCAAGAGCAGTTCGGGTGAATGTTGCCAGTAAAGAATTTTGTGTATGTGTGCCGACCAGTAATAAAACCTTAAATTGGGAAGGGCCAGGCCTCCATCAGACCCAAATCTTTGAAGAACAGAATATCTTACTCTGGGAACTTTACCATTCCAAATAAATGTACAAATGAGTTGATCTAGCGTTTTAAAAAAGTGTTTGGGTAAGAAAAGAGGGATTGTTTGAAATAAAAAGAGAAACCTGGGCAGCACGAGTTTGTTTATTCTAAGAGTAGAACAAACAGCAAATACCCAGGTTATCTGATAAATGAACTGTGGTGGTAACTGAGTAGATCTAACCTGTGTCTAATTCTAATGCACAGTTGAGGATTCCTGGTCCTGCAGGGCACAGCTTCAGCACAGTCTGCTGATTTCCCTGCTCTAACTGACCACACTCTACTAAACCTGATTAACAGGGGAGTTGAAAGGCGTGTGCTCTTGCACAGACCCTGGTACTTCAGGAATGGAGCTGCCTAATGATCTATAGAGACGACACAGATACATAGCAGAGATGTAATCTTGTCTGTGTAAGACTTCTGCTCAAGGCTGTAGATCACGGAGTTGTACATGTGGTGGGTTGGTCACTTTTAAAGTGCAGGGAATGCAGGCAGACTCGTTACTTATCCGGAAATAATCTTTTGCACTTTATAAATATCTTTCTTGGGCTTGTTCTGTTTGGGCGGAGTATTTACCAGAATGGAGATATGATACATATTACAATGTACACAGTGATAGTGTGTGCATATTGAGCTATTATGGGATATTATACACAAGGCAATATTGCATATTTGTAAGAGATGGTCAGTGTTAAATAAACCGTCCCATACACAAACATAACGTAGTGGTCACGTTTAAACACCAAAAAATGAACCCCTCAAAGAATATCTGCACACAAGCAATTAATTAACCCTTTGCATTAATTATGACATGAATCTGGATTCCCCCCAACCCCCCACAAATGGACAAGTTATTCATGTGTTCTCTCCTACAAGTGATATTGCATTAACGTCCCAATGAAAGGAACAAGTTTCTTACAAATACATGAAGTTAAAAAGACATATTAAGAGTGTAGAACTAATATTATACTAAATATTATGCACATACTGGTCTAGATATAAAAAAAAGAACCACAGAGCAATGACCATTGACTGTCCTGTGGTCTATAAATAAACACATTAATAAAACAAAGACTAAATAAATGTGAGTCTCTTGGAAAAACCAACACAGCACACAACGAGCTGTCCACTTTAGTGTCCATCATGCTTGACCTGGTTAAAAAATACAGCATGTTTTAAACTTGTTCTCTTGTTTGTATTACATTGGTAAACAAAATCAAATTAAACTAGATCAGAGCTTTACTTGGAGCCACATCACATGAAAGCTTTTCTTCTTTTCACCACTTTTACTGTAATAACCTTGTTTTATGCCAAAGCCATTTTAATGTGGCCTCATTGGAATGATACTTTAGTCTCTGCGGAACATAAACAACTACGATAGCTAGAATATAAACAACCTATAAATGACGATGCAAATGTGTGCATCTAGATCCTATAGAAGCTCATATTTTAGCCCCTAGAGAGACTCACAGGTAATGCCTTTGTTTATGTTTGTTTATGAAGATTTAAATAAAAATCACACCCACACTACAAAGACATTCCCTTACCGTCCACGATTTCTTATCTGCACTGCCTTCAATGATGATCTCAGGCCGTCCTGCAGGAGGGACCATTCTGTGCTGGATGCCATATGCTCCAACCAGCTGATAGTTCTTCACAGCGCTGTAAACGTTCCTCACCTCGGGTAAAAGCTTCCCAGACAAACCTGCCATGGCAGTGTATGGAACCTTATGGGGAAAAAATTAGAAATAAGAGACTATAAGAGTGAATATGAGCAATATCAGCAGCAAGGAAATAAATCCTCTCATGTCCATTCAGCCTTCAGTATTGAATATTGTACTGATCTGGCAGCTTTTAATCTCTCTGACCTTCAATAGTATCACCACCCACCCCACCCACCCCACCCCCGACACTCTCTCCGGTCCTAGGATACCTCTGTTCCACACTTTCTGTGATCGAGGTTTTAGTGTTGCAGCTCTGAAACTGTGGAACTCTCTCCATAGCTTTTTGCTGTAACTCCTCTCACTCTTCCAATCCCTTCCAGGTTTACTTTATTGTGTTTTTGGAAGCCAATCTACCTCCAAGCCATATATTCTTGGTGTTGAGGGGGTCAGTGGTCTAAAGCACTACCACTATGATCTGAAGATCGCAGGATTGAACCCCAGGTCATGCTGCTTGCCACTGGCAGCCAGAGTCAGAGAGAGAGAGAGAGAGAGAGAGTGAATTTAGCCTGCTCTCCCTCTCTGGGTGGGTAGGTGGTGCTCTCTCCCCACAATGGCACAGGTGTCTGTAAGCCGTTGTATCAGAGCTGGGGTAACGGTGCTTTCCTCTGAGAGCATTGACTCTCCAGCGAAGATGCAAATGGCAGCAGTTGCATAGGCAGTCGTCTCATATGCATCAGAGGAAGCCTGTGTACGTCTTCACCCTCCTAGTGTCGGGGGCATTGCATGATAATAGGGTTCAAAGTTTGCAGGGAGAAAAATTGGGGGGAAAAACAAAAAAATACCCCTTATTTTCATTATCTTCTTAATAATGAGAGACTGATTAGATTTGATGCTTGACGAGTCTCCACCATAATCAACATGAAAAGTCCAAACAGCACTACCTAGAGAACCCTGTTCATCCAAAACGAGTGGACAACTATTACCAGAACGCCACCGGTCCCATTTCTCCGTTTCTGAAACCATCGCAGTGCACAAATCAAACAGTTAAAACACTTCTGTTGGACTGAACAACCGGGCAGTCGGACAATACATGGGGGTTTGTTATGTCATAGAGGAAAAACAGGTTTAATGGATCATCTCAAATATGATCATTATCTGAAAGCTGCAGGGCTACATGAGGCTTCAGATTGCTCCACAATGATCTGAGCTGACTTTCAGACCTTAAAGCAACCTTTCTCATCATTTTGCATTATTTAATAAACCACAGAATTCATGCAGATATTATTTTCAGGCGCAAGCAAATGCTCATCCAGTCTTCACAGCCAATGAACCAGCGCCAGCAACTTCTAACTACAAAGTGAGACCATAAATAGTCTCACCTCAAAATGAATGAGGTCATGTCCATGTACTGATTGATAAGTTGTTTACATCATTATTGTGATCAGCTTGGTCACAAACAGCAGATTTGTTTGTTGTAACAAACTCAAAAGAAGCTACTTCAGTTTTCAATCAAGTCTGTTTGGTGTAAAGATACTAGTGTCCAGCACTTTCATTACCGTGCAGGATTTGCAGGACATCCAATTAAAAGAGCCCATCAACGGCAGCATGATGACCCCTTCCTTGTTTCTATACTCACTGTTCATTTGATCAGTTCCTCTTAGCATACAGGAGAACTCTGCAGCTCTATAATTACAGACTGTTTCTCAGAACATCAGAGTGAGAAGAGGATAAGAAAAGTATGCAAAGGTCCGGACCCCACAGGACCACCACAGAGCAGATATTACAAGGGTGGTCGGTAATTCTCAGCCCTGCAGTGACACGGACATGGTGGTGGTGTGTTAATGTGCGTTGTGCCGATATGAAGCGAGACCAGCCCACCGACCAGAAACGCCCAGCCAACAGCGTCCGGTCAGCACTGCTGAAGAACTAGATGATGACCAACACAAACTGTGCATGAACAGAGGAGCTTCAGTCTCTGACATTACATCTATAAGGTGGAGTGTCCAATAGAGTGGACACAGAGTTTAAACACTCCAGCAGCACTGCCGTGTCCACCACGCACAATACCTGCCCTGTGGTGGTCCTGACTATTGAAGAACAGGGTTAAAGGAGGACAAAGTATGTAGAGAAACAGATGGACTACAGCGTGTAAAATATTTAGTGTGAACTGAATGAAAATAGAAGCACATGTTAGTCCAACAAACGGCTATAAAATTAAATAAATGCATAAGTAAATAAATACATAAGTAAATAAATACATAAGTAAATAAATGCATAAGTAAGTAAGTAAATAAGTAAATAAGTAAGTAAATAAGTAAATAAATAAAAAAAATAGATCTGGTGTAAATGTTTAAGTACTCATTAGGAAAAATACCAAAGAGCACTCAAGTGTGTAATGAGCTATACGGGCGGCTCTACTCTTCCGTATAAAGCGAGTCTTTCGTGTTGGTACTTACTAGACTGAGGGTGAAAACACCCACAGCAGCAGCAGTGAAGACGGCCCACTGAATGAGAGCCACGAGCTTGTTCAGGATGCCTCGGGCACAAACACATCTACAACAGAGGACGGTTACTTAGCAGCATCTTCACCAACGCTTCGGAAAACAAGACACAGATAAACCAAAGAGATCGTACTTGAGCAGAGCAGCTACCACTTCCCAAGTCAGGGAAAGCACTCCCACCCAAATGGTCGGAGCCTGGACCAGGCTGATGAACTCTTCAAACATCTTGTGACTGAAGTCTGAATAAATGTAAGAAATATTGAATCAGGTTATATCACACCGTGTACCACAGACTGTCGTGGGGGAGAGCGAAGAACATGTTTTTATTGTTTATTTTACGTAATTTATTCTTATTTATTGCACATTTAACTACGAAATGTTTCTTTTTTGCATGAAACTAATCCAATCGAAACCATTTTTCATTTAACTAATCAAGTCCCGCGTTTAATTCTTCATTATGAAGATCATTTCAGACCTTAAAAGTAAGATCTGAAGTTACAAAATGAATGGAATTTGGCAAACACGTCAACACTTCTTACAGTACGTATAAATTCCGTTTCTGAAACGATTTCTACAGTCAAATGTGAACTCGCCTGTTTTAGAGGACACCATCATCTTCTCCAAGTTGATCTCCAGTTTGAAGAGCTTTATGGCACCAACCACAAGTAAGAAGTAGACAGCCAGCTTCACCACACAAATCAGACCTGAATATAAAAACTGAGCCCAAGCTGAAAACGAAACAGAAGCAGAGAGAGAACTTAAATGAATCCACTCTATTTATGATGATTTAATCACCACAACACCCACACGGACTCCAGCTCAATGGCGCCCAGCGTGGTCCACTTAGCTGAGTGCTCAAAATAACTACACTTCTCGCCAAATTCACGTGTGAAAGAAAAAGAAGCCCGTACTCTTCGTTTTGGCCTTTTTCTTGGAGCAGCTGACATGTTCGTCCAGCAGAGAAAAGCTGAGTGTGATGGTCAGCAGGTGCAACAGGCTGAACCCACCCAGGAGGATGAAGCACAGCTGGAGAAACACCTAGAAGTGAAAAAAGTCAGCAGCATTAGCAATGGCTGAATCCATCTGTCATTCACATTCGTTTGCAACTGCCACCCCCTACCCCCGTGGTCATTTCTAGAGAATCCATACAATGAATGCATTCAGCTACATTGTTGACACAGATGTGCAAATGCACACACAGATTGTCTAGTCCCTGTAGAGAAGTACTGCCAATAAAATAGAAATCCCTGGAGCACAAACATGAACCCATTGAAACAACGCTTAACCCCTGGGTAGAGGGGTATAAAGCCCCCCAGCATTGAGCTGTGGAGCTGTGGAACTGTGTTCCTGGGAATGGTGGAGTTCTCTAATCGATAACCAATCCTGGTACTAAAAACTGCTGGTTCAAACATGGCTGACCATAAATAAACTTGGGTACATCTAACAAGCTTTCAGAATTCATCAAAACGCTTAGATATGCGCTTCAATCAGTCAGACCAATCAGAATACTAGAAAAAACCCAAAAGGTAGGATTTCAGCTACCAACACTTAGACAGTTGCACCACTTGGGAGCCCTTGGCGACACATTTGACATAGTTAGTAAAGGACTTGTGCATTTTGTCCACCACTGACACACAAACAGCAAATAACTGACCTGGATGTAAAAGGCGGAGACTCTCAATCCACGAATAGGAGCAAAGAACATCAGCAGGGGGACGGCAATCTCTGCTACCAATACGAAAACTGCACCAAGCCTCGACAGCCAATCAGGGAGCTGGTGGGCATACCAGGCCAGAGGGGTGGGGCTAGCTTGAGTCTCATAATGTCGACTGAGAGCTGTAAAAAGGATAGGCAGAATAGGTAGATAGTTTGTAGATGATGAGAACCACCACTAAAGAAGGCTTCAACTAGCAGGATTAGGAACTGAAACCCACCACAAACACATACCTGTGAGGTCCCACCAGGAAGGGTCACCGCTGGCTAGCTTGCTCACACCCGTGCAAAACACTACCCTAAAGAGCAGCCAGCGGGCCAGCCAGAAGGTCACAGAATCGTGGTTCCCAGCACTGGAGGATCTACGGAGGAGGCCAAACGGGGCTATGAGGAAGGCCAGGAATCCGGCCTCCAACAGCAGGCTGTCCCTGAGAGAGAAGAAGCTTTCTTCAGTCAGGTGTCACAGATCAGTGTTTCTCAGTGCTGGTCCAGGACTACACCAGTCCTGTGTATCTTAGTGTTGTCCTCCAACACACCCACTTCCACTAAAGGAAGAAGGTTATTAGATGGATTAGGTCTGAGCAGGGAAAACACCAATGTGCAGGGTGGGGGAATTCCAGGACCACCTTCACAGTGGAATAAACTTCTTTCATGTGAAGTGGTTCAGGGGTGTGTTCAGTTCAAACGTGGTTTCAGTACCAATAAAACTAATGAGCCCAGTTGTGGTCATCTTGTTTAACGTGGATGATGTACTTAGATATAGGATCTTCATCCACATGCACATGACAGAGGGGATGCACCAATAAGAAGAAAGCATGTATTTTTAATGTATATGGTGTGTCGGGTGAATGGAGGCTAATAGCACACGCACACACACACACACACACACACACACACACACACACACACACACACACACACGTTAATCATTTGACTTGCAAATAATATAATGAACCAGTAAGAACAGTAGTTTCTAAACCCTCGCTGCTGGACGCACCAATGACCTGGAGCTAATCCACAAGCGCAGCTCATTAACAACACTTCAAAGATAAGACTGGACTTACCATTCCGACTGAAGGAATTCTCCCCCGACCTGCAAACAGACCAGGAAATATTGAAATCAGTGAACAGAAATCACACTGATTTTACGGAATCATACTCCTACAAATACTGTCGCTGCCTGACAAGAACCCTAAACAGTGCCTTTATTTTGGAGCATTTCTATTGGTCCGTTCACGAAAAACAGTCGACACCATCAGATGCCAGGGACATCATACTGGTTTCACTGTTTTGCAGATTTGATTGGCTTTAGAGGTGCAGAGGTGTTTACAGTCAAATATAACAATTTAATGATTCCAGCTTCAGGAGTCATTGACTCAGGCCCTCATACATCCGTCAACCACACCATTATAATCCCTTCCTTTTTTCTACACTCTGTGCATCTAATCAGCTCCTCTGACCACACAGGAGCACTTTGTACTTTTACATTTACAGTCTCTAGTCCATCTGTTTCTCTGCACACTTTATTCTCCTCCCTTCACCCTGATCTTCAGTGGTCAGGACCCCGCAGGACCACCACAGAGCAGCTATTATGTGGGTGGTGTTTCATATTCAGCACTGCGAGTGTGCAGTGCTGCTGGAGTGCTTAAACACTGTGTCCACTCACTGTCCACTCTATTAGACACTCCTATCTTGTTGCTCCACCTTGTAGATGTAAAATCTGTTTCTGCACAGTTTGTGTTGGTCATCCTCTGGTCCTTCATCAGTGCTCACGGGACGCTGTTAGCTGGATATTTCTGGTTGGTGGACTGTTCTCAGTCCAGCAGCGACACACAGGGGGTTTAAACCCTCCAGCAGCACTGCTGTGTTTGATCCACTCATAATGGTATGGTTGACTGGTGTATGTGTGACTTATTGACTAGATGATGGGAAGGATAGTAAAGAAACACCCACACTTGCTGCATTTCATCCACTGAGCAGAGAGCATGACCATCTGCTTTACGATGCATGTCCTAAGGAGGACAGTGCGTTCAGATGCAGAGATACTCACAGTGTAGAGGGACAGGTAAAGGACCCAGAGGCAGAAGTAGACCAGGCTGTCTCTCAGTCCTCTTATCAGTATGGCTCCCAGGCTCAGCAGCACCCCTAGCAGGCAGATGATTTCCAGACACTGCTGAGGCCCAAGGCCCAGGGTTGGACCCAGCCACAGAAGGGACGGGGAGGCCTTCAGCTGCTCCAGCAGAGGACTCTGAACACGGGGCACCGAAAGACGCACGGGGACCACGCCTTCATCCCCACACAGACCTGCGGTCAAACACAGCTTTAAGTAGACTGACCAACAAACTGATAAAAACTACAAAAACAATGGTCAAGATGGAGAAGCTCAAGGTCATTTCCACTTGATGAACAGTGGACCAGCACCATACAGGAACACTTAGTAGTTCAATAATTACAAACTGTAGTTCATCTGTTTCTCTGCATACCTTATTCTCCTCCTTTCACCCTGATCTTCAGTGGTCAGGACCCCAACGGACCACCACAGAGCAGGGATTATGTGGGTGGTGGGTCATTCTCAGCACTGCAGTGACACCGACGTGTTGGTGGACTGATATGAGTAGATGCGTAGATGATCAGCCAGATCAGTGCTGCTGGAGTTTTTAACCACCTCAGTGTCACTGCTGGACTGTGAGTCGTCCACCAACCTGACATAACAAGCCAGCAGCGTCCTGTGAGCCCTGACGAAGGACTAGAGGATGACCAACACAAACTGTGCAGAAACAGGTGAGCTTGTCTCCGACTTCACATCTAAAACAAGGTAGGTCCAATAGAGAGGAGAGCGAGTGGTCACCACTTTAAACACTCCAGCAGCACTGCTGGGTCTGACCCACCACCCACATAATCCCGGCTCTGTGGTGGTCCTGTGGGGTCCTGAGCATTGAAGATCAGGGTGAAAGGAGGAGAATAAAGTCTGCAGAGAAACAGATGGACTACAGTCTGTGATTATAGATGTACAAAGTGCTCCTGTGTGGTCAGTGACGCCACAGGTTACGAGTGTAAAAGGAGCTTCTTCAGCTGTAGAGTCCTGAGGAGACACTGAGGAAACAAGATGATTCAACAAGAGGGTCGATCACAAAACTAATCCACAGACCGAGACGATCAGTGGGGTAATTCTGGTACTGAATGTAAAATAAGCCTGATTTTACTGAACGCAAATGATTTTTTTTTTTCATTCCCAGACATAATTAGGTTTTCCGTGAAGGCCTGGAGGCTTCCCAACTGAATATATATATATGCATAATTTCCATAGCAACACAGCATTATGGCTATACTGGTTTGTATATGATGGAGTCATTGTACTGGGAGAAACTAAGGTGAGCTATTCATTAAGGCTGTGTGAAACTGCACAGACACGGGGCTCATCACACGGCGACGATCAGAGGTCAGCTGTATGACAGCAGGTGGTGGAGCATATTTTACTCCATGATTCAGGTTCATCACAAAGTTCAGACAACAAATATTTTTTTAGCAACAGCATATCACTGCAGCGTCCCTTCTCACAGACTGTGTGTTTGGCAGCTTGGTACCGTTGCACAAACATGCCATTTTGTTTTTTGTTTTTTTTCATATTGTGTCACAGCCAACTCAATGTGAGTCATGGCATTTTCATTCAGCGCTCTCGCGCTCTCGCGCTTGCTCGCTCTCACTCACACACACACACACACACACACACACACACACACACACACACACACACACACACACACACACACGATCTTGCTTTGCCTTAAGCTACTCCGCCCAAGCAAGAGAAACCTACATTATAATCAGAGCGGAAGACTTTCAGGCCTCAGACGAATGCAGCAGTAATCGGTCAGACGACCCGACTGCTGTGATGCCAAAGGGCTTCATGACCCCACGTTAGAGGTGTAAATCTAAACAATACCCTCATTCTTTAAATAATGAAATCTCGATTAGACTAATAATAGATTAATTCAGTATTTCATTCAAAATTACATTTAATAAATATCAGTTTTTCAGTTCAAATCAATGTTTGTTCTGTTCATGTTTGAACTGAAAAGGTGCAAACAGAGCCATTTTTGTCCTCTGCATTTAACTAACACACACACACACACACACACACACACACACACACACACACACACACACACACACACACACACACACACACACACACAGGCAGTGAGCACACATGCCCGGAGCAGCGGGCTGCCCCATCTACGGTGCCTGTGGAGCAGCCGCGGGTTCAAGTGCCAGTTCCGGGAATCGACCTGCCTGGTTCAAACAAGGCTGGTTATCTAACCACTAGGCCACACCTACCATAATGACACACACTAGGGTACAGTGAGCACACGTGCACGGAGATCCAAGGGAGCAGGTAGGGAGCAGTGCGTTGCTCAGGGCACTTCATTCATGTCTTGCCAGTTCAGGGAATGGAACCAGCAACCTTCCGGTCACATCCGGAAAGAACACTTAAATAACTCCTCAAAACAAACCCCCGAGAAATATTAAAGGGTCTACTTTTACAGATGAATTTTAGATGGTTGTGAGAGAAGCAAATGCAACAAGAGGTCATTCTGTCAGTCACATGGTCCTGCATCTTACTGGGGGAATCCGAGGCGAGAACACGGGTTATAACATTTAAAGCGGTTTTTAAAAGATGTTTACAACACACCTCGCAGCACAACAGCGCCTCCTCCTGGACAAACCCGGTGAGGCAGAGCAGTATATCAATCAATTTTGAATCGAATCAAGAATTAAATCAAATCGGAAGCTTGTGAATCAGAATCAAATCAGGGAAATAGTGGCAGCCACTCCAGCCCTTCGCTGAATAAACAGATATTCAGACTGAATGCAATTTCTTCTGATCTAGAATGTGTGTATTTTCAGCCAATAATAAACAAGCATATTTAGCGTTTCATGGCAACCGGACACAAATACTGATGTAATTCACCAAAAGCACCAGCACCCAACTCTACTGATCAAACTCCAGAATTAGATGATTGGATGAAACACATCTGTATATGAATTTCCTTCATTCATAAATACAGTCAACTCTACAGAATTTCACCTGCTCTTAAAACAGGTCAATCCAGATGACTTTGATTTAACTGCCGAAGACAGATGTGTATAAAGTAAACAAACAGGAACGACAACCTCCCCAACGTACGAGCGAGGAACAGTAAATCTGGGTCACTGTAGCATCATTGTACTCACACCAACCAGCCTGAGGCAACCAGAGCGCAGCTATACAAATCATTTCAGCTGCGTTAGAAATGAAAATGTAATATATTAGTTCATTTGTAGAAATGTTTGTTTGTGTTTATAATTTCAAACAAAAAGTTAGTGTTTTATTTTTATTATATGTAAAGTGGTATATGTATGTATGTATGTATGTATATATATATATATATATATATATATATATATATATATATTATTATTATTATTATTATTATTATTATTGTGTTTATATGGAAATAACCGGTTTTAACAAAACAGAAAAAATTCACTGTAGTTCAAGATGTCAAACCCTGAATAAATGTGTGTGTTAATAATGGTGTTTTAAATGTGGGAGTACTGGTTTAGTTGGTGTGAAAATGTGATGCTCTGATGGCAGAAATGAGCTTAGAGAACACGGACTGCAGAGCACCACGGCTTAGGTTCGATATTTAGAAATATATCAGGATATAAACAGAGTGCGATAGGGGCTGAAACGATATTGTTTATATGAAGTTTAAAGTTTTAAATACTTAAATTGCACAGAACATCTGCACCAGTAAATTGAACTGGACCGCGTGTTAAAACCAGTGACTGAAAGAAGGGTCAGCTCTGACAGTAACAGCTAAAAAGTGGTCAACATTCTGCTCTCATGGCTCTAATAAACAGGTTCATTATATAATAATTAACATTAGGCATTAATATAGTGGTGTTACTGTTATAGTGATGTTACTGATGTTCATTTTAAATATATTCACCAGTGCATCAAAAAATAACCCCCAAATATGTTCCAGTAGAGCTGGACAATTCATCAAAACTTAATTAAAACCGACATTCAGAACCTCTAATTGACCTCTGTCGATTATATCAATTATTTTGTTTTTAATTGTGCTAATATTCTCTCCCCTGTGTGTGGATTCATGTTCTGTCCCCATAAAAATATATGTATTTTATATCACGACCATGAACTGAAGAAACATGAACTGACAACGATTTCACTGAGAAAGTCAAGTTGCTTATACAAAAAAAACAAACAAAAAAAAAACAGTTGTTTATTAAAATAATTGTTCAATAATGAGAATTGAAGTCAAGAGTTCATTTAATCGTGATACTGATTTAGTGTTGTATCGCCCAGAGACACTTTCAGGCATTTAACTGCAATATCATAAACGTTTATCAAACTGGATCGTTTTAAATCCTGTAGATTATTTCACTGTTAATATGAACCTAAATTAATAAAATGTACTTTTAGGTTTTTAAAGGTTCTTCAAAACTATACCTCATGGCTGATCTGGGGCAGGGTTTGTTTGTCTGCTGCCCCTAGGGCAGGGTTTGGATGTCTGCTGCCCCTAGGGCAGGGTTTGGATGTCTGCTGCCCCTAGGGCAGGGTTTGGATGTCTGCTGCCCCTGGGGCAGCGTTTTTATCTGCATACCAACATTGCATGAACATATGTTGAGTGCTGTGTATCATTTGTATGAGTTGTTGGGTACACTGGTGTTATGTTGGGCTATTTGCTGGGAAACACTTGTCCTCAGGAAGTTCCTCTTTAGAGTAAAGCCTGTTTGGATGGTTATAGACGGTACAACACTAACGTCCATTAACTTTATCTGCAGGTTTGTGAGAAGACGAGCTGATCTGAGATTGATCACGCTGAACCTACAGCTAAATAACTGTGTATGACCATATAAAGTACATACATGGTTGCTCAACCCAGACAGCAAATGAGTCATAAGCCAGATTTGGCCGTGGAATGACGAGACAAGCAACAAGCAAAACCACAAACTCCTTCCCAATCCGGGTGCCAAATGGGCCAATAATGACCCACAATGTTGCTTTTCACACGGTGGCAGGAATGTGAGCGTTCAAATGCCATTAAAACCTTATTTGTGGCTGCTGTAACTGCGCCAGTTTTGCCCAAAGCACACTTGATGTTGCCATATTTGACCCATAAGTGCCTAAACTGGGCTGTGCATGGCCTAAAATCACGAGCTATGAAGGGAAAACCCTCCAAATTAACAGGAAAAGAAAAAACCTTGACTTCCCAACTTTCATTTTGACAGCCGCAGCTGGTAGAGTTGGGCCAGTTATGCTCAGATCACTGTACCAAAGATTCACGTGGTAGATTTGTCTCACAATACCCGTACTACTGCAAAATCTGATCCAGAATCAAGCTATGAGCTTTCAGTGGAGATCTCTACATCTCTTGATGGTTCTATAGTAATCAGTCTGCACAGACGATTCCAGGTTCCACCTCCATCTATATATCGTTTGGTATTCAAGGTCCTGGACACGACTGCAAAGTGCAAAACTGTAGGTTATCAAGAAAATGGAAAATCTCTCCTCTCTCTAATCAGAGCGGAGTGTCGGTATTCCGTACACCCAGTAGTCTCACTTCCCCACCCTCCTTTAGCACTATTCCAGAGGTTTCTGGAATTCCTTGGAATTTCCTCAAAACAGTTTTAATACACTGGAACAACAGAACAGATCACAAGAGAATTAAGAATCACACCAGTGACTTTTTAATTAAATTGGGAATTCCAGAATTCCTTGGAATTTCCACTAATTGATTGGCTGGGGGAGAGAATTGAACAAGACCCCAGAGTGGCTGATATCTGCACTGTCCAGAACATTAAAAAGTGAGAATATTAAACTGGTGTGATTCTTCACTGTTATTTCTTGTTGGTCTGTTTTTCCCAAATCATGGAATGATGTAGATGAACTCTGTATGGTAATCACCCTCACCCTGCTGAGGAATAAGGGGGTATAAACGTGGACGTGGGCAGTGATGACGGGTCACTTTCGCACGTGCTGGAAGGAGATGTTGAACCACCCCTCCCCCCACCCTTTCGGAAATCCCACTTTAATTCCTCCACTAAGCTCCCTCTCCCAGTCCGGCATGCTCAGACCCCCTTCAGAAGCTCTGGTCAGAAGTTCCAGAGGGGCAGCAGAGCTGGAGCACTGAGAGGAACCGCCACGAGGACACTGAGACTGCTCAGCCTGTAAAGCCCCAGCGCTGCCTCCCAGTCCTCCCAGCAGGCTCAATGAAGATCAGGAAAGTTTGATGTTGACTCTCCAGCGACTAGAAGCGCCGCGCCCAAGCGCCCCGGCCCCCAGGCACCACCCCCCCCTGAAATAAGTGACACTTCCTACCTGGGATCTGGATATAAATGGACGCAAAGGCGAACAGATACACGACCACCAAGCCCCCCAAAAACATCTGCGCCGGATTCCGGACCTCCATTTCTTCTCCTCGCAGCCTGAGGAGTCGCGTGGACACTTTTCCAGACCGGAATCGGCCGCGCGAGCGGGAGCGCAGGGGAAAGGCCAGTGGGAAGCGAGGGGCGGGGTTTATTTTGCACATGGAGGCCCTTAAATGACTCCCGAATCTTCTGTCACTTTTTTCAGATATCTTATATCAGCATCGGAGAATCTGCACACAGGGACTCACAGAGAGCACGGGCTCCCATTACCATGCAGGAAAACGAAGTTTGAATCAACTGAAGTCTGAGTCGTAAATGAATCACTTGTGTGTCGGTTCTTTTCAGTGAATCATCTGAACCGTTGTTTTTTTGTTTTTATTTTATTTTTTTTATCGTAAGCACATTGTATCTGGATAAAGATTTATTAAACATTTTAAACATGAAGAAATTTATCATGCTCGTCTCTCCACAGAAATGAATGAATCACTGACTCGTTCAGAGTATGAGTTCATTTTAGCTGAATAAATCTATTTTAACTGCTCGTCGCTGTTTGTTTTGCTGTTGAATAGCAAGGGAGAAAAAAAAGATGCTGTTTTCTTTAATGTTGGCGGTCTGATTCACATGCTTGGTTCATTTGAACTGAAAGAATCGGTTCATGAAACTGATTCGAAACTTTCATTCTTAACGTGGCTGGAGTTGTGACAGTGCTGACGTCATCTGCACGACGAGAGGTCAGATAAGGTCATTCCTGCCCAAGGTTTGGATCAGGTTAATATCTTAAGGGATTTGCATTTGACCAATAGTCTAACTGAACCCCAACCCCCCCAACCCACACATACACACACACACAGACTTTTATAAAACTTTTTTTCACTTTTTTTGCTGCTGTTTTATATATATTTCTGTCTGATTATTCGGCAGGGCAGCCGTGGCTTGGACAGGACTGGAAGGTTGCCGGTTCAATTCCCTGAACTGGCAGGACATTGAATTGCCCTTGAACAAAGCACTTAACTCCCCAACTGCCCTCCTCTAGTTTGTGTGTTCCACTGTGTGGGTGGATTAAATTCAGAATACAGATTTCACTCCGTGCACCATGGGTCTATTTTTTTTTACGATTATAAACTTTTATCGATCTCAAGTTAATGAAAAGACTCTGGATTTGCAGTGTTGACCCTTCTTTTTCAACACAAATGCCTTGGCATGCTGGATATCAGCATCCAGGTCAAATCCTGACTGATGGCAATCCATTGTTGCATAATCAGAACTTGAAGTAGAATCTCTGCATTATGATGCACGTCTTCACAAGCATCATAGGCCATTTCTCAATATGTGTCTTTTTGCCTGCCATGACCTTCCACTGTCCTTGTATAGCCTCGTTCACATTTTCTCAAAAGCATACTGTTTTATATACTAATCAACAAAAACATAATTGCACCCAGAAGGAATCAACTGACAGCAATGAATGACTGCAACGGTGTCGCGCCAGATTGTAATGGAGTCACTCAGAATGGCAGCGGGTCATCTTCAGTGACGGGGCCAACTTTTGTCTTGATGACCTTTAATCTGTGTAGAGGCACCGTCATCAGTGCCAAGATCAACAGTTTGTTGTCACGCATCATGTCACAGCCTAATGTAACGTTAATGAGGTCCTGCAACCAGTGCCGCAGCGTGTTCTGATCACACATCCCAGTGCACTATTCCAACAGGACGATGCTCATCCACATACTGCTGCTGTCTCAAGAGCTCACCTTGAAGACATACTTTAATAGATTTAAAATTTAAGATTCAAGAGATACTATGCCATAACAGTTTGATCGCAGAATACATGCCAGAATCAAACCTCCCAACCTCCCAGCTCCCCCCACCTCCGGCCCTGAATAAACAGCTGTACCCAGGGCCCAAAATTTGGTGCTACACTCCTGACTGCCGTGAAGACAGGTGTCTCATTCCGATGCAGGCAATGCATCACAGAAATGCCAAAAGAATGAAACTGAGATCTGACAGCTAAAAAAACACACCATAATTCTCACAAAGAACATGGACAATTGTAAACATGCATTTGTTGACATGCTGAGAGATACAAAACCACAAGAGAGGTTTTGTGCAGCTCCACAAAAGTTCCATAGTCAAGGTCAAGGTCAAGGCTTTTTTATTGTCATTACAACCGAGTACAGGTACACAGTGCAATGAAATTGCATTCCTCCTGAACCAAGGTGCAACATGGCGCAGCAATACAATTGGACGACATAAAGAGCAAACACTACAATAAATACAATAAATACAGTAAACAAGAGACGGTTTAACAGACAGGACAGGACAGTACACCGAGTGGTGCTGTTACCAGCATGCTGAGCCTGGAGTGGCAATGATAGTGAAGTCAGTGGAGCATCCCAATGATTCTAAAGCTGTAAAAATGATACTAAATGTTGCTTTAATCCCGTAAATTTGCAGAACCAGCGATTTCTGTTTCCCCCACTTGTATAACCTCAGAAAAACTTCAAGCCAGTTTGTACTGTTTAGTGTGTATTTAGTGATTAATAATCTTTAGGGCAGGGGTGGGCAACTGAGGGCTGGAGTCAGGCACAGTTTGTGGATTTCCCTGCTCCAACACACTGACTAAACCTGGAAACGAACTGATGAGTTGAATCAAGTGTTCTTGATCAGGAATTGCATAAAACCTCAGCCCTCCATTACTGGAGTTTCCCAGCTGTAGGGTATCATACAAGTTTGACCCTTTTTTCTTGTTAATCATCATTTATATAATTGAAAATACTTTTCTGGAATGTTCCATCAAAATCGAATGACTTTTGGTGACCTGGATGATGGTGACGATGTCCACAATGTGTTCTAAACTCATTTATCAAAAAGAAAGATGATATTATTCTACCACCCATAGCTGGTGATCTGGTGTTTTTTTTCATTGTTAGCTCTGGGAGCATATTTTTCAGCTCCTTGCTGAAGAAGTGTCGACACAGGTGAGAGTTGCTGCTGAACTACTCTCCCCCGAATGGAACACCTCATTTGTCTTCCTCTGTCTTCACTGTCAGAAAGCTACAAATCTGTATTGGCCGAGTTCCAGCTCAGGCTGTCACAGTGCTCTGGAGATTCAGGAGACATAGGCCCATGTTCAGCAGGTTTGAGAGTTGTAGGTGTTCTCTTAGAGCTCATGTACAAGATGTACCTTTTTTCGATTGGTGGGACAATTCAAACACTGTCACTAGTAGGTTAAAAATTATTATGTACATAAAACTGAAAAATCAAAGGAAATTTGCATTTACAAATAAAGCTGCACAATGTTGGATTGCGATGACGATGTTGAAACGATATATCACAAAGTTGCTTTTCTGCCATTGGCTTACCTTTGCCAAAAAGTTTGCTAGGTTGTCAGGTGGCTGATATTGTGTTGCAAAGTGGTTGCTATGGTATCCTATGTGGTTGCTAGGGGGTTTCTCTGGTACCTTAAGTGTTTTCTGTTTCTGCTAGATGGGTGGTAATGTTGCAAATTGGTTGCTGTGGTGTCACAGGTGGTAGTTATGGTGCCCCCACTGATACTTAATCTGTAGTCCTCAATTTATAGCCCCTGTTTATAGCCTTCAGTCCTTACCTGTACATGTCAGTCATATTCCTGACCTTTGCCTCCCAATTATAGCCTTTAAAGTAAATTTTAAATGTCTGCATCAGGGTCACAGTGGGTCTGGAGTCATTAAAAGCAAGGACATGTGTGATGTTTAGTTCCGACAGAGCCAGTAGATGAGTTTTCACACAGTCCTTATCAATCTGCTTTTCTGCCAGTGATGTAGAAGCTGATTTCAGGCCATGGCCACAGCCACGTCCATACTGGCTTTCAGGAATGTTACTCGGTTGGAGGGTGTTGACACAGGGGTCGTCAGAGAGTGTCTGACATTGTTATGATAAAGACTCTTGGCACAACATTTGCGATGGCAAAGAATCACTATGGATGTTCTCCAACTATGCCAGTGTTAGACAGCAGGGGGTGTGACGAGGACATCAGTCAGTCTGCCAAGACCACTTCATCTGATTCAACAACAGTGTGAGGCGTCCAGTATCATATGCAGAATCTTTAAGAACCAGGATGGGCAGATTCTTTCCAACAGCCTGATATAATGAAACATTATCTGACCATCGTATGGCGTGTTGCATTCATTATGGATGATCAATGTCATGGCAGTACTGGACTTTCAATCATTTCTTTCAACTGTTGTTCATCTGGGGCAGAGTGAAAGTACAACATAGGTCTTAATAGAAAAACAAGAATTCAAGAATGTGATGCAGAAGTTTAAATGTGGGTCAGAAATGACATTCACTCATTTGCATGTTTAATTTAGTGCTTCTTGAAGTAACAAAATGTATTTTAGCTTAATGTTAGTGACCGTGATTGACTACAGCGGGCATCTTCTCTGAGCCCACATGAAAATGGTTTGTTGGACAGTGTTTACTGGATTGGCCAACACAGTGCAAAGGGAAAGAGTTCAGTGCAGATCCAAAAAGGTGTGATGACGGTGTTGACATTGAGAAGGCTAAATTGGTATAATTTGATTCATTTTGTTGGTTTTCTGGTACAGACCTGATTTTACAGTCAATGCATTTGAGGTCAGGGCTTTGGGAAGGTCATCATAACATACTGTATTTATTTAACAAACACTTGTGATGTTTGTTTGGTCACATTGTCCTGTTTGTGTCAAAGCTCCCAATTGAGTTTCAACTGTTTATCTGACGATTGTAATGATCTTTATTCCATCCAATTTATGCAATTTTTATTTTATTTATTTATTATACTTTTATATCTCACTGTGTTGTACACACATGGGAATTAATCCTCATTTAACCCATCCTCACACAGTGATACACACATACACACTAGTGACTTCACACACTAGGGGGCAGTGAGCACACGTGCCAAGAGTGGTGGGAAGCCCTATTCACAGTGCCCGGGGAGCTGGGTTCAGGGATTCAACCCAGCAACCTTCCAGTCACAAGGCTGGTTCCCTAACCAGCAGGCCACTGCTCCAATGTACTGGTTCCAAAATCATGCCCATGCAGAACAGTTGGCAGAGTGTTCTTGGGGTTGAATTCCTCACCTTCACTTCTTGCACATCCATTAAACATTGCTTCCAAATACTTTTTCATTCTTCTTGTGTCCAGTTGCAAACATCAGTCGAACGATTTTGGAACCTCTTAATCCGTGGCAATCTAGGTCCTGAGTGTCGAGAGGGACAACTTATATTATGATGTAAATGTAGGATCACCTTTCTCAGACGTTGCATTGAGCTTCTTGAACTTTCCCACTGTTCCCAAAGTTGGTCAATCCAGTGAGTGCTGTTACGTGGGCATAGAGAAACCAGCTGTAATCAATCATGATCACGGACAGAAAGTCAAGAGGCACGACAAGTTAAAAGGCATTTTGGCGCTTTCAGCAGCACTAATCTAAAGCAAGTGCATGTGCAGCATAAACCAGGAGAATGTTACAGGCCTGGACGCCTGACCCATGTAGTGAGGGAGGCGAGTGACTCATGCTCTGGAGACATTTTGCTGGCATGCTTTGGGTCCACTTGATTCCATAGAGAGCATGGTCACTGCAAATCAATACAAAGTTAATCAGACAAATTACTTGTCTGGCCAATCTTGTGATGAAACGTTTCTCTGTTGAGGGGAACGGTCTGTGCCATCATGAAAACCATTCATCCAGAGTCCACTGAAAGGCTTGATTTTTATATGTGAAAACGAGGCAAATCCGATGCTAGATTCTCAACCTGCCGAAACACATTATGAGAGATTCTGCACTGTTAGGCAGCACTCTTCACCACCATCAAAATCATCACCTCCAGTATACATCCTGACACTGTAGAATCAACTGATTACCCATCTGTACATCAGCACTTTAACACTGGCTGAAGTCGACATCTTGACAGAGCATGATTGGTTACATGTGGATCTTTTTTTAATCTGCAACAGCACCCAGACTGCATGTGTTCCAGAACATTCTTTACTTTTAAACCTATTCAATTTTATTGATATTATTTACATAATACTGATATAAAATATCTTTTTTCTTAGGTGAAACGTAAGTAAAAATCATTTTAATGATTTAGTCCCATTACATTAGTAGATAGTTTTGTTTGATTCTGGAATATTTCTTGCCTGAGAGCAGATCAATGATCTGTTAAGTATAAAACATGGAATCTTTCTTAGAATAATCTTAATTACAAGCTAAATTGCCTTGGTGTGGAGCAACAGATAACAGATACCTCCACCAATGAACCACTACACCATGTGGGAGACTGGGGTTTGATTCCCAGACTGGGCAACTATGCTGTGCTACACCAATAAGAGTCATTGGGCAACGGTTCTCTGGCCCACCTCTGTAACGTGACTACCCTTGTAAGCTGCTCTGGATGAGAGTATCTGCTAAATGCAAAATAAGAAATATTGTCCAACTAGATTTCAACTTTATTTTACAGGCATACACACGTGTGTGTGTGTGTGTGTGTGTGTGTGTGTGTGTGTGTCTGTGGTCAGTAAAATAAAGTTGAAATCTTTGTTGAAGGCAATATTTTATATGATATATTATATATATATATATATATATATATATGTGCATCTCAAACAAACTGATTGAGTCTGTATATATTTACACCAACTTCATTATATCTGCGAGCCACCAGGAGAAATTCAGCTTCACACCACAGTGGGGCAGCAAAATATCATGTAACGAGCCTCAACCACTATATCAATCAGAGACTACATTATGTATCATATCAGGCTTCCATTTGGGTGTATATTGCTGTAAACTACATAAAACTGGAGCAAAACAACAAGACGAGCAGCCAACAAAACATCCATCTGAGCTCAGTAATGATGTCCTGTGGTTGTGAATTAACAGGTTATGAAAGTTCCTTAGTGAGAAAACCTCTAGTGCTCCAGTGGAAGCTTTAGGCACCTGAGAAACTCTGAGACTCTTCTTTGCATAGTAAGTATTTATTGCTTATTAAAATAAGTATTAGAATAAATATTAAAATTATTCATATAAAATAAACGCTTTCCATCACTGTGTTGATAAACACATGGATAGTTCTCCTCATAAGAGTCTGGTATTAGTTATAAATATCTTCAAATATGTAGTTTATTGATGTTAATTTGGGTGAGCTGAACAAATCCATGTGCTGGCAGGAAGAATGTGGAGAAATATGGAGCCAAGCTTTGTTCCTATGTTTACTAATGTATGTTTGTAATATAATGTAATATCTGTGACTAATGAGATGAATGGTTTAAATTAACTTTCTTAGGTGCCTAAAATCTGCACGGTTCACTGTATCACTCCACATATAACACCCATAATAAGCCTTATTCTGTGTGTACACACTGTATGTATAGATTTTTTTTTATTAAATAATGATACATAAATTGACATAGGCTTCTGTAATGATGTGAACTACTGAGAGAGCTGGGTGAAGGTTCCCGTAATGACAGCTGAAGTCTACAAATCAGGAATATAATTATGGTCAGGATTATGGTGGACAAAAAGCGTCTGGACATCTTTAAGCTTCAACAATCTTCATCAATAATCCACATGAAAAATAGGAAGTGCTTGATATGTCAGTCATTGCACAGGTCATTACATTATGCCTTGAGTCATGTGGACATTCCACATCTAGAAGAACATTTAGTGTAAAAAAAAAAAGGGAGAAAGAAGAGACAGAGGAACTTCCAACAGCATCAGAGTGACTTTCTTCTGGAACAAAAACGATCCAACCATTGCTTTTCACTGAGCAACTTTATATTTGCAAGTACAACTGAAAGTCACCCAGAGTCACACATAAAAAAAGCATACACTCAGAACAAAACATCCAAAAGCACCTTTCCACCCAAAGATCCTACTGCATCAAATGGAAAAAATGTCCATGTTCACAGAACACAGTTAGACAGCATCTCCCACAGCTCCTGTTCTGAAATAGTCTCTGAAGCTGAGAGGAACCGGAGATTTGGAGGACAGCTCCTACAGTGTGGTTGAGAGCACAGTGTTTTAGAGCCAAGAGCCTCTTAAGCATCTGCTCTTCTGCATAAACTCACCACAATTAATCAAGTCCCACTCAACAGGGGGGCACTCGTTAAAACTCCTTCGCTTCTGATCAGAGATCAGATAATGCTTTGATAGGCTGGAGCGGGCTGGGCTTCAGATGAGTCAGTGGTACTGAATGTAACGTAGGTATCTGACACAACCCCCTCCACTGCAGTACTGACGCTGACCTTCATCAGCAGAGCTGATCCTTAAATGTTGGCCCTCAGATCAGTCTGTTGGCTCAGGTCATGATCTCATCTTACAGATACTCTGGCATCATTGATCGTGAGAAGGAGGCTTGTAAAGCAGCCACCTCCCCAGTCTAGTGTCTCAGTCCATCTGTACCCTCCAGGCTGTTATAAGGTCTGTTCCCACTGTTGGATCTTTTCTTGGTGGTCCAGAGCCTGTCTTGCTCTTTATGTTCCCTGCAGTTTCTTCTCCAGCCTGTCCAGTTTGGCCAGGTTCTCCTTAAGCAGTTTGGAGCCGGGAGAGAGGAGGAGAGCTCTTTGGTAGTACATTCTTGCTGCTGCATAGTCTCCCTGAAAGAGTTCAAATAAAGCAGAATGTGTGAGGTCATTTTTGTGTATTCTTCTGTCCACTACTCTACACTGTGAACAAACTCAGTCCAGCTTAAAATAAGAAAAGTATGTGAGTACACAGTGCTTGTTTACTGAGTTGGATTTCTTTTATCTGCATCTCAATTTGGTGGACAATACATTTTAAATCGAGTCAATAAAAAAAAAAACCCACTGCTTTAATATTTACATTATCTGCCATCCCCAGACTGGGAGGCCGCTGGAAATAATTTAACACACTTGATGAGCAGGCAGTTAGACTGCTGTGCCACTCTCGAGCTGTGAAACTACACTACATAAAATGCAGTTCGCAGTCACTTGTATTTGGTTTTATAGCTGGTGGCACAACTGTCTAAGCGCCCGCTCAGCTGACTCGGCTAATTTATAAATGAGAGTCAGAAGACAAAAGACTAATCTGAGGACCAATACTCTGCTTATTTAATGCACATTAAAGCATCCCATGCAGATATACGACTAAAAGCTTTGCAAAGCACTCATACCTTTATATGCTGAATCCCCCCCATGTTCATCCAAGCTTGTGATTGGTCAGGCTTGAGTGCCACAGCAAGCTTGTAGTTCTGTGGAGGAAAACATGTGACTTTTGCTGCCAGTCTTCAACTCAGTAACAAAACGAACACAACGAATGGTAGAAAGACTATTTCTGCCCTTATGAGTGCTTTGAAACATGAACTCTGGAACCTCGTTTCACAAGCATAATGCCTCCACAATGCTGGTATCAAAGTACACAGTAACTCTGTATTGTTAATGCCTTTGTCCTGAGCCCGGAACCGCCGCAGCAGGATGAGTGTGTCTTAATTGTCAGAGGCTAAAACCTGAAACCAGTGTTCTGTGGCCAAAATAAGACATGGACCAGGGGCCACAGAACAGTCAGAGAGCTGGCGCCTGTCCTGGGTCCAAAGAGAACAGTGAACAGAGCTGTATTTACAGTAAACATGTGGGATTACAGATCAGGACGGCCAAAGCCACACTGTGAGGGGGCGACAAAGGTAAACAGAGAACAATTAAAGCATCTATTTGAGTGAGCTCTGCTAAGAGGAAGAGTGTTTGTGTGTGGAGATAAGTGAAGAGTGTGGTTATTTCAGTGTTGCTAATCGGAATAAAGGAGACGTCAAAAGGAGGATGTCTGTTTGATGTGGCTGCTCTGTCTCTCTTTTGCACACACACATATTAACAAACCCTCACCGCAGTGGTATTTTGCTCTGCTTGTTTTTGAAGACAAGCTTTGAGCTTCTCCTAAGCAATGGCTCTTGTTTTGTTTCATAAAATCCTTTCGTTCTTTCATTCGCCTCGTACCCCGAGTTACAGAACAACTGGTCTGTTCACATTGGCCAACAAAGACAGACTTTGATTTTCTTGTAAAGACAGCAGCAGCAAAAGGATCCAGGGAAAAGAAAAAAAAAAAAAAGATTGAAATAATGAATAGAGGGATGAAAAGAGAAGGATTGGGTGGTGAAGATGCTGGCAGAAAGCAAAAAAAAAATAAATAAAGAGCATGGAGTTTGAAAACGAAGAGGAGACAGAGACCATGAAAAGTGAGCGCACCTCAAAGGCTCGGTCCAGCTCATTCATCTCTCGGAGCTGGTTGCCCATGGAGAAGAAAAGCTCCGCCTTCACTGCAGGGTCTGCTGGCTCCTGCTGCAGAGCCTTATCCAAAGCCTCCAAAGCCTGAAATGCACACACACACACACACACACGCGCGTGCAGCGCACACACACACACACACACACACACACACACACACACACACACACACACACACACACACACACACACACACACACACACACACACACACAAAATACAATTTCTCCCCACATTCCATTTGTGCCTCCCTCCATTAAGAGGCTCTGTTCTTTCGGACTGTGTCTGTATAAATGTGGTAATCCTCTGTAAGACTGAAATGCAGAGAAACAGTGTGTGAGAAACGGTGGGGCCCAAAACTGAGTAACGTTAATGACAGGAAACATAAACGGTTAATGAATAAGTGGATACTAATTGATGAAAGGTGTTTAAATGAGTGTACACATGCACCATTTACCTCAGGCGCACACACACACACACACACACACACACACACACACACACACACACACACACACACACACACACACACACACACACACACACACCTCAGTATGGTTTCCCTGTTTGCTGTAGATGGCAGACAGCAGGCGATAACACTCTATGCAGCCACTGCTTTTGGAAATGATGCCCAGAGTCATTTTCTCTGCTTCCTGAGAGCGGCCTGCCATAGCCAAGACCTGAGCCTGGAGGGAGAGAGAGAGAGCGTGAGAGAGTGAGAGAGACATAGAGTGAGAGAAGGATGGAGAGAGAGAGAGTGAGGGAGAGAAAGTGAGAAGGAGAGAGAGAGATGGAGGGGGTGGAGATGTAGCGTGAGAGGGATGGAGAGAAAAATGAGAAACAGAGGCAGAAAGAGAGGGGGAGGTAGAGGCAGAGGGATGGAGAGAGAAAGAGACCAAGAGAGACGAGAGAGAGAGGGGATGATGGAGGTAAGTGGGGGAGGGGGTGTAGGGAGGGAATGGCAGGGAAGAAGGGAAAGAGGGAGGGAGAGGGAGGATGGGAGATGCAGAGAGGGATGGAGGGAGGGAGAGAGGTGGAGGGTGAGAGGAAGAGAGAGCGAGAGATGGAGAAAGATACAGAAAAGGAAGGAAGGAGACATGCAGAAGTGAAAAGAAAAAAGTGGATGGGAAGAGAGTGAGAAATGAAGAGTGCGAAAGATGACAAGAGGGAGAAACAGAGGGAGAGAGAAGTGGAGAGGGGGATAGAGAGAAAGAGAGAGAAAGGAGGTAGGACGGAAGAGTGGTAGAGGGAGTGGGGGGAGGGAGAGAGAGAGAGAGAGAGAGGGAGGGAGGGAGAGAGACAGAGACAGACGGTTTTGGTGTCAGTAGCTGTGACAGTGGTGGGGATCACAGTGGAGGGTCTATGGAGACTTCATTAGGCTGAATTCACAGAACTCTGAAAGAATGCCAGGCTTACAGATTCTGAGCCACTGGAGCTGTGAAAGAACACAGCTCTGTGGGCACACAGCTTAACTATGACTCCAGTTTGTTTTCCCTCTAAAGAACACATCTCTCCAGGAATTCCACACCAGTATTCACTCCGGAACGTCAAATAACACATTTTATAGCTTCACCGTTTAGAATCAATGGTAATCAAATGGGCTTTGTTTACAACTGCTGACAAGCATGTTTTTCAAAACCATTATTAAATGAAAATCATTAAAGCACTGGGCAGTGCAGCGCTGAAACGGGACTGGAAGGGGAGCCGCTGGTCTCACCAGAGCCAGCCAGATGTCCGAGTTTTCTGGCTGCAGGGAGGCGGCTTCTCTGTAGAGCTGCAGAGCCTCTTCATATCGGCCTGTGTTATAATACAGAGCTCCCAGAGGAGTCAGGATATCCACCTTACGCACCACCTGCAGAGCCCTACACGTGTGCACACACACACACACACACACACACACACACACACACACACACACACACACACACACACACACACACACACACACACACACTCAGATTCATGCTGAGAAGTTTCCAGCTCAGCAGTGATGCGTGCTGTATTTAGAAATGAACATTATTGAAACTGGTGGGTTGCTAAGAAGGCTGTAATTCATCAGCTCACCGCTTATACCACAGCTCAGCTTCCTTACTGCCATTCGAGGAGCGCAGCAGACGGGCTAGATTCACCATGGCAACATAGTGAGACGGCTTCAGACGCACAGCGTGCTGGTAATGAACCGCAGCTCGCTCACCATCACCTGAGAAAGAGAAGTAGGGGGGGTAAGTGATTCAATATTAATACTGATATAAATCTAATAACCACTAAACAGGGATCAGTCAAAACATTAGTTAGTTGAAGTGAAAAACACTGTAGCTTCATCCACAGTAGCATCTCTCAAGGGTTGGGATATAAGGGGACAGTCAATTAAAATTTTGCGCTGGAAGCAGGAACAAAGGGCAAGCATAAGAATGAGACACATTGACAAGGGCCAAATTCTTATAGGCCAGTGTGTCTCATCCCTGGTGTGCAGGGGTGCCTCCAGCACCAGGGTTAAGAAACACTGTGCTAGATGACTGGGTCAGAACATCTCTAAACCATCGGGCACGTCTTGTGCATATGAGAAAAACTTCATAACATAGGTGAAATGGCAACAGGGTTGCTGATGCTCATGGAAGCCCCTCCTCACAGCTCACAGGACTTAGAGGATCTACGGCTTATGTCTTGGTGCCAGATCCCACAGGACACCTTCATAAGGTCTTAAGGAGTCCCTGCTTCAAATAGTCAGATCTGCAGATACTTTGCAAATGCAGGTACTAATGTTTTGGCTGATATATTTATGAATTTATATATTCAGCTACTTTAAGTTGCACTCATTGAAAAGGACTCTCCTAACATAGAAACATGAACCTTCAGGCACCTCGTCTAATACCAGATGTGGGCAAGAGGGACATGAAGACCACCAGCACTGAGCTGTGGAACAGTGGAACTGTGTTCTTAAGAATGAAGGTGCTCAAGCTTGTACTTTTGGGATAATTAAGGGAATGAGGTGGGGTGGTGATCATCCAACATTCTAACCGCACCAACACTGTAATCAGATCTTCACAGCAATGCTGCAAAATCTTGGAGAAAGTCTTCCGTGGACAGCAGAGACAGTTACTCAGACAAAAGCAGGATAAATCCCTTAATTATGGAAGAGAAATGAGTGAGAATGTGGCCCAATCCCTCCCCCCCCTCCCCCCCAACTCTCAAAATGAGATGAGCCCTAATGCATAATATAAATATACAGAAGCTGTTTCACTGCAGCTGAGCGTGACAGCAGTCTTTCTACTGCTGTGAGATGATGTCAGCCAGGGGTGTCCAATCATATCCGTGGAGGGCCAGCGTGGCTGCCGGTTTGCTACACAGCAGGAGCTTACCTGAACTCTGAGACCAACTGATTAAACAAGTAGAAACAGGTGAGCTTCAGCATGTTTGGGATGGCAAACATGCAGCCACACCCCTCTGTGGATAAAACTGGACACCCCTGATGTGAGCGGTGTGCTACTACTCACCCGTGTCCACCAGGAACACGCCGTAGTTATTGTGGAGGTCTGAACTGTCAGGGCAGTTCTCAATGCCTTTTGTGTAAATCTCATTTGCTTCTGCGATTCGTTTCTGCAAAACAAAACAAAAAGTCACACATTCATTTTAGAAGGACTGCAGCTATCCTTGACTTTCTTCTGCATTAACAACAGAGGAAACAGAGATGACTAAAGAGGACTAATAGTAATAATATGTCTGTGAGCGCGAGGAAGGGAGGGTGTCTGTGTAGGAGAGAAAGAGATTAGGGGAGAGAAAGAAAAAGACGGGGAGAGACAGTGAAGGAGGGAGAGAAAGAAAGAGAAACGGCATGCATTTGAGCGAGAAAGATGGGGAGAGACAGTAGGACAGAAACTGCATATATATATATATATATGTGAGAGAGATGGTTAGGAGGAGGACACAGAGAGCGAGACCATTAGAGTGAGACCTGGTCAGCGTAGAGCGAGGCTAAGCTTGAGTAGGCGTCAGCAAACTGCGGCCCGAAGCGAATCGATTCCTTTAGCATTCTCTCAGCTTCTTCCTCCTTCTCCTGAGACCTGCACAGCATGAGCCTCATCATCATCATCATCATCATCACTAATATCATACCATTATTAATGAGCAGAACAGAAGCTATAATCATGTACAGGAGTGTGTGTGTGTGTGTGTGTGTCTGTTACTTGAGAAGGTTGCCCAGGTTGAAGAGCGCTCGGTTGTGCTGGGGGTTGATGTCGAGAGCTTTCCTGTAATATAGTTCTGCCTCTTCTACATTATGAGTCAACGTGCCCAGGTTATTCATTGCACTGGCATGTCGAGGGTACAGTCTACAGAGAGAGAGGGGGTGGGGGGGATGGGGGGTGGATAGAGGGAGAGAGAGAGGGAGAGAGAGCGAGAGAGAGGGGGAGGAAAGAAATATACAATCTAACTACAGAGTAAATAGATCTGCTATGCAACAATGACAGTTTCGGTGTCAGTAGCTGTGACAGTGCTGGGGATCACAGTGGAGGGTCTATGGAGACTTCATTAGGCTGAACTCAAAGCTCTGAGAGAACACCAGGCGTACAGCAGACAGCATCAGCTCTCACCAGAGCCATCAAATAACACACAGAGCACTGCGTGCACACATGCAGCTTCCACACTGAGACTCGCGGAGATGACAAGAGGGCCCTTTTATACATGCAAACTTTAGAACTAGATGAAGGGGTTGGAGGTTGGATAGGGAGAGAGCTCCAGAAAAATAAAAATAAGAAGACATGGTGGTGGTGTGTTACTGTGTGTTGTGCTAGTACGAGTGGATCAGGCACAGCAGTGCTGCTGGAGGGTTTAAACCCCTCATGTCTCTTGCTTGACAGAGAATAGTCCACCGACCATTAGTGGACACAATGTGTAAACACTTCTGGTTGGTGGTCTATTCTTAGTCCAGCATTGGGGTTTAAACACCTACCACCCACATCATATTTACAGTGTACGCACGGGCACACACACACACACACACACACACACACACACACACACACACACACACACACACACACACACACACACACACACACACACACACACACACACACACACACACACACACACACACACACACACACACCTGCTGAGGGCTGTTTCGTAGTGTAACGGCCTGCCCATTTGTCCCTCTGTCCTTCAGCAAGTTACATAGTTGTAGTGAACTTTAGCATTAGAGGTATCGTTTGAATTCCAGACCTGACAGAACAGAAAAAGGAGATGAAAGAATTGCACTAAACCTGGTCACACACACACACACACACACACACACACACACACACACACACACACACACACACACACACACACACACACACACACACACACACACACACACACACACACACACACACACACACACACACAAGCCCTCTAACACTCGCACTATCATGAATACAACTATTCATGTTCCTCTGCAACCTTCAAACACACAAAGAACCTGACAGCTATCAAAAGCACATTCTCTATTTCACACACGCGCGCACACACACACGCACACACGCACCTGAAGAGAGACTCCCGGGAAAGCCAGGTTTCGTTCTGCTGCACGGTCTTCCAGGAGAAGAGGAGAAGGAGGACCAGCATTGAGACTGTGAGAGCAGCTGCACCCCATCGGCCCACCACTGCACACAGCTTGTTCACTCCATGCACCACCAGAATACAGTACCCCATACTGCAGAGACAGAGAGAAGAAACACAAAAAAAGAAAAGAAAATGAGATGGGGGAGACAGAAAGCGAAAAAGCAGCATGATGAGAGAGACATGACAGTGTGATAGTATAAAAGAAAAATAAAAGAAAGCAGCAGAAAATAAGAGAAAAAAGAGAGAAAAGAGAAAGATCAACGAGGTGCATAAAGAAAGAATAAGACAGAAAAAAAAGATGGAGAAAAAGAAAGAAAGAAAGAAAATAAAGAAAGAAACAAGAAAGGGTGTGTTCATGACTTAGTAAAGTGTGGGAAGGAAATAAGATGTGGGGACAGCACTGTCTCACTAATTACCTCATTCTCATGTCTTACAAAGTCATTGCCACATAGTAAGGGCTCGGTCTCGTGCCTTTTTAACTGTGCCCACTACTTAGGGTCTCGCTTACTAAGTGGCCGCCACTCCTATTTTTATTTCTTTATTTTTATTTATCCAGCAGGGGTCCTTAGAAACCTCTCTTGTAGTCTTGGAAATGGCTGAGTGAACCAAACTCTTCATACACACCAACACAGAGCTACATCCTGACTTAGATCATGAGCTCATTATTCTCCAGTCTACAGAACAGAGCTGTCTTTAGAGGCGAGGCGTTACACTGGAAAAAATAGTCATCCCTTAATAGCAACCAAGTGCGACTTCTCACCATCTTTTCTACATCAGCTGTTTAAAGCACAGGGTGAAAGTAGAACTCATTAAAAATATGAAAAGCTCCAGCGTGTGTGTGTACATCTATATCTGTGTGCATGTGTGTCCTCACATTATTACCTCCTCTTTGATAACAACCAGGATGCAGTGTGAAGTGTATTTGAGATCTACTGTATATGAACATTAATGGAACAGCCAGCATGTCCAGAAAGAAGAACCTGGATGATTGGAGTATGATGTTCCCTGATTATCTTAAGACCCCGTGTAACCATGGAGATAGAGGGAGGTCCAGACACTGAGGGAGGTCCAGACATCCATCCCACTCACTACAGCCTGTAGTTCCATTCCACTTATACACAGTTCAACCATAACACTATGACCACCTGCGTGTTTCTACATTCACTGTCCATCTGATCAGCTCTCCTTGACATACAGGAGCACTTTGTAGTTCTATAATTACCGGCTGTAGTCCATCTGTTTCTCTGCATCCTTTCACTCTGTTGACAAAGGTCAGGACCCCTCAGAGCAGGCATTATGTGGGTGGTGGGTCGTTCTCAGCACTGCAGTGGCACTGACATGGTGGTGTGTTAGTTTGTGTTGTGCGGACACAAGTGGATCAGACGCAGCAGTGCTGCTGGAGTGTTTAAACACTGGCGTCCACTCACTGTCCACTATATTGGACACTCCTACTTAGTTGCTCCACCTTCAGAGGGAGAAGCACATCTGTTGCTGCACAGTGTATGTTGGTCATCATCTGGTGCTTCATCAGTGCTCACAGGTCGCTGCCCACGGTTCTGTGGACTGTTCTCAGTCCAGCAGTGACGCTGAGGGGTTTAAACACCTGACCTCTTAAGATCAGGATGAAAAGAGGCTAATAAAGTATGCAGAGACACAGATGGAGTACAGTCTGTAACTACAGAGTGCAGTGCCTGCAGAAACTGCGAGTGTGTTTGCAGCTCAGCAGATAATGCCAACCCTTTTGCTCATCAGCTGTGTCCACAAACTTTTTTCTACTTACTGCTCTTTATCTGCTTACAATATATTCTGCTGCATCAATGTGAATTTCCCCCACTGGGATATTGAAAAAGTCTCTTATCTACATCTTAAATCTACCTGCATTTCTTTTTCCGTGTCTCTCAATGTTTGGACAAGCAGAGAAATTCCTTCCTCAAACTGCACCCTCTCCAATGTCCTTTCTCTCTTTCTTTGCAGTCGTTTTAGTAAATGCTGTTATTTACATTTACATTCACGGCATTTAGCAGACGCTCTTATCCAGAGCGACTTACAAGGTTAGTCACATTTCTCCAACATATAATCTGCACAGTTCCAGCAGCGCAGAAACCCCATCGCCAAGCGCCTGTTTTGGTGGTGTGGTCGCAGAGCAACGCAGAGACCCCAATGCAAGTGTAAACGCTTGCAATGGCCCAGTTTACTTGCACGGAATATGGTGTAGAGCCCATATTGGCTCAACACAGAAGTAAATCTTGCACAAGTATTGTGAAGAGTATTCTCTGCGTAGATTCAGTTCATGTGAAATATGAAATGGAGTTCTTGTTCCGCTCTATGTCTGTTTACAGGTAAAGTCCTGCCTGTCAACAAAAAGAGCCAATGACTAAAACAGACGATCGGAAAACGAAAAACCCACTAAATATTAAATGACGTTTTACACCCAAATTTCAATTTTCTAATTTAGCCCCGAACAGCCAGAAAATTGAACTGATTAACATTAAACAGATCCAGACGAACCACATTAGAGAGAGGTAGAAAGAGAGAGAGAGGGACAGAAAGAGAAGAGGCAGACATTCCTCTCATAGCTGTCTGCTGATTTAGCCTACACTGAGGAATGCACATGAGTGCATGGCTGCTGTTTGCCCTCTCAGTTAAAACGTTCATGGCTCTGGTCTGATCTCTAGGAAATCCAATAGTATTTATACTACATTAGTACCCACCGAGCATGAAGCCTAGTACAGATGCGCTAATGGCAGCCTGATCCTACCAAAGGCTTTTAGAAAATACCCAGAGTGTAAATCCCTCATTAGTAAACATGCCCTCAGGGAGGGCTACGGTGTGTGTGTGTGTGTGTGTGTGTGTGTGTGTGTTTTTCAGGATCATCGGTACCATCCCAATCAATAAGAACACTGTCCAATGACCTTTTAAAAAATGTCATGGCTCACTGTTTAAATTACTACATAATTGTTGCACTTAGTCCCAGTTACACACACAGACACACACACACACACACACAGACACACACACTGCAGTGAGATTTTAACACTGCACTAATAGAAGAGGCAGAGGACCTCTCCTGCACCAAGCAAAATATTTCGTTTTTTTTTTTCTTCTGGGAAGCACCAATACAGGGCCCAGCAGAGCCAGATTAGGCTGTGCTATCACCAGTGTGTTATCCCCACAGTGGATGGATAGTGGGAGGGAGGCTGGGAGGGAGAGGATGAGTGCTAAAGCCAAAAGCCGGAATTCATGCAGGACTAGGAGGCAAAAAAAAAATTCCCAGTAGAGCAAAGAACAGCTGTAAAGGAGATGGACTAGGACACATCTGTAAAGCTTTTCTCAACACGTTCTCATCATTTTAACAGAAAGAGAGGGAGAGCGAAACCTTTGAGACTTGTCAGTGAGCACAGTGTGAGAGAACATGGATGAGGTTCCGGAGTTATTTCCGGAAAAGCAGATTGTTTGGTAACATGTGGTATGCTGCAATGCATTGTTGTTATAAAGCAGAGGCTTAGCCATAAGAGGCAAAGTGGGATAGTGGATAATGGACATGAGCAGATGTGGAATGAGTTTCCGGAATAATAATTATGGAAATTGAGACCACTGTGAAGGCTACAAAAATGGGAAGATACAAAGGAAAGAGCAGGGTTTCATAGTCATTGTTAGGGGACAGATCACATTACCCAGAGTGACACACACACACACACACACACACACACACACACACACACACACACACACACACACACAACAGACCTGGGCATGTAGAGGACTCTCTCTGCCACCACAAATCCCACGCGGAAGAACAGATTAGTGGCAGGGATGAAAGGAAACACCAGGAACAGTATCCCAACCAGCACCTCCCTGCCCTCCATCTTCTATAGAGAGAGAAAGAAAGGAGAGATAACATACAGGAAAAGAGAGGAAGAAAGAACAATTTATATTAATTCTCCATATCTCAGAGTGGACACATTAAGTCTTCACCATCCAAATGACACCAGTGCTCCTCTACAACACACAAGCAGATAAGATGAACTCTATGCTCTCCTTAAACACTGAAATGAAAGGAGGGTTGGAAAAGCAGAGAAAAGTAAAGACTTCTCAGCAAAAATGACTCATCAAAAGTTTGAAAGTGCATGCGTCAGAAGAGCAGCTCACCAGAATGCATAAATGAATGGACCTCACGCTACATTATTCCCACTGAATCTCAAAGCAGTGGTTTGCTCTAATATGCCCCCACGGCTGACAGGGGAAGCAGCGTTCTAGGCTTCACTCGAATTTTCCCAAATGTTTGTTCAACTGTTAGTAAAGCGTTCTAATTTCATACTGGAATAACTGCATTCTCTTCCATTCAAATATACATCAATCAGCCATTATGACTTGTTTCCTTGTTCCTACACTCAGTGTCCATTTATCAGCTCTACAGACTGCAGTCCGTCTGTTTCTCTGCATACTTTATTAGCCTCCTTTCACCCTGTTCGCCAATGGTCAGGACCCCACAGCACCATCACAGAGCAGGTATTATTAGGGTGGTGGGAGCTGATTAAATGGACAGCGAGTGTAGAAACAAGGACGTGGTCTCATAGACGTACGTTCTCTATAAAACTGTAGGACATTGGTTGGTGAGCTGCAGTATGATGTGTATTTCTTATTCGGAGCCGTTTTATTCCCTTTCTTTTCACTTTTTCTCCAGAAAGTGTTGGCCTGTCACAATTATTACACAATCAAAATGACCAGAATAGTTTCATCTGACTGACCATTTTGGAAGGGTATTAGATTATACTGAGATGAATTCATATATTAAGAAATAATAATAAATATTATTATATGTATTATATATAATAAATATTAAGACAAAATTTATTTTCACTGACAAACTGGTGCGATTTAGAACATGACTTACGTATGAACAGAAAGCAGTCAAACAAACCTCTCCACAGAGCTGGACATGAGGGAAAGTATCATAGTTTCATTAATGTATAAATAAGGACCAGTGATGGACTGGCTATCGGGAAAACTGGGAAAAACCACAGTGGGACTCTATGGGTGTGGGCTGTCGAAAGGGTAAAGGGGCCGGTCGTCAGGGCCAACAACCCTGGTCCACAGGCCGGTTTATAGGACATGAAACGGTCTAGCCCTGATAAGGACTGTTCATTTTTTGTTAACTGTTTAAAACGTGTTTAAGAGTCAGATGTGTGTTTACAGATATGAGATTGGACACAGTCTAAAGTAAGTGACATGCATGTCAGAAAGGTATTTCTAACACTTGCGAAAAGGATCATGTTGCATCCAGCATGGGCAGGGTGTTTATAAGTGACATCAGTCTAGCGTCTCCTATATATATAGGATTTTTCACCAAACTATTCCTTTAAGTCTGTGGCGGATCAAGAGACGGAACGTCCCAGCTGGTCTGTGATCGAGACGGACCAGCTGTTCCCACTTTCACCACTCTATCGGCAGATTAAAAGAGCAGTTTTTGAACTGTCGCAGTATTGCCCACATAAGCCCACTGGGGCTTAGCATTTATTTTCGTTCCTTTCAGTTGCTTGTGTGCACTCTCTCTGCGCTGGGTCCTTGTTGCCACGCCCCTATTCCCTGGGATTGGCTCACAGTTTATTTTACTTTACCAAATGACTCAATCACTACAGCGTAGGTGTACCATTAGAATCACACAGTTGTTGGTGTTGCACAACATGGATTACTGTGATGCACATCAGGTTCAGACATACGCTATACGGCCAAAAGTATTGGGACACACCTCTTATTCAATGAAACTTGAATTAGTCCCTTTACAGACGTATAGAAAATGCCTTTACAAACACTGGTGAAAGAACGGGTGGTTCTAAAGGGCCCACTGGATTCAAGAGTAGTACTGGAATAGCATGTCCTCCTAGATATTCCACGTTCAAATCTGAGATGTATTATTGAGAAGTGAAAGTGTGTAGAAACCTCAGCATCTCAGCCACAAAGTGACAAGCCATGTCAAGTTACACAGCGGGATCGGCGAATATTGAGGCGCCTAGTGCATAAAAGCTCTGCTGACTCAATAACTGCAGAGCTCCAAACCTGCTGTTAGAGCTGCAAAGGGGGACCAACCATATTAATGCCTCTGGGTTTCAAATGGAATGTCATAAAAGCTCCAGCAGGTGTAACATGTAGGAGGGATGCACAATATTGGAAAAAGCTGACATGCAATATTAAACATATACAGGATTTCTATAAAGCATAAGTCACCAGAAATCAATGCTCTAACTTATCCGAATATTAATAATCTTGTTGTCCAAGATTGGAGATTGATGATATTGGGCGGGTACAGCCTGCCTTTGGTAGATATGTCATGGAAAATGAAAACACTGCAAATTTTCTTTTGCATCAAGCAGCATCAAATTGTAAGATTAAACTAAAATGTCCTTACATTTCATTGCACATCCTGCAATGTAACATGTTGCACTCGCCCACATTGCGATAACTATGACAAAACGATATACTGTGCAGCCCTAATGCGGAGGTGTCCATATAGTGTGTGCATCTGTGTGAAAAGAGCGCGCGCACACGCACACACACACACACACACACACACACACACACACACACACACACACACACACACACACACACACACAAAGACTTAAAGCCCTGTCATGGTTTATGTTCACCATTAAAGGCGTAGCGCTGGGGTATTACAGACTATGATGATGATGATAATGATAGCTTTGGCCTTATCCCTCTGTCTCAGCCCAGCCACCATCTGTTGCCATGGCAGCACAGACAGAGGTCATTTGCTGTCTGTCCCAAAATGCCACCAGGCCAGGCTAGAGCCAGCAACCTTTTAGAAATCATAGCACTTCTCTCTTTCTCCTGCTCTCAGTCTTTACAGAGTGCCCATGAAAACACCATGAGCTTCCATTATAGATCACTGGTGTAAATCCCTGACCTCTTTATCTTGTCTGTGTGTATCTGTTTTGGCACAGAGCTTGGGTCCCTTTGTTAGTGCCCTGCTTCACGTCAATCACTTGTTCACACACACATCTATGTCCAAGAGAGTACGAGACATGGATAAAACTAACACACAACACATTTATAGGATGATGAGCTGTATTTCTTTGATAAGCATGATGGGCAGACGGTCTTTCGGGGGTCAGTTCAGGAGCACGTATTATGCACAGACAGGTTTCAGATTAAGACGAAAGTGTGAATGACCAAGTAAAATAACCATATCTGGACCACTTTTACCATTTATTATTTATAACTATTCATTCAATGTCATTACAGTCCCTAATCAACATCTGTGACCTCAGTTGACCTCCATTCATCCACCTCATTCACTTCATATCTCATCCAAACTTCAGTTCAGCTATTCTGTACTGTACACGGGGGAATGTGTCCTCCTCATAACCCATCCATGCAGCCATATAGTGATATGCACACATACTAGTTATGACTAACTATGAGTTCAAAGACAAGGGGGCAGTGAGGACACATTCCCAGCACAGTGGGCAGCCCTATCCATAGCATATCCTGGGAAGCAGCTGGGAAGTTAAGCGCCTTGCTGAAGGACACTTCAGTCATGTCCTGCCAGTTCAGGGAACTGAACCTTCTATTCACAAGGCTGGTTCCCTATCCACCAGGCCACGACTTGACTCCAGCTTCCATTTCGGGACTTTAATCCATGACAGACCCCAAATAGACACTGATAAGGCAGTGCATGTAATGGTCTGGGATACGCAGTGCCCTCCATAATGTTTGGGACAAAAGCACATTTTCCAGTTAATGAGCTCAGCAGTGCATTCTTTCTTCTTAATCACATTCCACACAGATGATTTTGGTAATCTCAGAGTTTGATCTATGTCTCTAATGGTTTTATTCTTGTTTTCTAGCCTCATAATGGCTTCTTTGACTTTCAGTGGCACAGCTCTTGTCCTTGTGTCGAACAATGGCAACAACAGAGTCCAAATGCTAAGAAGCAAGGTTTTTTTTTTATCTCTGCGCAAATGAGGAAATGGACACAGAATTAATTGTAAATATCTGAGAAGCCAAATGTTCCAGCATTATGGTGTAGTGAAATAAGGGGAAGTACGTTCAACACGGTGAACCGAAATGTCTGCTGTGTTCATGCCGGGAATGTGTATTTTAAATAAATATTACTGATCTGATTTGTAATTTTACACTAGGAAGCAGAGCGGCATATCAAATAAAAGGTGCATGTGTCCCAAATTTGATAAAAAATGCTGCATTCAGAAAGTAGGTAAATAGTTGGTTCTTGTAGACACAGACAGACATGAAGACTATACTGTCTTTGACTAGATGCCTGGGTCAGAATGTCTTCAAAACAGCAAGGACTGCAGGCTCCTCTGAGTCAACAGTGAAGAGTATCTACTGACAGGAGACCAAAGCAGGACAAAGCAGAAGCTGGTGACCGGGTGTTTGGCACCCAAAGCTCATCAGTGTGCAAAAGCAACAAAGGCAACGCCATCTGCGATGAACTGACAGAAGTTACACTGTGGAACAAGTCAGAGGAATTACTATAAAGGTACAGCAGCCATGTGCCACAACACACTGTGCATCGCAGCTTTCTGTGTAGGGGGGTCCTTTCAGAAGGATAAAGGTGCCATGCAACACTGCACACGTTGTTTGAGCAACCTGGTGAAGGTGATTTCCCAACCTCCACCTTTCCCAGATATAAGTCTGCTGAGTTACTGCTCCGCCTTACAAGTGACAAGACTTAAATGCCAGATACTACAAGTGGGCATTTTAGGTCCAGCAAGTCAAATTCCACCCCAGGTTTTACCAGTGCAAAGTTTTTAAACCCCACAGTGTAACTGCTGGACTGAGAACAGTCCACCAACCAAAAATATCCAGTCAGCAGTGTACTGTGGGGAGCATCCTGTGAGCACACACACACAAACACACACACACACACACACATATGTGAATTCTACAATACAAAGTCTAATAAATGTGCCGTTATGCAGATATTCTTTAAAACTCTTTAAAAGTTCTTCGCACTTATTTAAAATGGTTCTTCCATCAATACAAAGGTTCTTTTATGGCATGTTTTCAAATGTATCGTTTTCAGAGTGTAACCTCGATGCTGCAGCTCATTTGAAGGTGGCTTTAAAAAGCTTAAATGGAAACAGGCTGGTGCAGAGTATTTTTCTGCCCTCCTGTCTGGGTAAATGCTGGTGTTGACTGGACGTCCCTGCTGCCTGTTCTCCAGACCATCTCTACTACCTAGGAGCCATTTGGCTGTGCCATTTACCCTCAGGCCAAACCAGAGAACTCCCTCCAGCAGGCTCCACTCATCTCTCTGATTCAAGTAATCGCTGACTGGACACTAAACCCATCCCTTGTGCAGAGTTTTTCTTTACACAGTCAAATGAACACAAATGCATTCTTCTATCCCACTGATAAGCCTGCTAACAGTAATCTCTGGCTGTAAGTGGTTAAATCGCAGTGCAAACCCTGCAATCCACTGGTTTCTGGATTTCATTCTTTTGTTTGTTTTGTTATCTGGTGTCGAGAGCAGAATTGAGTCGCCTTCTGAGTCTCTGTTCCTCTCAAGGTGTCGCCCTGTCATTCTCAGATTTCTTCGCCACTCTTGCCATCGGCTTGCCTAACTGGGGCTCCAACTTGGATCTCTGTAAAGCTGCTTTGTGAATGTATCTGTTGTAGCTTTTTTACTTCAACTTTCTTTATATTTCAATGGGAGATTAAACCGTTCACTCTTACAGACTTATGAGGAATACAAGTCTTAAGGCTCTTAATCAACTACTAACTGTAATAACTCTTCACATCGTGCGTGCATGTGTGTGTGTGTGTGTGTGTGTGTGTGTGTGTGTGTGTGTGTGTGAGAAGACTGTGGAATGATCTGATCTGATGCTACTGCAGAAATACTCTACAGTGATGCAGGTTTATAAGACTGCTGAGGCAAGATTGGTGTTCTGGGTTTTATTTGAATTGTTATGTAGCTGATTGGTTTAAACTCTTAGAACCTATGATCTGCATTTTGCAGGCGGTCACATGCTGTTTCCTAGGCTTCCTATCTCACAATCAGAGGAACCTACAGACATGATACACATATCATAAACTACAGACTTCTGCTCTGGGGTTCTCATTGCTGTGTGATGAGTTATTAGTGAGTAATCCATCTTGGAACATGGCTAAGTCTGGTTTCTGAACTAGCTGAATGAAATTCCAGTTTAAATGCTAAAGGAACCTCCATTGCATGTTTACTGCTCTGTCCACATGTAAATGCTCAACCTGCATTCAGACTCTGACTCTGATCAGTGAAAGGGGGCGGGGCCGATGACACGACTGACCCAGATATTGGGTTATAGAGGAAAATGAGGGTTTAAACTTGCTAACGCAGAGCTCAAATTTCAAAATAAAAGTCCTGGGGTTAAATAATTCTGATACATACACAAATTACTAAATAATACAGGACATTTATGTAAAATATGCCCAACTGCAAAAACATCCCACAAAATTGGCCTAGGTCTCGGTTCATGAACTGTGTAGGTATTTAACATGGTGTTATGGATTCACGAAAGAAAATTCTCTCCAACTAAACTGGTAGTACAGGAAATAAATTTATAGGAAAAACGTGCAGCCAGAAGAAGAATGTGGGGACTGTGCAAAAGCATTCACTCAGCTGTGTCTGTTCCAACATGTGCAGAGCCAGCAGCTATCTGTGCATACATGTGTGTGCTCACCTGTAGTGATGTAATGCAGTGCAGGCAGAGGGCGAGCATGCCCAGCGCCAGCATCAGGGCAGCGATGTTGCGTGCGTCCCACAGAGACTCCACCAAAGGGATGCTGCCCACCTGCAATTACAGCAATCACAGCTATCAGGTATGATGATTCAGAATTCTTCAAAATAAAGCAAACAGATGACATGTTTCGTGGGTGAGGTTTCTTTAGTTTGCACTGGAACCATGACACTAATGTACACTGCATGTCCAAATGTTTGTAGACCTCCTTTCTAGTGAATGCGCAGATGCACGCCCAGAAGCTCTCTGAAGCAGATAAACAGGAACCTCTTGGCACCATGCCAAGTAATGGGCTAGAGGGGCATACAGAAACCATGACCTCACTAAAAATATCATCATGGAATGCATCAAAAATTCATAGCAATTCTCAGAAATCTATTAGAATGTCATCCCTGGATAGTAGAAACAGTTCAAAAGAACTAGAGAGCAAAATTAACTCATTGTTGAATGAATGAGGTGCCCCAGACATAAACTTTATGATTGAGTACATCCTCTACAGGGAAAAACCTTGATATAAACATCATTTTCCTGCACACTTCAGAACAACAGATTTCCGATTTAACACTATAGTTGGAATTTTTGGGAAAAGTATTTTCCAAATACAAAATATTGAAAAAAATATGCACATCACATTTACTAATTTTGTAGCAAATACAGCAAATGTGCTTTGTAGTGAGAAGATGTGTGCTCTGTACAGGATGTACATTTATTTATGTTTAAAATCAAGGCAAAAACACATGCACATTTTAATACACAAATACTGAAATTCAGAAAAAAAACACAACAAAATAAATTAACAAATAAAATGTACGGCTTGTTCGATTTTCTATCCCAAATGTTCAGTGCAACCAGTAATAAAATCAGCAGAAAACATTACATTTGTTTGTTGGAGTTTGATGTTTGCTCACTTGTTCACACACCCTCTGCACAGGACTACCCAATATACATTTCATCAGATGGTAAAACTCAAAATCATTGCTGATTTTATACAAATACAGTCCTAAACTAAAACATTTTCAAACGCTGCATCTTCAAATGTCTTGTGGTTGTCAATCACATCCTATCAAACGTACATCTGAATCCCTTCTGATGGAGAACACCTGCCGGCACCAGAAGTCTGCACTACTTCACAGCTGAGGCGATGGTTTAGGTTCTTTGATATTGCACACACCAAACAATGAGCATACTAATTAAGTACAATAAATGCAACAACACTATAAACATTGTGGTGAAGGTGCCAGGAGCTGGGCGGCACAGCTGGTAAAGCTGAACAATTCTGCATTATTCTATGTGTAATATTAGCATCCACGACTTGCCAATTGGCAACTGCTTTCCTAAAGCTTCATACGTGTTCTTCTGTACATTTGTTAATGAAACTCGTATTCACTTTAACTTATGAGCTTCGTGAAATTCTGTTGTCCTTGAGCTTTGTGTCTTCATGTGTTCATTAGCTCCATATAAAAGCTGTTTCTTAAATATCATTGTAAGTTACTTAAGCATGAGCTAGTGTGGTTTTCCCTAAAATAAGTGCATATATTACAGAACATAAACACTCAAAATTACCTGCCAGTCATAGCAGAGCACTATAGGAGCCAGCAGGAGCCAGGCATTGAAGGCCAGAAGATAACAGTAGGTGAGGAACCTAAAAAAAAAACAGGAAAGTCAGAATAATTATACACCTATCAGACATATGATCATTGCCACCTTCTTGTTTCTACACGCACAGTCCGTTCTACACAGCACTCTGTAGTTCAGTAAATGCAGACTGTAGTCCATCTGTTTCTCTGTCACTATATAATTTCAATATGATTCTGATAAGGATTCCAGCTAAAAACAGTCAAGCATGCATCCACGAAAGAGCTGTGTAGCTGCTGTTTAACACAAGACTGATTGAGATGCCATCAAACCTAGAACTACCATGATGGCTAATTTGTTTACAAGTTTACGTGAGATATTGTAAAGATCGGGAAAAAGAGCCTCTTTAAACCTTAGAACCCAAGGTGCCTCTTTTTTTGTAATAACATAGTAATTACAGGAGAGTCACATGGCATATGATGATATCTTTATGGAAGGCCTTTGGCTTCTTAAATATGTAATTACTTGATGTGTACATACTATCAGAAGTTTAATATCTTGATGAAAGTGACCAAGTTGTTATCAAAAATTGCCCAATTTTTTTTGTTTACTTATTTTTGAATGTGGAGGCTTGAAACTGAAATAAAAAAATAGATTTTAAAAAAAGTTGCAGATTCGTGTCTATAAGTTGAGAATAAAAAAAATGACATTTTATAATATAGCTTATTACTGTGAAAAATGTACGAAAAAATTCAGGTGCTGAATTTTTTTTTAATTTGCTGCTCGTCACAGAAGCCAAAAACTTGACCAGGGCCAACATGACCAACATCTCAGGTAATAAAAACTGCTTTATTATATTAATAAAGTATGATTTTAATGTTATAAAGAGTAGGGTCTGCGATTTCTAACCGTATGCGTTTTGTGCCGGTGTGTCAAGGAATTCCTGACTTATACAGCTAAGAACACAAGGTGTGATTCTGTGTCACAGTGAGGGCTGAGGACCGAAGGGGTTAATGTAAATAATCAAAAAATTCTTCTGGTCCAAACATCATAAAATTTGCAAAAAACAGACGATATCCATTAACATAGCTGAAGTCAGAGATTTATTTATTCCAAAAAAATTTAAACTGTCATAATGCCTTTCTCAGCCACTCTATGAGGTTGATGTATGATGTTTATGGCGTACCTGGTGAGGAGGAACGGCGAGAAGGAGGCTGGATTGTCCTGCTCTGAGAACAGAGGCATGGAGCCACCCATCAACCATAAGCGAGCAGAGAGGATCAACAGCACCTATAAGAAACACACACACAAACTGCTTTAAATAAGCCTTCTCTATCGGAATATTGCTTTACATATTTATATAAACACACTTACGTATACAGAGACCACGCAAGCTCGTTTGATGAAAGGCCGAGAGACTCGGATGAGCTCCTTCACTTTGGAGCGTGACAGGTGCCTGAAACAGCGCAATAAGAAAAACAGCTGCTTAATCACTTGATGAATCCATGACTTAATCAGCTAATGAGCACCGTGTGAGAGGAAGAAGCAATCAGATCATCCATCAGTAATTACTGTCGTGCAGTTATCTATGTTTAATTCTGCTGCTTATTCCTCTCACATTAATTCAGTAACTATGCTTCACAGTGCGCTTAGATTACACACCCTTCCAAGACAATCAGAGGAGAAGCTATGAGTCTCAACGAACCCCACACACACACACACACACACACACACACACACACACACACACACACACACACACACACACACACAAAGATGAGGTGAAATTCAATAAACGCAGCCTTGTTTGTGAGGTGCAGCATTTACAGTGAATATTAATACAGCGTGACAGCTGTGACAGAAGATGTGAAGTGAGATGAACGAGGGAGTGCTTGGAGGAGGGGCAGGATGAGCGCTCCCACAATTCACAGCACTTCTGCTGATTGATGCACCAAAGCGCGGGAGAGAACGGTTCCTAATGGCTGTCTGTTTGTGTGCAAATGTGAATGTGTGTGTGTGTGTGTGTGTGTGTGTGTGTGTGTATGTATTTATATATGTCTTCTGCCACAAACTCCATTATATACTCTGGAGATTCAGTTATAGCGCAAGAAGACAAGTCAGTACTTACTAAAATACAAAACAGCCCTCCCTCTCCCATTGGCCTGATCTCATTGCCCTTCATTTTTCCTTCAGGCTCACACAGATAAGAATCCTGATGAAGTTCGATCCAATTTACCAAACCAATTCTTTTCAATGGAGCATAGAGACTCCGAATGATGAGGCTTTCACCTCCACTTTTAAAAATTAAGGGGCTTCAAATGGTTCATTTGTACAGTGAAGAGACTTCTCACCACCTTTTGTATCAGCTCCTCTTACCACTCAGCACTTTGTAGATCTATAATTACAGACTGTAGCCCATCTGTTTCTCTGCATACTTTATTCTCCTCCTTTCACCCTGATCTTCAAAAGGTCAGGAGCCCACAGGACCAACACAGAGCAGCTATTATGTGGGTGGTGGGTCATGCTCAGCCCTGCAATGACACTGACATGGTGGTGGTGTGTTAGTGTGTGTTGTGCTCATATGAATGGATCAGATACAGCAGTGCTGCTGGAGTTTTTAAACAGTGTCCCCTCACTGTCCACTCTATTAGACACTCCTACCAAGTTGCTCCACCTTGCTGATGGAAAGTCAGAGGCAGAAGCTTATCTGTTTCTGCACAGTTTGCATTGGTCATCCTCAAGTCCTTCATCAGTGCTCACAGGACACTGCTGGTTGGAGAACTATTCTCGGTCCAGCAGTGACACTGAGGGGTTTAAACCCTCCAGCAGCACTGCTGTGGCTGATCCAGTCATAGCAACACAACACATGCTAACACCACACCACTGTGTCAATGTTACTGCAGTGCTCAGAATGACCCACCATGCACACAATACCTGCTCTGTGGTGGTCCCGTGAGGTCCTGAAAGGTATGCAGAGACACCGACGTACAAGTCTGAAATGACAGCACTACTTAATACTCAACACCACGCATCGGTATTTCAGTAATCTGCTGAACATCAAGGAATCTAAGCTTTAAATGAATATCAACCACAGCCAATAAAGCAGCAGCACTCAGCCGTTTCCACAGGGACAGTGTTCACATCACTTTTCAGCCGAGCAGCTGTGTAACAAGTGAGGAGTGTGTGCAAAAGACGTAGTCGTTAATATTGCAGTGGTGTGGAATTACAGCAGGGGAACACGAGGCAGTCAAATCATTTAATATTAATTCTGCTCATCAGATCTGCTCTGTCCAACTTAACATACACAAAGACGTACAGCCTATAGTCATTACCCCTTCAGTCAATCACACGGCTGTGGCTGTGAATGTGTGGGCACACGTGTGTAAATGTGGCTGTTATCCAGGGTTGTGGTGAGCGGTGATGGTTTATGTGCACTTCGGCAAATCTAGCACAGTTAGAGCTTATGCCCTTTAGGGCCGATGTGGAATCTGCCCCACTGTCATGGTGACTGTAACCTTGTAGAAGTGAAACTTTAAGCTTGTCAATCTTCTCCAGAGACATCTGTATTCCGAATAACAGCACTGGGGTTTGCTCTCTGGTTGCATCCATACTCTGAAGAACCGCACCACAGTTTGCGCCATTGCTCCGAACATTAGGTTCTTGATTAATAACCACTTTAATTCATTGCTGCTTCTCTCACTCTTGCTTGAGTGCTCTCTTACTCTGAAGGCCAGATTTATGGGGGTTGTCCTGGTATATACCTTGGAGATTCCTAAAATCTTGGATGTGCTTGCGCTCACCGGAGAAAGACTGCAAAAATATTCAGGCTTTGACATGTCATACAGTGTAAGTCACTCTGTGATGTGCAGTGCAGACAATAAAACGCTTACATGGCAGACGAGAAGTGCTTTTTCATTACTAGCTGTGGTCGTATGGATCTTCTTGAACCACAGTTACGTTCACAATTAGCATTCTGTGGCCGGTCTTCTCTCAGAAACGGGAGACTGTACTGCTCTCGGAGTACGGAGGGATGATTTTTACCCCAATTTTCTCCCCACATATTTGGAAGTGCCAATTTCCCAACCCCATTATCACTCTCCCAATCACATGTGATGCTCCTGGCTCCTGATGCTTCCTCCAATACATATTACATCAACCACCACCTTTCGAACATTTGCATCCTCGCCCTGCTGTTATATTACTAAATGATAACCCGCAACTACAGCTTTAGCCCTCCTCACAGTCTCACACTGGTTACAATCTCCTCTAGATAATACTGATCTGCAGCTTTCTTTAATAATAAAAGCAATAACTCCATCTCTCACCTCGCGTCTGATAATACAGCCAATAAAGTGCTATATTTCAGTCACCCAGCTTGAGCGTATATCCTTGACACGGCTGACTTTGGCCTGATATTGAGATAAGTCATTTGAAATGTGCATTGAGCACATCAAGACCATCAATACCCATCATACTCTGATACTCTGATTGAATAAAGACATTCCAGACCGAGGGATTTAGTACATGCAAAACACACAAGACCACAGAATGCTTTATGAATATAAATGCATAACTGTGGTTCAAGAAGATCCATATCACCGTTTCCTGCAGGGAAAAATACTCCTCATCTTCCACATAAGCATGTTTTTGTCTGCACTGCACATCACTGAGTGACGTCAATGGAATAAAATATCAAATCTCAGAATATTTAACTATAAAAAGTAGGTATTTCAGCCATTCTCCAGTGAGCACCAACGCGTCCAAAATTCTAGGAATCTGACACAGTTATACGGTTTCTAGAATTTGCAGATGCCTCAGTAGCAAACACTAACACACTTATGGAACACACTCAGGAAGCAGCTGGAAAGGCTAAAGTTAACTTCAGTAATCGGAACAAGCTATACCCAGCTTCTTCATGGACAAATGGACACCAAAAGGGAATCATTTGGATAATCAGGGCTCACAGGACGCTGCCCATAGGACGCTGCTGGGTGGATATTTCTGGTTGTTGGACTATTCTCTGTCCACTCCAGCAGCATCCACCTTTATCAACGCAACACACACTAACACACCACCATGTCAGTGTTACTGCAGTGAAATAATACAGTCCACCCATATAATACCTGCTCTGTGGTGGTCCTGTGGGGTCCTGACCATTGAAGATCATCACGAAAGGAGGCTACAGTCTGTAATTATGGAACTACAAAGTGCTCCTGTATGTTAAGAGGAGCTGATACAATTGAGAGTGAATGTAGAAACAAGGATGCCAAGATTCTGTGCATGTGTGTGTGTGTGTGTTGCCATTACTACAATGACCATTACTACAGGTTTGTGTGTAAACAGACCAAAATAGAAGAAAGCTGCTGGAACACACTGCTTAACTGCGTCTCTAACACCTCTTTTCCTGTGACGAGAACCTGCGAACCCCTAACCAATCACCACGCCACCCTCTACTGAGCCTTATACTCTCTTGGACCCGAGTTTGTCTGGAGACATGTCACATGTTAAGTGCCTGGCTGCGTAATAGAAGTAAACGATTTTGAGCGAGAGAGAGAGAGAGAGAGAGAGAGAGAGAGAGAGAGAGAGAGAGAGAGAGATAATGAGTGGCTGGAGCTGAGGGACTGGAGTGAAGGAGCGAGATGCTTGTTTGTTTCACCTGATTGACTGTCTTTGTTTGCCAATTATGGGCGCGGCGGCATGGAGCAGGCCAGGCGTAATTGGGAGATTGCTTTGTGCATTCTCTATCAGTGAGCTGTCTGCTGATCTTTGGCCGACTCATTTGTTACCGTAATTTGCCTCCTACCAGCCAATCAAAGCTGAGATCATCAAAGCATCTAATGAGAATTGCTTTAAGGACAATGCAGACATTTTGGTAAAAATTGCCTCATAAGACGCGTGTTTTGTCTTCTTAAATCGGAAGGTAAAAATGCAGAAGGGAACACAATGGGCTACTGACAGTATTATGGATCAGGCTTTAGAAGCAGTTCTAACACTTTCTCTGCGCTGCTATTAAACATTGTGATAGAGAACCTAATGAGAATTGCTCTTTATGAAGTTCTTCAGCACTTGCTGCAGTGTGAATGCTCCATTAAGTTTGACAACTTGATTAAAAAAGGGTTCCTTCTGCAGTGAATCAGCCATTCATTACCCATTGATATGTTAAATATTTGAATTCTTATAACCTTATAGAAACTCAGTCGAGTGGACACACTCTTTGCAAAAATATGGACACTGCTGTTGAGAAATGCATGCTGGCTTCTCTGTGGAAAAATGCAATGAAAATCCTTTACAGCAAACAAACTTGGAAATAGCCTTTTTCCTCACATTGCACATGTATTTGCTGAATTTAAAGCAGCATTATGTAGTAATTTGTAGTAGTTCTATTATGTAGTAGTTTAATTTTAATTTTTAAATGTTTATGCTGCACTGACTGAGACAATACTGTCTCAATCATTCCCACTCAAGCCCTAAACAGCATTACTGCACTATGTAACTTTGGTGGAGCGGGTGTCACACCGCTTGTAGGAACGGCATAACAAAGATTAATATTTGCGTAAAATAGAGTACAGTACAGGCAGACAGGTAGCCAATGTGCTAATACTGTGTTATCGATGCTGAGCAAGGCTGTAGACAGCGTGCTAAGGCTGTGGCAATGACAACGGATAAGACTTGTCGTGGTATCACTGCAAGACGAGGCTGGTAACCAGTGTGCCAATGTGGTTAAATGAGGCCTGTCGTTGTCGGGCTAATGCCTGGCTACCAATGTTAGACGATGCCTGAGCCAGCATGCTTACAGTACAGGCCAAACGTTTGGACACACCTTCTCATTCGATGCGTTTTCTGTATTTTCATGACTATTTACATTGTAGATTCTCACTGAAGGCATCAAAACTACGAATGAACACATGTGGAGTTCACCTTTTTTTGTTAAGTACATAACTCCATGTGTTCATTCATAGTTTTGATGCCTTCAGTGAGAATCTACAATGTAAATGTTCATGAAAATACAGAAAACGCATTGAATGAGAAGGTGTGTCCAAACGTTTGGCCTGTAATGTACATCACAAGGACCTGCAGCCGTTCCCAGTATAAGAGTGTTTTCTGTTGAGGATGTGAACTTATCAACGAAACCAACCCAACAGTGTTTCTTATTTGTGTTTTATTTCACAGGCCTCCTAGTTTCTATTTGCTTCCAAAAAGAATTTACATGATGCAGAGGTGTATTATAGTGTATTATTCATAGTTTCGACTGTATTATTTATTATTAGGATTTCAGTCTGAACACTCGAATAACAGTCAAATAAACCTGTAGCTGATTATTAACAAAACGGATAGACACAGCTTATTTAAAAACAACAACAACAAAGTGATCTGGGAACAATCCGATCCGTTTTGGCCCTGCAATGAAAGAGCACAGCCCAGCACACCCACACCCTACGGGGGGCCCACAGTGTAACCAATCGGATTGTTGTCTTTTGACACAGTGAACAGTCCTCCGCACTCAGTCTATAAAAATAAACTCACTCATTGTTCATATATTTAAACTCCCCCATTTTCACCTTTTCTTCCCCTCACTCACTTCGTCCTCCCCACCACCCCTGTCTCTCTCCGTCTCTCACACTCCGGCTTACTGTCCGGCTTTCAGTTTGATGAAGAGCGGCTGGTAATTCATAGCTTCTCCCTGGCAGGAGTAGGATTGAAAGCATATGGCCCATCACTCTGCTAAGCCCCTCAGTGGAATTCTTCATAAACATTCCAGTCCAGACCAGTTCATACCAGACAGACAAAGAGGACAATGTGCACCAGCACGGCTGCTGTCAATTATTTGGTAAAATAGATTATTTTATTAATGCACTGATAACCTAAACAATTCACTTTTATTGAAAAAGATATATATTGTTGCTCTCAGGCAAAAATCATGATTCTCCATTCTAGTTAATTTTACTTACTGATAATTTAAATGTGGCAGTTGTTTTACATTGTGTCAAAATTACTACAACATTACTTGGAATGAAATCTTAGGAATTTAAGAATGTTTTTTTTTTCTATCCTGTAAATTTACTATTTTAGAGAAATGAGGTTTTTGCACGACAACAACAATATACTCAGGCCATACTCTAACCTGGCAAATACAAACACAATATTGTTCAATAAAAAATCTGACTTCCTCATCACCTCAGCCCATGTCCCGCTGTTTAGTTCCCAATATAGATATAAATATCTATAAACTGCCCAGCTCTAGTCTAAAATCTAAACAAGTTTAGGTAAAGTTTCAGCAATATCAATATCAATAAGCAGTATAGAAAGAACTATGAAACCATTCCAACAACAGACCAGGTCAGACTACTAGATTCTTAACATGTAAGGCTCCATGAAACTTTTATTCATGAATATTTTTTAATTATTTACCCAAATAATGTTTTTTTTTTCCTATTTTTTTCAGCTTAATCTTTGATCCGATTTCCAATTAATTTTTGGATGCTATTGGACCCAAAGCTATCCTGTTCAACATTATTTCCATGCTATACACAATGTTTTATGTGCACAATGACCGAAGCATGTCAGGGTCTAAAAGGAAAAATCAGTTCTCAGATAATACCTTTATATACATAATTTCAGATTTTATGCATAAATTCCACAATTTGATTGGCCGTAGACTTTATCTGGGAACAGACACCATATTGAGCGTCACAACAACTGCCATTAATATATTTTTATAAATTTACACTTACATTTAAATTTACATTTTTATCCACAGATTTATCCTTTTTACACTCAGCCCGTGTCCATATGTGTCCAACATCTCACACTAATATAACCCGGCTCTGCACTGACACAGTGATGGTGCTATATGTTGCCCTAAGGCCACGGTAATGGATTTATCCCCATGCTCCCTTCGTGTGACAGACAGATGCTCAGTCTGTAGGTTTTCACTGAAGCTCTGCATTGGGATTTAGGGAATAGTTACCTTCAAAAGTAACACCGGCAACAAAACTGTATTCCACTACGTTACAGTTTGGGAATCAATCAACTAATAAACTAATTGAATATTAAATTAGTTGCCCATTAGTTGGCCATCTCTGACACAGAATATTTTCTTGCACAAAACCAAAACCTTCAAGTCATACTTTTGCACTGCATAGTCCAGTAAATCTGCCCTTTCAGTACAAAAAGGTGTCTGACTGCACACACACCATGGGGGAGTTAGAAGGGTTCAACAGTATTCTGGGAATACATCACTACCCCAGTGCCGGTTCTGGTTAGGCCAAATGTCCTCATATATTCCACATGGCTGTGATGAATGGATTAGTCGGTAGACTCTGACTCAGCGTGAGAGCAGGGGATGCAGGAAGCATTAGCATGGCACCTGCTGATGAGCATGAACACCCACCTGCTTCCCAGCCGCTCCCTGCTTTGAGCAGAGCAACCCCTTGCCAGGATACCCCATTTCTGCTGGTTTAGACTGTATACTTGTTAGCCAATTGTACACGGGCACATCTTAAAACACAAACACGGCATATACATACGAGAAAAGGGGCTTGCGACAGAGCACCAGGCTGTCGTAGAGGATGCACACTCCGAAGACGGTGATGCCCGTCTCTTTGACCAGCATGGCACAAGTACCAAGTAAGAGGGAGAGCACTAGAGAACACGGAGACACTGTCGAAGGGAATGAGTCCACCATGCTGATCTCTGACACACTCCTGTAGAAAAGAAACACACGGACAGATATGCAGATTTTAACTCACCAGTGGAGGGTACATCATATTTGCATCAATGATCATAAAATAACTGAAACTGAGGAGTCTTACCTAATATAGGAAAGAAAGGCCAGGAGGAACAACATACAGGCCAACACATCTGCTCTGCCTACGATGCCAGACACCTGAAACAAACACAGGCACAAAAATATCTTTATTTTATCCCAGATGTGCCCCATTCTCGCCCATATGATGCTCCTGACAGTAGGAGTGTGGTGACAGAGCAGATAACTGGAATACTAGAACGGGTCTCCAGTGTGCGTGTCTCTGATGTACAGCTCATCATCATTTACCATGTAAGAGCACTATTAGATGGAATGACCATAAAAGCCTGTTGACTTGACCTGACAACAATTACAGTCGGTAGTCCATCTGTTTCTCTGCATGCCTCATTGTTATCCATTCAGCCGGTTCTTCAATGGTCAGAACCTCACAGGCCCACCGCAGAGCAGGTATTAGCTGGGTGATGAATGAATGAATGCTACACTTACATAGTGCCTTACAATCACAATCCTTTACAGTCAGCACTTAATGAACACATATCATTGAGAAGTGGGAGTCAATTGCACAAAGAGTGCTCTCCATATCTGGGTATAGTGACATACACTCCTTCACACACACCAGGGCATTCTAGAGTAACCAGTTCACCTGATCACCATGTTTTTGGACGCTGTAGGCACAAGACAGCAGTGCTGCTGGAACATCACCACCACCACCACCACCACGTCAGTGTCACTGCAGTGCTGAGAATGACCCACCACCCGAATGACCCATGCTATGTGGTGGTTCCTGTGGGGTCCTGACAATTGAAGTTGTGGTAGCATGCGCTACTGGACCACAGTCTGTAATGATAGAACTACAAAATGCTTCTGTATGGTAAGAGGAGCTGATCAAATGGACAGTGAGTGTAGAAACAAGCAGATGATCGTGATGTTCTGTTTGATCAGTGTATCTTCATACTTTTCTAAGCCCAGTACTACAGACGCATTTGATTTCCCTCTGGACATGAAACCATGTGGTGTGCTGAAGGAGGCTTGGTAGTCAAAACATCAGAAGGCCGGATGAAAACACAGCTGTAAAGGAGCATCATAAATCTGAGTGTTAGCTGCTTCTTCCACAATAAACTGTCTGAGATAGAGGTCGAAGAGGAGAAGGCAGATGTGTATTCTTGTCCACAGTGTGCCTGGAGGATTACACTTAAAAAGACATCTGATTGACATTCACGAGGAGAGCGAGGGAGGGAGAGGGAGAGGGAGAGAGAGAGAGAGAGAGAGAGAGAGATTCACTGACTGTCCTCTACACATCCTTTCATCTTTCCCACCCACTTCCAATATGTTCTTTACTTTTCTCTCTCTCTCTCGCTTTATCATAGTCTCTCTATCTTGCTCTCTATCTCACACTCTATCCCCCCTCTGTCTCTTTCTATCTCTCTTGCTCTCTCTCTCTCGCTCTACCTCATACTCACACACACACTCTCTCTCGCCCCATATTTTACTTCCTCATCTCTGCTAGAGGGACTGTTTAAATGATCTGAAAATATACTCTCCACTCCCAACATCTGGGGGCTCTGAAGCCCATCCCCCCTGCAACATGAATTCCACAACAGCAGATCTCACACACACACACACACACACACACACACACACACACACACACACACACACACACACACACACACACACACACACTCACTCACACACACTCACTCACACACACTCACTCACACACACTCACTCACACACACACACTCACTCACACCCACCCACACACACACACCACCCCTCATAGAGAGAGACTTGCTGTATACAACTGCTTCCACACTATAGCGATCATCCTGTTCTAACACCAGCCCATGACCCATGAATACAAAACCCACCAGCAAGCCCACACTGCAAATACTGAACATCAGCATGAACAGAATACACAGGAGGGCTGGGGACGGTTCACAATCGAAATCAATACGGTACCAGCACCTTTTTGGAATTCTGCCCTTAAAAATACATTTTTAAACATATGAAAATGACAAAAAAGTCCTAAATATACTGTAATTGATGACATATTTTGAAACGTGTCTCACAAATAAAGAAATACGTGCCCATATGTGTGTGTGTTATGTATGGGTTTACACACCAGAGTGATTCACTGCCGATGTCTGTTTCTGTTTTCTCTGGAGTTGGATAACAAGCTACAAATGTGGGTTGTTTGGCTTGAATAAACGGTGTGAAAGACAACACAAGCTGTAAAACTGTATTCCACACTATTATGTTTAAGCTTTGGCTGTGACTCCCCAGTTCGTCGGCGTGCTTGATCAGCAGAACTTCAGAACTGCTGATCTCCTGGTACTTTCAGCATAACAGTCTCTACGGTGTAATAAAGAAAACACAATCGGTGAGCAGCACACGGGAATGCCTCGCTGACCGGAGAGGTCAATGAAAAATGACCAGACTGAGTTGAGCTGGCAAAGTCTACGCTAACTCAAACAACCACTCGATAGAACTGTGATGAGCAGAAAAGCATCTGAGAACAGACCACATGTTGAAGCTCGATGGGCTCCAACAGCGGAAAACCACATTTTTCTCACTTGTGTTTTCTACAGTGACCCCATATTACAATTTTCCAAATCACCACCAAACAGACCATCACCAGGTCAGTGTCACTGCAGTGCTGAGAATAACCTGCCACCCAAATAATACCTGCTCTGTGGTGGTCCTGTGGGGTCCTGACCATTATAGATGAAAAGAGACCAACAATGTATTCAGAGAAACAGATGGACCACAGTCTGAAATATAGAACTACAACGTGCTCCTGTATGGTCAGAGGAGCTGATCACATTAACAGTGTATCAAATGTTATGGCTGATATATTTCATAAACATCATATATCATTTTTTTTAGTCTCTCATTCATGTTCATACAGCCTGAACATGCTTGTTACGATGTACGCATTAAAGCAATTGGAGCTCGGCCTTGCTATAGATTTTGTTAGCTTGCTGCTCATTGATTTATCCACAGGTCTCCTGTGAATACTTTCCAGTGTAGTCTGCTACACTGGTGCTGGGGTATCATTTTAACAGCTATTTAAAAGCTGTATTTGAAAAAGGGAGCTATGATATCAGACGTAGCTGGGTTTCCAGCTGTGAAACACATCAACAAAGTAAAATAAGTGGTGTATTATCACAATTTCATTTTATTAATACATCAAAAGAACAGCATTTATTACATACAGAGTTGAAGTGAGTAGTACGGGTTGCAGATACAGGCTGATAACTCCTGGGATTTTCATGCACATGTCTCTAGAGTTCATGAAATAAAGCAGAAACCATTCAGAGAGTGAGGAAAAGGTTATGGGGCAGATGGGCCACAGCAGTTAAGAACCATGTTCGGTTCAACTTCTGTCAGCCAAGAACAGAAAGCTGAGGCTGTACAGGACAAAGACTCACCACAACTGGAAAAAAAAGGTCTGATAAATCTCAATTTCCAGTGAGGTGAACATATCAAAATCTGGTGCCAAATGCTGGAATACATGGACTCATGCTGCCTTGTGGCAAAAGTCTGGTGCTGGTGAAGGTGGTGTAATGGTGTGGATAATGTTTTGAATTGGTGTTAACGGCGCCATGCATCATCACTTGAATATCACATTCTGAGTATTATTGCTGACCATGTGCATCCCTTCCTGGCCATAACAAGGAGCTCAGTTGTCGTCATCAGCAGATCTGAATCCAAACGTGGTAGCATGAAAGTGCTTCTAAAACATCTGCAGAACTTATGTGATGCAGTTTTGTTAACACAGATCAGCATCTCCAACAAATGTTTCCAACATCCAGCGGAAGCCGTGCCATTTAGGAAGGAAGATGTTCTCGCAAACCAAAGACTTGAACACAAGAAGCTCATGCCAACTGTAAAGCATGGTGGTGGAAGTGTCACGGTTTGAAACTGTTTTGCTGCAGCAGAGCCTGGAGAGTCTCCATGACAGAGACCACTGTGTAATCTGTACTGTATCAGAGGAGGCTTGTGGAAAATGTACAGAAATAGTGAAAAGACTGACGCAGAAAGAATTACGTATGGAGTTGGAACATTTTTCTTCCAGGCAATGTCAGAGACTGGTAGATGGTTACAGGAAACATCTAACTGACATTATTTTAGCCAAAAGGGTAAAGACCAGGGTGTCCTAACTTAGGGGTCCCTATTTATATTTATATATATATATATATATATATATATATATTTTAATAGAAACTGCACCACTCAATCAAAAAGCAACTAGACGCTCACAGCCCACTTTTTACTACAAACTATAAAACGTCTGCCCTCAAATAAATGTTCACATGCCTTCACAAATTGCTTTTGTGTCCTTGAAAGCTCTGACTTGCCACTGCCCTTCAGCAGCCTATTTTCTTCCGAGCAGAAGGCAATTACCAGCGCTTCCAGAGGTCAAGTTGCTCTGATTCCTGACCGCTCACCTCAGAATTTAAACGCTATTCAAAGCTAGAAGAAAGCACAGCCGTGGAACAGCGGTATGTACGCGGCGCAGAAGAACATCACCGCCTTAATACGTCCGTCAAAGCCCACAGGGAACAGTTGGTGTCCACAGTCATTAGCTACTAACGCCACAGAAAATTCAGCCTCATCCCTCATTTGACATGATTTTGACGGCGCCCAGGTGAGCGACTTACACACATCATGTGCAGAATCTGTGAGAAGAAAGGGGCTGATGATTAAAAGAACTGCAGCACAAGACCAAGGCTGGAACTGAAGGGCCTTCGTTATACATCATTCATCAGCATAAAGCAGGACTCATGACTGCAGGAACATGTGGCACGGAATCATAATCACTTCTTTGTTTACAGTTTATTAGATACGGAGGCACTGCTAAATGCTCTCAGTAAGCACTATGAGTTTAAATTGGGCCACGCGCTGCGGGAACCTAGATCAGTGTCATACTCCATCCCGTCCAATTCGGTTTCATTAGTACGGGGATTTTTCTCGATCAGGGCTCGGAGGAAGGTCGTATGTTTATTTGATCTGATTGTGAGCTGCTATGTACAGTTATCAGAGTGGCATGATATCAGAAAAACTGATGTTGCGATATATATTTTCTCTGCAATGTACTGGTGCATCTCAAAAAATTAGAATATTGTGATAAAGTTCATTTGGGTTCACAATTTCATACAAAACATTACAAACGTTCAGATTTTATATCCATTACATGTAAAATGGGATCCAGAATTTCACATTATTACAATATTTAAATTCAGGTTTGACTTAAACAGTATAAAAATGAAAACAAAAGCATGAAAACGTAAACTGTATCACTTTAAATGTAAAGAATATATGACAGTTAAATTTGTTGAATTAAATTATACACAAAAAAAATTCTACATTTTATGCAATAAAAATGGGTTTATCCTGCTTTTGTCAGAATATCTGTCTTTACTGTGCAGAGAATACTTTCTACAACATTCTGAAACATTGCTGTGAGGATCTGATTGTATTCAGCAAATTGTGCAGTAGGCATGGTTCCACTAGGTTCAAGTTTATCTTCTTAGAAAGTCTTTTGGCGGTACGTCTCTCGAGGGACTGAGCTGTGTGCATTTGTACAATGTGCAACTTAAAGTAGTTGAATGCGTTCATTAGAGTGGGGTCCACAAACATTTGGATGTATGTCACACAGTAGGTGTTGTGCTGAATTCCGAAAAGCGGGAAGATGACCCGCTGACATTCTCAATTCAAACAGTTTATGTGTGACAATTAAGGTGTTCAATTTGCACGATGATAATGATGTATTACAGGGTAGGACATATAATGAAACTGATCAAAGGGAGCCCCACCCCCCCAGTCGAATATAGACCCTGTAAAAAGAACCAGGATTGAGTGCCAGTCCAGCCTTGACTCCAGTGCCAAACTGATAAAGCCTACCTGCCTTTGGGGTCAAGAGAGAAGAGAGTGAATGTAAACTGCAGAGCTCAGAGCTAGACAATGAACAGCAGTGCAGCTTTATCCACAATATCAGCAGTAGTGCTCAGATAGGAGTGAGCTACTGTGGGGCTCTGTTAACAGAGTGGGCTCACCCACATCAGGCAGTGTGTGCGTGTGTGTGTGTGTGTGCGCGTGGATACTCACAGGGAAGAGTGGTAATTGTATATAAAGCTGGGGATCTCAAACACTTGTGCTTTCCACAGTGCTTTCATTTTGGACAATTACCTAATTCTGCAAGAATTCCACCACAGCAGCTGCAGTTCAGCCCTGTCCTGCCTACAGAGGGTGTACAGAGTGCACACACACATATACACCCATCCATCCTACACACAGAGAACCAGACACATGGACACACATAGACAAACAAGCACCAATACGGACAATCTAGTGGTCCAGTTACATTTTAACGCTTACTCTCTGTTGGTCTCTCCATTTTCTCCTCTCTCTCTCTCCCTCTCCCTCTCTCTCTCTCTCTCACACACACACACACACACACACACACACACACACACACACACACACACACACACACACACACACACACACACACACACACACACACACACACAGCTGCTTTGTGCTGTTTATATTCTCCTGCAAGAAGATCCTGTGCCAGAGACATTCCTGTGTTTTAGTGCAGCAACAGATTTTGTGTGTGTGTGTGTGTGTGTGTGTGTGTTAGAAATCAGGAAAAACTGGATTTATTCCACCCTAAGAATATAAAGACTGTTAGTCTCTGAACTAGCTGAATAAGATTGGACTGAACAAAAGAGGGAGAGATACAGTTACACACACAACCAACCCAGTGCAGGAGGTGAAAGAACATCTAACACACTTCAGTCAAATCTAAACATGAGCACAATAACTGGACTCCCTGTGGAACAGTTTAAGAACTTCTGCAGAAGAACACAACAGAGAGGTCAGCTGGCTGACCTGTGGCCAGAAGAGACTGATAAGATCAGGCATCAAGCTGAGTTTCCTTATTAATCAGAATCAGGTCAAAGAAGAATATCTTGAATGTACCAGCTCTCTCTCTCACTCTCTATCACTCTCTCTATCACTCTCTCTATCACTCTCTCTCTCTCCAAATTGACCAGTGCACATCTGAAGGGGTTGGGTCTCCAACTTGCAGGTAAGAGTCATGCTCTAGCTTTGATTTCATGTCTGAGGAGACCTCTCGTCACTGACAAGCCGAAAAAAACAAAAGCAAAACACTGTCTGCTCTCCCCCACGGCATGACATCATCATTAGTGACCGGTGCAGAGCGCCGCTTGGCAGCAGTGGTGGGAGCGGCCGGGGAGGAAGTGAGACAGATGGTCAGCGGGTTGTGTGCCGAGGCCAGAGCATTCTTCAAGGGGAGACTGAGAGTGAGTGAATAGAGGCTTTTCAGGGTGTCTCAGGAACCTCACACAAGTGTAAAGTGATGCCTTTACTGCTTTAGTAAAAACCCAGCAGCTCCTGACCTGAAGATAAGCCATTCCTGTGTTTGTTAAACCGTAATACTGCAGCTTTATTACTCAGCTATTAAAACTGTGAACTAGGAATTACTCAGTAATTATTAGGACATTAATACCTCACGTAGGCAGTTACCTTGGAAATTAAGCTTGGACTAGTGTTGTGAAAATATTGTGAAATCGACAAATGAAACCTTTTAAAACAACACAGTACTTGACCTGTAGTATCAATATTATTAATATCAAATATTCTTTCCATCGTGTGCTTTCTTTTCACCCATAAGGGCTCCTGTAACACTGCTTGTGAGGAGATTCCTTAAGCTAATATGTAATCAGGACTGGGGAGGGATTAGTTTTATATGGGGAGGAGCAGAAGTGTAATTATTACAGGTCTAGCTCAGTAATTGTAGTTCCATCCTTTTTATGGACTCCACACTCCATCTTACCTTCCATAATCCATTGCTGACACAGATGTGCAAATGCACCTACAGCTTGTCCAGGTCCTGTAGAAGAACTAGGACTCTTGTCTAGGACTCTCTGGAGCAGATAAACATGAATCTATCTCATCAGGTGTGAGCTGTGGAGCAGTGGAACTGTATTCTCTGGAATGATGGTGCTCCATTCTACACAGGGAGTTGGGGATAAGGTGCGGTGGTGATCATCTAAAATCAAGTAAAAAAATTCAAATTTCAACATCCGGAGCACACTAATACTCATCACTGAATGCAATCAAATCCTCACTGCAATGCTCCAAAATCTAGTAGACACTCTAAAAAAGATGCAGGAAGAACTCTTTTTAATACCCTTAACTTTAGAAGAAACAATGAGCAAGAAAGTGTCCCAATACTTTTGTCCCTACGGTATATTAACCCTTACAGCTACCTGTAATGGTCCACCCAGAAAGAGCTCTTTTAGCACGATGGCCACAGCAGTTCTGCAACATTCTGTAACTTCTGCACCAGTTTAGGTGGAGTGGAAAACATCTGTGTTTTAGGGATGTGCAGTAAGCTTTGGAAAGACTGATCAGTGGATGGATCCGATTCATCGCGCTCCCGGGTTTGGACTGTACTAGTGAAAGGGTCAATCTGGTGTAAACTGGAATTGGCAATTATAGTTGGTAATTATAACATCACATCCTGTGGAAAAAGGATTTTTCCACTGGTTTCCTCAAGTACGAAGGCCCTCAGATGGGTGAGTATGTGTAGCAAAGTCAAAGAAAACCTTTGGCACACATCCAGCAGTTTGTTTAAGCCTGAGGAAAACCTCAAGTGTGAGTGTAAGGACTATAAAAACAATTCACAGGTGAACCTTTTTAGAAACTGATATGTGTTTATTGATCATTTACAAGAAAATACAGTATTTGACAGTACAAAGCAAATTAAAAACGAAATGTCTGTCCAGTGTTTTGGTGTTAGCTGTTTCTGAGCTGGATTACTCGCTGAAGGTTGAAGACCGGTCAATGGCACCATGCCAACTACACGGTACATTCTGAGGTTGATTTTGATTTGTGTATCATGTCTGTAACGGAAGTTATGAAGAACACTGACATGTTGTGCTCAGAAACCCCAGGCTTTAATGTGCCAGCATCGCGTTAAATCAAATCGATACTGTGTTTTTGAGAATTGATACAGTACAGTAACTGAAATGTAGTATCGCAATATTAAAGTGTATCGATATTTTCTTACAGCCCTACTTGTAATTTGCTTGTGCTTTAAAATCTACTGGTTTCTGTACCCAACCCTAATTTTGATCAAAGTTAAAAATCTCAGTATTGTGACATACGAGTAAGTCGTTTGGCTTCATTAAACAAGAGAGGGATTAATAGAGTAAGACGCAAGTGCTGGCTTAGGATGGAAAACATGGAACCATTCCAGAATAAATCCTAATGTAATTGGATATCATGTTTCACAGCTTGTGGAATATTTATCATAAGTTTCTGTGTTCTAAACTGAGCAGCCAAATTATGCTGATACTGCACTTGGACATGCTCGTGTGCATGCCCCCCCACCACACACACACACATACACACACACACACACATACCCTGGAGGTAAATGTTTATCTTCTGACTGAAGATGTTTGTGCAGGCAGTAATTAAATTTCTGCCTGATCGATCAAAACTGAGTGTAGGAAGATACAGTCTGTAAGTCGGCTGTTGCGCGTGAGCGAGAGCTCGAGTGTGAGTGTGTGTTTCTCATTAGCGTAAGTGGAATTAGTTGCAGCTGCTGTTCCACACCGATGATGTAAGGTGTTTACTCTGAGTCGATCAGACACACCCATCAACTGCTACACACACACACACACACACACACACACACACACACACACACACACACACACACACACACACACACACACACACACAGTGGCCTGGTTCCAAACTCAGCCTCCTTCTTGCTCTGTTTCTCTGTTTAATCCTCTGATCAGCGTAAATAAGCCCTTACCAGTAGACTGAAGATCAGACAGAATTCATAAAACATACAGAAAGAAGACTCTGCATGAGTCATATTTACTGTTATAGTTCATATAATTGATCATTAGGGAGGAGGAACCTGTAGGATGGGTTTGGTGGTGTTGTAAAGACTCACCGCTTCAGTGTGGATGGGGTGGACAGCGAAAAGGAGTGCGGTGAGGAAGGCCAGGCGACTGTTGCTGAATACGAAGCGTTCACACGTGTGCATGAGAAGAGTGGTCACTGCGCAGTGTAAACACACATTGACCATGTGGAAATAAAGCGGAGTCATCCCGCCCAGCAGAATGTTCAACCTGCAGCGAGAGAGAGAGAGAGAGAGAGAGAGAGGAAGTTTATAATAAAGACAAATTGAGATGTTCGAAAAAAGACACAGGGAGAAAAACGAGAGAGATAACAGGTGGGAGAGCGGGATGAAAGACAAAAATTGAAGAGTGAGCAAGTTTGTGGCATGACATCAGCGCCACTGGCCACACAGGAGCACTTTGTAGACACGAGTGGCTCAGACACAGCAGGTCAGCTGAAGTATTTAAACACAGTGTCCACTCACTGTCCACTCGATGAGACACTCTGACCTAATTGCTCCATCTTGTACACAGAAGCTCATCTGTTTCTGCACTGATTGTGTTGGTCATCTTCTAGCCCTTCATCAGTGTTCACAGACCACTGCCAACAGGACACTGTTGGCTGGATATTTCTGGTTGGTGGAATAATGTCAGTCCAGTAGACACGGAGGGGTTTAAACACTCCAGCAGCATTGCTGTGTCTGATCTACTCCCAGCACAACATACTGTACACTGCAGTGCTGAGAACAGCCCACCTCCCACAGAATACCTGCTCTGTGGGGTCCTGGTCACTGAAGATCAGGGTGAAAGGAAGCTAATAAAGTATGCAGAGAAGCAAATGGACTACAGTCTGTAATTATAGATCTACAAAGTGCTCCTGTATGGTAAGAGGAGCTGATTAAACGGACAGTGAGTGTAGAAAAGTAGGTGGTCATAACGTCATGGTTAACTAACACAGCAAATCTCAGTGTACTAACCTGTTATGTACTAACAGAACGTGTTAAAGCATCGCTAGGCCAAGGAGTCATTGCACATACTAGTGTTGCAGTTGCCTCTGCACTCGAATTGGTTTTCTTTTTTTTCCAGATGTGAGTGGCTCCTCCCATTCTGTTTCGAATTGCTTTGAGAGGAGAGTGTTCATCGTCATCGCACTCAAATGAACATTGGTTTGAAGTATAAACGAAGGATACCTGAATATATTAATATTATTTCTGTTACACACTCCATACTCAAAAACGAGTTAGTATTAGTAATTAATATGCAGCTGGAAAATGTCCTATATCTCAGAATATACTAACAAAACACCTACATAAAACATCTAATATACACTGAGTTTAGCCTAAGCACACAGATCAAATGCAATTTAAACAACGTTACACCATATACTGAGTGCAGGGACCATTTAGAGCAGAGAGAGAGACAGAGAGAGAGGAGAGACAGAGAGAGAGAGAGAGAGAGAGAGAGAGAGAGAGAGAAAGAGAGAGAGAGAGAGAGAGGTAAAAACAATTAGCCAAACTGGATACTGTAACAGAGCGATAATGAGGTACCGTAGGTCACACACACTGAGGGCAGGGTCCAGGAGTAATGCAAAGTGCATGTGCAGACCCAAGAGCATCATCATCACCATCATAATCAAGAGCAGCAGTTAGTGACCAACCTTTAAAGGTCAAACTGTCCTGTCCTTGGCATAGTTCAATAATGAGAGTTTGCTACATGGAAGTGACATGAATCTCAAACACGGTTGTGTTCTCCTCCATAGCAGAGGTGGAGAATAAGGCAGGGCCCTGCAGAGTTAATGGATTCCCTGCTCCCAACACACCTGCTTCAACTAATCAGCTCATTAACAAGCCCATTCGGAGTTGTATGGGGTGTGTTAAAGCAGGGAATCCCCTACAATGTGGAGGGCAGGGGGATCAGGTGTTGTGATAATGGAGAGAAGGGAATATATGCTGCTATCCTAACCAGGCCTCGTAACCAAGGACCTCAAATTTAGCAAGTGAGCAAACTGGAATCCACAACAAGCTGAAAACTAAAAGCTAGCTTTTACCTTCTCTTCTATCCAGCATCCATTCACTGACCGAACGACCTGAGCTGACTAGTGAAGTAGTAGAACTGCCGCAGTTAGTTGGCATAACTGATGACATTGGCACTGACAATACATCGATACAAGGCGTCGATATTTTAAGTCAATACCTGTTTTTCGTTTCTTTCATTTCTTCATAAATTTACTTTCTTAACACTACAATTCAAATGATAAATGTTCTTCCTTAGAATCAGTTCATCTTTCCTGCATCTAACTCAGGAGAAACAGGCTTATAAAAGTTTCCTAAAACCCAAAGTTTGTTGGAGATGCCTGTGAGAAACCAACCAGTTCACGGATTCCGTCTGTGAGCTTGTTGTTACCAGGTCATAACATCAGTAGCAGCAGTGTTTTGGACAAAAAGAGCAGCGGTTAAGCTGGTCGCCTTTCACCAAATAAGGTTACTAATGTTAGCGAGCTCACAGAGGTCGCAACACAGCAGGGGGGCTTTGCCCTCACTAACTGTAATCAGAATGAGCTCAACTTTCCACCCCTTCTGGGGTAAAACCCACATTCCCCCTGATGAGGATAATCTAGAGTGACAGACATGTGAAAGGCTGAGCATTTATTACAGCCTCAACAAAAGCCAAAAGACTGAAGAATAAGAAAAATAGAAAGAATAAAAGAAAAAGAAAGAAAAATAAGTGACCTGTACAAACGAGCAGCTCCGCCCACCCACAGCTAAACTACAATTACCATAATGCAATGTCTCCCTTTACACTCCCAACATTCTGGAGATTATTACTAGTGCTGTTATTACTATTACTGTGTTATTAGTGCATCTCAAAAAATTAGAATATGTTTATTCTTGATCATAATTTCCTTCAAACAGGTAAACTGTCATTTTATATTCATTCATTTTTTTTGTTTTACTGTTGATTGGTTTGGCTTTTAGCACAAGAAAACCAGAAATGCAGAAAATCTTAATCTAATAATCAAATACAATTAATTTAATTTCAATCTGAATAGATTACTAATCACAGTATCAATTTAAAAACCCTTCGATACTTTTTCACAGTATTTTTGAGATGCACTACTACACACTACTACACAGGGGTGTTACCATAGCGACGCATTTATTTCTGCTGTGATTTTAAGCTCATTTCTTTGTGTACTGAACAGCATAAATACATCAGCATTTAATAACAGAGACCTTTAATGGGAAACTAATGAGATTTCTTCGGGGGTTGAACTACTGACTGTAAAACACCTCTGTTTCGTGTTTGTCAGCCTGACGTTTCCAACTGAAACTTGATTTTTTGCTCTTCAGTATATAAACCTGTGTTTACATTCTGCTGGGCTGCATCATATGATGACATACAGTTACAGCTGTCATAGTGCCATAAATCAGACAATCTAAGCTTATTCTCATTCTTCTTTACAAACACAAGCCCACCACAAAGGAAGCGTTTCATTCTGACACGTATTCATGTGTCAAAGAACAACCGAAAACATTCCATGAAAAAGTTCTGACACATTATTAAGATAAGATTATTAGACTCAGTGTCGTGAGTGAGCTGAGAGTGAATGAAGCACAGCTGGGACAGCTAAGGACATAGTGGCAGACCTTTTTCCTAGTCCCTTCAGTGCAAGAGTCAGAGAACATACCTGTCACTGGACATTTAGCTCTACGGTAGCCTCACACTGCCTCCAAGGCAGAGAGAGAGAGAGAGAGAGAGAGAGAGAGTTAGAGACACGGCAAACAAATGAACGACAAATGACAGCACTCCAACTAGAGCCAGAGACAGTGCTGGAGTTGGCGGGCGGGCATGCCTGATGCCAATCTGCATGCACACAGTCAGCCAAGGCCTGTGTGTGAGAAAGAGAGGGAGAGGCGAGCGAGAGTGTATGCATTACAATCACCACAGGACAACGGGAGAATACATCCGAGCTGCTGGCCACATCAGAGTGCGGCAAAACAGGCTGCGTTTCCTGATCACTGCCTCTCCGAAAGAACAGCCGGTCACAAAACGACCGAAAAGCTTTCAGCCCCAATTAACATCACCCACACGAGCTGCACGCTCCGAACAAACTCGGCTGAACAATAACAGTGCTTCAGGCTGACAAAGCCAGAGCACAGCTCCATATTAGGCTTTTGCCAGGTACTGGTTGTATATTTCTAGAATGGAGGAGAAAAAGGTCACAGAAAGAAAGTCCATTTAGAAGGTTTTGTTCCTCACTAGCGCTGGGCAAGAAGAGAATTTGAATAATTATTAATCATTAATACTGTAAAATCCACTGAAAAGACATTAAACAACAAATATAAGTTTCCTTAAATTCATTCAAAGTAGTGCATCTGAAAAATTAGAATACTGTGAAAAAGTATTCTAATATTCATTACATTTAAAGTGATATATTTTAAGCTTCTCTGTATTAAAGTTGATACTGAGATTATTTATTTAATCAAATTTGAATGAAAATGAAACTGTGATCACGAAGGAGCTTTTAAATGACAATCATATTTTTTGAGACGCACCAGTAGTCCTGTTCAGGCAAACATTAAATATCAACTAACTCATTAAATAAAAATGATGGTGCTGATGATACACTACATATCCAAATACTGTATCTGTGAACAACCCTTCTAATGAATGCATTCAGCTACGTTTCCACAGGCCCCCTAGGGGTCATCCCGCTGGCAGGGTGGAGATTTACTCGTCGCACGTTTTGAATGATCATTTTTATTATGAAATATCGTAATGAACAAATAAATGATTTTCTCCTGAAACAACATTATGAAAGGAGGCTGGACACTGGTCACTGTCTGCGTGTGTGCAGTGGTGTGTGTGTTAATTAGCTTGCTCACGCAAGATGATGAAAAATCTTGCACATTCCCATGTTACGAAGTGTTAGGAAATAAAACAAAATACACCGCTTCAAAAGAGGGACCCTCAAACTAGGCCAATATGGCATTTTATGGTCTGTGTGAAAAGAGTTTATGATGTAGAACATCATGAGCACAATTTACTTATAATAGGTCAGAGGTTACTGTTACTGTTCCTGTCCAAAGGACATGGGCCAGATCGAGTCATGTGAGGCATTTTCATATGGATCTGGTAAAGGAACACAAATCATACTGTAGTCATCGTTCATGTGATGATTTAGGTCCCATTATTGATAACGAGAGCTTGATTTGATAAAACGAGAGCTTGATTTAATAAAATCAAGTGCACATTTTATACAAATCGTGTGCATGTTTTAGGAAAAAAACAAAACATGCTTCAGATAAGTGAGCACACAATCTAATAAAGTGAGAGCACACTTTTGCAAATTGAGAGCCCGTTTTCTTGATGCCGCCAATATACTGCTTTGATCTCTCAGGGGCTCCGTAATATAATATACCAGGATATAAATTCCATGGTGCCCAGGTCAGAGTGTCACTGAGGACATCCGCGTAAAGCCCTAGTCACCTGATTCACCAAGGTAAGAGGGGTTTCTACACTGAATGATCAGTCGGGAACATGCAGGTTGAGCATGTACACGTGGACAGAGCAGTAAACATGCACTGGAAGCTCCTTTGGCCTTTAAACTGGGGTTAAATCAGTTGGAAACGAGTGAATTTTATCTGTTTCCAATTCATCGCACAATAATAGTGCGTCGTTTCTTATGATCCTGATATATATGGACCATTTCTGGCGACCCATTATTAACAATATTCACACACTGTGAAGGGCAGCTGCTTAAATGATGTAGAAAAATAAAAACTGTGCTAACAAACATCTGAAACATTCTATTTCATGCCTCTAGTTGTTTCCTTGATGGCAAGTGTTGACTTTACTTCCTCTTCGACTGTAGTATGTGGGAGGCCTCCAAGTGACCTCCCTGGTGTTTAACTTGGCGTTTGGCCAAGTTATGAAGATTACAGCATGACCAGATGCTATTGATGGAACAGGAAACCCTCCTGCTAATGTAGGCTGAACCTGTTCGCTGTTTGTAACCTATGCCTGCACAGTCCTCTCCTGAGAACTAAGGTTTAAACCTTTAGGCTGTGGGATGAAATGTGCTTTATTAGGCTAATTTTAGGTAGATTTTACACATTAAAATGTACTATCCTAGAAAACCTTTCTGACCGTCCAGTTCTGAGAGGGTCAAAAAATGGTTCCACTTATAGATGTAGATGTTACTGACCTCAGAAGACCACACTGTCACAGAGGCCAAGAACAAACTAGCTACACTCTTACAAAAAGGTTCTTCGAGAGTTCTTTCATTCTATACAGAACCATAACAAATCAAAGAACAACTTGAATGCTAAAATGGTAAACATGAGTGGCTGAGGGACCTTTTGATCTAAAACATTTACTGCCCCCCGAATAATAATACTGTGGCAATAACAGCTTTCTGGATGAAGAAATGTGTCCAGCTCAAAACAAAACATCAGGAGATCTCTAAACTGTCATAATGGAGAATTACATCACTAGCACCTTTTGGCTGAAGTGGAACAGAAGCTGGTAAAAGACCACTGGGCCACAGACCGACTACTCAACACTGATCTTCAGAGGTGCACTTTCGAATAATGATGAATCTTAGGAATTTAGAAGCAACTTTATGATGTAACTTCAAAAAAGACATTTTTCTTCTGAAGCATCTAATGTACATAGCGTAGGATGGAGAGCCGAATGCAACAGTCATCCAAAAGCGATGCTCACCTCAGTCTCAGCACACTCCGTCAACTCTTTTAAGATGTGTTTGAAATGATTGCGTCTTGCTTGCAGAATCTTTCACATCACAGTCTCAGAACATTTCCTTCCCTTTACATCAGAGGTGTCCGATCTCATCCACAAAAGGCTGGTGTGCCCGAGGTTTCCACACCTGTCTCCACTTGTTAAATCACTCGGTCTCTTGTCTTTCAACCTTCTAACAGTTGCGTGCTGGAATGAAAGCCTCCACCTGAACTGACCCTTTGTGCATAAGATCAGACACCCATGATTTGCATAATATGGGACCGACTGTAGGTCACATTCAAAGTCCTCCAGGTTGAAATGGATCATTGACAATCTGTAATCCATAAGGATCATCCTGTGTGGTTCCAGATGCACTTCAACCTCAGAAGACTCCACTAATAACTTTTTAAGTACACATCTGCATTACAGATGTAATATAACAATATGGTCATTTACTAAAATCTTACACAAAATATATCTCGATATATTGATATTTACGATATATCGCCTAGCCCTTGTCCACACAGATGCAAAGCTTGAATAAGCATGCTAGTCCTGTATGGGGAGAAAATACCTTATAATGAAAGACAAAAAAAAACACTATTCCCTGTGTAGTGGATACAATATATATCCATATTTATCAATATATCGCCCGGTCCATATCCCACTGTTTATATCGTAATACAGATATGAAAATCAATATATTGCCCAGCACTAATGACCGTCACACCTTGAAGAGTGGTTGGGAGTTCTACCTTCTCCTTGTGATGCAGTGATGCGGTGCAGAAGAGGACAGAAACCTCCCCAAGCCCTGAGTCAGACCTGCCTCAAAGCCCAGATAAAAGACTTGAGGAGCAGAGCCAGGCTGAGGATCTGAAACACATGACTTCACTCTCTGCCAAACACACACACACACACGCTTCTCTACAAAGCTCAGGCTTCAGTCACTCATGAAAATGTACACACACACATTCCTTGCTATACTTACAAGGGCACTTCTCTCGCTCTTCCTCACACTAACACACACAGCCCATTAACCGATATGCTTCAGGGCAGGGAGACTTGAAGACAGGACAAAGCACACAGTCGCACAGCCACAGCCATGAGGAAAACAGATGATGCATGGAATCTACTGGATCTCTGACTTTTCTTTACTGTGTGCAATTCTTTTTTTTCTGTTAAAAGCAGAGTATTACAGTAAGTCTCTAAAATAAGAGATTATATGAATCTGGGATCACAGTGTACTGCTGTCGTCTCCCTGGAAGTTAGATAAGAAAACCCTGACAGATTTTTGCAGTATGAGATAATCTCCTTATTGTTCAATTTTAGTTCTTCCTAAAGTAAGAACCGCAGTAACACAATGCAGACAGAATTGCCTTCTGTGATCCGTGTGCATCGCGTGACTGCAATATGACAAAACGCGAGGGCTAAGAGGTGATGTTTTCCCATGACACAGCTGAAGGACAGGGCTGCTTCATGCTGACTGAAACTGAGCGCATCCTGTCAGGCTGCACGCATGAATACCTGTCACTTGTCAGCCAGATCAGAACACAATCATCAGCAGCACCGGGGTTGACGCAGTGTTCTCATGCTGCTACGAAAATGGCTTTGGCCTTTTTCGAAATCTGGGCTCTGTTCCGGCTCCTGGAACCAGAAACCCTTGATTTCAAAGCATGATAAGTCATGGCAGGTCTTAAAGGCCAGGCTGAGTTCTGCTGCATCACGCTGGAGAGACCAGTACGGACATCGTAATCAATGTATGCTACACTGAGCAAACCCCAAACAACTTTATCAAAATGAAGAACACATATTAGCTTTTAATACTGCTGTGAGTAAGCCTCAGTGCAGTCTGAGTGCTATTTAGGAGGGTTATTCATATGTAAAATGCAGCATTACTGCTGCACACTCTGGGGTTCTAGGTCATTGGGTTGGGTGATTTTGCTGGCTTATTTCCACAGAGCTGGGCAGTCTGAGTAGTGCGTGTAGCCCATTGCCTTAAAGTGCCTTAAGGGCTGCTGTGGCCTAAAGGTTAGAGAAGCGAGTGCGAGACCAGAAGGTTGCCAGCTGAGGTGCCTGTGAGCGAGGCACCTAACCCACAGTTGCTCCCCAGGCACTGAGGTGTCTGCCCACTGCTGCAGGCATGTGCTCTCACTGCCCTAATTCTCTAGTGAGTGAGTGTGTGTGTGTGTGTGTGTGTGTGTGTGTGTGTGTGTGTGTGTGTGTTCACTGCTGCAGGTTAAATGTGGAGGTCAAAACCTGCTGTACTGCTGTGCAGTAGCTGTAGAAATTAGAAACAGTGTGTTTCTGATGTTTAACTGGAGGAGCACTGGTAGTTGTACACCAGTTTAAGGTTCCTCGTGGTACGGTATGTACATTTACTTAATACCAGCATTTAATATCTGATTCACTTCTAAGTTTTAAATGGTTTATGGATCAAATGATCAGCAAATTAATCTATTTATTTCATGCATATATACTACATGTCCAAATGTTAGTAGACACCTCATCTAATGAATGCATTTAGCTACTCTAAATAGCAACCACTGCTGACACAGATGTGCAAATGCACACAGAGTTTGTCTAGTCCCTGTAAAAAAAGTAGAGCCAGTAGAATAAGACTCTCTGGAGCAGATAAACTGTATTCTCTGGACTGATGGTGCTCCATCCAGTACTTTTGGGATAAGTTGGGGAGTTTGGGAAGAGGTGGGGTGGTGATCTACCAGCACATTCTCACTTACATACTTGACACTGAATGCAATCAGATCCTCAGCAATGCTCTAAAACCCAATAGAAGCAACGTTCTGCCAACAGTGTAAGCTTGTTTATTGAATTCATATTACACATAATTCAGTATATCTACTACACATGGTTTTAGGGTTCTTTAGTAAAGAACTGGTTCTGTATAGAACCGAGAAGATCCAAAGAAGCCTTTGTATGATTAAAGGCTTCTTTGCATCATGAAAGATGGACAATGTACTCTAAACGGTGTCTGTGAAGGTCAGGCCCTATCTCTCGCAAGTTGAGAAGGAAGGGCTGTAGTCAGGGAATGGAGGGGAACAAATTATTAGTGGGGGCCATTCGCTGGATATTGTTGGGGACTCGTCAATCCGTCCATGCCGATTCTACGCCCATGGACCAAATAATTGGTGTGGACAATTCAATCATTGCTGTGATGTGTCACCTCATGCTAAATCTACACCCTTGGACGATAATGTAAATTAATTCTCACTGATAAAATAAATCAGTAAGACCTGGAATTGTTTTTATTTGTTTGGCCTTATTTTATACACATTTACTTTATCAATATATTTTGAAATGCACCAAACCAAGACAATTACAGTCACAATAGGTTAATTAATGTAAAACGATGTCCTGCAGCAAGTCAGATGTTGCAAATCGCTGGCCTGAGACAACAAAGAGGAGGAAGATGTTTCTTAAAAGAAGAGAGAGTGGGGACACGGTCCATCATCTGCAAGTCCCACCCAGACTCCATCAGATATGATGGGATGGAGTAGGTGGATGGACTGCCAGGAAATAAAGACAGTTTATAGACAGAATTAAAGACGCCCATGTTTCATAACCAGCAGTGTCTCGTCTGAGGTCATCCGAGCATCTTCCTGGCTGGTGATTGTGAGGGACAGTGGGGACAGATGTGTAAATGAAGCTGTTTGTTCCTGTTCAGACCCCGAATCTCACACGGACTGCCTTGGCTCTCGAGGAACGAAAGGCAGAAAGCTTTTGCTTGGAGTGGTCTGTTCTGATGTCTGGTTAAACAGGTGGGCTGTCAGAAGGAGATGGTTGAGACCCCCTGGTTTAGGGTAGAAACACATGCATCTCAGCATCTCTCCAACTCTATTCAGTTCAGTGAATCGGTTCATATGATTCACTCCAGCTCTAACTGTGAGTGAATCATGGAAGAGTGATTTAAGTCATCATTCTTTAGGTTGTAATGTTAGTATTTAGTAATGGACAGTGGTGGACATTAATTAGCTGCATCTGAATGTGTCATTTGATTGGAATTCGATTCCATTCAATGAATCAGTTCGTGAAAATGACTCGTTGTAGATGGGAGTGTTCTGCTGGAAGAGGAGAGACCCCCAGGAGAGACCTACAGAACACTGGGACCAGTGGAGACCAGTGGAGACACAGACCCAGCCCTGTCCCAGCGTGTGGGGACTGGGACGGCTGAGCTCCCACAGCTCCCAGTTCAGTACTGCGCAACAAGTGCTGGAGTCACTCTTCCGCGGAGTGAGAGAGTGAACTAACCTGAAGGTGAGGACGCACAGGGGTCGGTAGGACTTGTGGCTGGTGTTGTCGGTCATCTTCTTGCCCCAGAAGTCGTTGGTGAAGATGCCCCCCAGACTGGCCCCGGCTCGCGCGTCCGGATTGTTGACGATGGCCCACACGTCATCGTGCACGAGCTCCCCGCGCAGGGAGTTTCGGTAGCAGAGCGCGCACGCCGCCAGCAGCGCGCCGTAACCCAGCAGCCTGGAGGCCGGCCCCCCCCGCGACCGCCGCCCCCGCCCCCGCCGCCGCCGCCGCCGGAGGTCATGTCACCCGCTTAGCGCGCGGCCGCAGAACCGAGAGCGCAGCGCCGTCCTCTGACATACTGACACTCCGAGAGCAGCAGACACACCAGCTGAACAGGACAGAGAAGAAACCGCCCCCTCGCGCATGCGCAGAGAGAGAGAGAGAGAGAGAGAGAGAGGTGTGTGTGTGTGTGTGTGAGAGAGAGAGAGAGGGGTGTGTGTGAGAGAGAGAGAGAAAGAGAGGAGGGGTGTGTGTGTGTGAGTTACTGAGTGAGAGAGCGCAGGGGAGAGAGGTGGAGGAGAGTGTGTGTGTGAGAGAGCACGCGGGAGGGGGTGAGAGAGGGAGAGAGTGAAGGAGTGAAGTAGGGAGGGAGGGACAGGGGGAATAAGAGTGATGGAGGGACACAGCAAAAGAGAGGAATAGAGAGAGAAGTGAGCAGTAGAGAAAGAATGTTGGAGAGAAGCGGTGAGCAGGAAAGAGAAGGAAGGGAGAGAGAGAGAGAGAGAGAGAGAGAGAGAGAGAAAGGCAGTGAGCAAGAAGAAAAAAGTTGGAGGGAGGGGGAGAGAGAAGTAGAGACAGGTCGGGAGCAAAGGAGTGAGTTTGTGAGAGAGTGATAGAAGATTGGGAGGTGGAGACAGGTAGGGAAGGAGGGAGAGAAAGTGATGATGGCTCGGCACTATCTAGACATAAAATCAATGAAGACATTCCAGACGATGATGCTGAATCCTCCGGTCTGACCTTTGTCAAATGATGATTTCCAGCCGTAAACACTGTCCATTCTGGAGGAACAGTAAACACAGCAAACAAAAAAACAGTCATCACTGAAACTCCTTCCCTTTCAGTTGCTAAAAAGGATTTATTTCTGGAATTCTCCAACTTAGGAAAACATCTGGTCGCCCTCTGTAGTTGAATGCGTGAATTACACTGGGTGCCAACTTTTACCCAGAGCTGGAGAGTTTAGTCAAACGACAGCAAGTGCTTCAGTTAAATGCTGACCACCTGTTTGTCCAGCAACACATCACCCTGCGGAGCCTGGACCAACAAGATGTTCCTGGAACCGTAGCAGACTTCCACAGTGAAGGTTAACTAATCAGCTCCCTCCTATCTCTTGTAGTTGTTTTGATCTGTGAAGCTCCTGCACCTGATGGTGCTTGGTGGTGAGCAAAGGTGATCATTTCTAAACATTTTATTTTATTTTACACAGATCAAATCCACAACATTATGTCCTTGTTTCTACATTCATAATATCAGCCTCCGAATACTACATAGGAGCACAGTTCTACAGTTACAGACTGTAGCCCATCTGTTTCACTATAGACATTGTTAGGCTCCTTTCACCCTGTTCTTTAATGGTCAAAGCATTCTCAGCACTGCACTGGACACTGTGAAGGTGTGTTAAATGCACTGCGTGAGTGTTAGACACAGCAGTGCTGCTGGAGTGTTTAAGATAGTTTTCTCCTTTGCATCCACAGTTAATCCTGTTGATGGCTATCCTTCTGGTGGTGCTGACATTACCCTGATACCGTGGTTCTTGATACATCACAAAAGACTTGTTGTCTTATAGTCACAGATGCGCTAGGCAAGGACGTGCACCAACAAATTATCCTTCTTTGAACTCTGGTATGTCCCCACATTGTTGTGTGTATTGGTAAATATTTTGAGAACTGTGCTCTACCTGCTAATTGAACCTTCACTCTGCTCTTACTGGTGCAATTAATGAAGATTGGCCACCAGGCTGCTCCAATTTAGCCTTGAAACCTCCCACAAAAATGACAGGTGTTTCAGTTTCATTGTCCAACCCGTGTGTGTGTGTGTGTGTGTGTGTGTGTGTGTGTGTATATATATATATATGTATATATATATGTATATATATATATATATATATATATATATATATATATATTTTTTTTTTTTAATTCAAGCATTAAACACTAGTAACACACAAAGTCATTACCAGTAATACTAGTAGTCATGGCCATCATTTATAAAATGAAACTCTGAGTGGTTTTATTTACTATGTGATTATAGAAACTCACACACCACCCACTTCCAAAGAACTGAGAAAGACCAAAGAGGTGTTAGACTTCACTTTTATGACTTGGTTAATTCAAAACATACTGTTATAAAAACAAAATCAAACATACAAACACGAATAAATATAGAGCACAGTCTTCCCAGTGTGTAATCACAAGCTAGACAGCAACACACCTACGCAAACACTGAAAGCTCCAGATCAACCCCGCTAAAGCCACTAGTCTGTCTGTATCTGCATCTGTCCATGGCTCTCTGTGAGACAGTCTTGCGTTCTCTCGCTCCGTTTGTGTGTGTGTATGTATGAGCAGCCTTACACACCTTTCATCACATTTCTCCTGACCACGATAGAGGATGAAGAGGTGACGAGGATCAGCAAACAATAATGAAACCACTTAGTGGCTCACACAGATGCTACTGACACACGTCTCTCTCACACACACACACACACACACACACACACACACACACACACACACACACACACACACACACACACAAACACACACGACTGAATCAGGCTGTGGTAGACCCAGAGCAAGGCTTCTCCTTCCAAACATTGAAGTGTCTCAGTGGTCCTTCTAGGATTCTGGTTCTGGAAAGCCTGCTTTGTGGCTCATTCTCGCTCCCTCCCCAAAGCTTCCCTTGTCCTGGCTGAAGTGGCTCTCTCCGGTGGGAGTTCTTTCACAGGTGCATCCAAGTAAAATGGGGGCCGATTCCAGGGTTAAAACCATTACAGACGCAAACCCAGTCTATTCTCTGTCCAACCACTGTGGCACCTCCCACACAGAGCACAGCAGATCTCTGCAAGAGAAGAAGAAGAAAGATCACCTGAAACAGTGTTAACCTTTAAACTCAGCACAAAGATGACCATTTACATAACCTTCATGAACATTCACAGCATCTCATCCATAAATGATTTTCTTTAGAAAACTGTAAACTACTAATATTACAGTTATCGGTGTTCACCCACACAGGCTCATAGCCACCCGAGTTTACAGGCAGCTGCCCGTTTTAATCCCATTTTAATAAATTCCATAAAACCAGTAAACAAGGACATGAAACATTCTTTTGGCCCAGATTTCTTTCCCACCATCTAAACCCTTTTTCCATGAACTGTACTCGTCACTATAAAATTAGAATATCGTTTAATAATCATTTATGATCAGATAAAAAAAGCTTTAAATGTAATGAATATAAAATATAGTAGTTTAAGTTTTGAATTAAATGATCAAAAACCTTTGGCACAGTATTAATTTTGACTAGCAGTTCTTAGCATTGACAAGAACCTTTTAATAAAGACGTGTATTAATTTAGGGCTTATGATTGATTCAATTTACTGTAATATATTGTGATACTAAAAAAAGTTCAGGATAGTTTGATACACTTATTATCAAAAATATACAGGGGTTGGACAATGAAACTGAAACACCTGGTTTTAGACCACAATAATTTATTAATATGGTGAACTAGGGCCTCCTTTTGCGGCCAATACAGCTTCAATTTGTCTTAGGAATGACATTTTCTGGATACAATCTGGGTTAACACCCGAACATCCCTTTCAGACAGCTTCCTCTTGCGTCCACAGTTAATCCTGTTGGATGTGGTTGGTCCTTCTCGGTGGTGCTGACATTACCCTGGATACCGTGGCTCTTGATACATCACAAAGACTTGCTGTCTTGGTCACAGATGCGCCAGCAAGACGTGCACCAACAATTTGTCCTCTTTTGAACTCTGGTATGTCCCCCATAATGTTGTGTACATTGAAATATTTTGAGCAAAACTGTGCTCTTACCTGGTAATTGAACCTTCACACTCTGCTCTTACTGGTGCAATTAATGAAGATTGTCCACCAGGCTTCTCCAGTTTAGCCATGAAACCTCCCACAATAAAATGACAGGTGTTTCAGTTTCATTGTCCAACCCCTGTAGTTTCCCACCCGACCCGTCCTGTTAATGAACAGCATTGGAGCAGCTCTTATTTTAGCAGTTTTAGAATTTTATAAGTTTGAGTAAAGCAAGAATGAAATCACAGAATGTTTATTTTGGTAGGAGCTGTGTTTCATCGGTCGGCACAAACGCAATTTCACAGAATAATTCACTTTGCAACTGTTTAGAATAAATGTACAAATTCTCCCTTTTTGATGGTAATCCTTTCATATGATTTATTTATTACAAAACACATATCTCTATTAGCTGCAGATGAATTGACAAATAAAAATTGGTCAAATAAGCTCTTATTTTCCTTTTTCTTTGGACTGCAACAATAGTCTAGTTATTACATCACGTATTTTACTGAGCCTGTTCGTCAATTTGCGTTTTTTTTTAAGATGCATGTGCGTACAAATTCATAAATAGGATTGAAGATTATTATTTTAAATGATTTATATTCAACAACTGAGCTGAGATGGTGTGTTATCAGCAGGCTGAAGCAGATTTGAACCGTCTTTTTTTGCTTTGGCCTTGAAGGCTTGAACAGAGAGAGCTGGGGCTGCTCACCACAGGCCTTTGCCTGCTGCACTCCTCCTCTGCTGGGCCAGACTGTAGATCTCCTGCAGCTGTTTCTTCTGATCATCGCTCAAAGTCTGCGTCAGGGACTGGTACCAACTCGCATCTGAACTCTGCACTCCTGCAATGTACATTGTTACGTTTATGCCATTCTAAAGGTGTGTCGCCGTCATGGAACATTAAAAAATGTTATAGGCAATCGGAACGTGATCTCATCAATGGCTCAGAGAGCTGCTCCTCAAAGTTTTTTTTTACAGACCAATCACAGGCTTTGTTGCGTCACGTGTTTGTCCATGGGGTTTGCACAACTGCCAAGTGTGAGACACGTTGAGCAAACACGTATTCTATGGCCTTAAGGTGTGCTAATGAAAAGGAATTTGTACTTACGAAGCAAAGAGGCCGAAAAGAACTGATACTCGTCTTCTCCGTTGTCGTAGTCGAGTGGCGTACTGTATTCCTCCAAGGCGGTGCCCTCCAGCCCTTCATCACCCCAGTAATCGTCGTCGTCGTCATCATCATCGTCATCTTCGTTGTCATTGCCAGTAGAAGCACTCGCTGACTGCATGCTGGAACTCTTCTCTCTGACCTCATCTTCATCACTTGGAATCTCCTCTGAACAATGAAATGTCCAAATGAATTCTGTAAACTATTTGTCCGTCATCGTGCAGTAGAAGTACTTCATTTAAAGAATCAAAAAGACGCACACAGTTCTTAATCACCAAATGTCAGTCAGTCATTATCTTTTCCACTTCATCCTGAATAGGGTCATCCGGAGCCTACTTGGAATCATCAGACACAGGGCAGGAATACCCCCTGGACACTTTAGCAAGTGCATTTTTTTGGGAGGCGGAAAGGAAGTCGCGATAGGAAACATTCACCAAACGTTTTTATACTGCAGTTTTCACAAAGATTCCCACAAAGATTCCCACATTCACGAATGTTCCTGTGGGATTTGTTCAGTTTACCAGGACAATAGGATTCATCATAAGAGCAGAGCTGTGAACAATTCTGGGCACATCCTAAATCTTTCTGAATCATGAGATTTGTTGAACTTTTCTCAAGAATAAATAAAACGTCTCAGGATGGCACTGGTGAATTGTTATAAGAGAGTATGAAAAATGTGGTGCAGAGTAAGTCAGTGAAGCTGAAATTTGGATTAGGGGGCTAGAGGAGGGTACAGGTAAAGGAGATGAAGAGCTCCAGCTGGGGAAATCGCATTCGGGCATCTGTGGCTACCTTAATAGTAAGTCTGTACACTTCACTTAACAGGAACATTAGAGAGCTTGAAGGGGCTGTAGGGAAATGCAGGGTAATTAATTCCAATTTATCTCAGTCAGCTGCCTGATGCCTCTGGTTTTCCAAGTGGTAATGATAAACTAACAGACTGCGCATGGCTGCGACTAGAGAGAAATAAACAAACAGAACTACAGTATCTTTGGAAACTCTGGAGAGAATAATCATCAGTAGTCAGTCAACAGCCAAGAACACACACACACACACACACACACACACACACACACACACACAAAAGAACAAAAGAGCTGACTGGACCTCAACAATATACTGAAATTCCACCCCTACAGCCCTAGTTCCAGTCCTGGAGGGTCAGAACAGCACACAGGTCAGCATTTTCCACACTCGCTTCATCCCATCAGCTTATGGAGCTCTATAGCTGAATGAGGTGCGATGGAACAGAAGGATCATGAAGCCCTATAGGACTACTTTCCCTCCAGGACTAGAGCTGCACAGCCTAAACATAGAAAACAGCAAGAAAACACCTCCACTTGCTGGCCTCTTACCGTTCTCGTCCTCATCAGTGCCCTGCACCCTGGATAACTGCTCAGGCTTGTTAAGAACCCGCGAGGCGTAGATGTGTTTGAGGCCCAAGAACAGGAGCAGGATGGAGGGGATGATCTGACCAGCCACTCCTTCTAGAACTGCCGGCCTGCTGGACAGCTCCATAAGCAGACTCAGGCCTATGATGCACATCTTCCGGTCATGCAGTCTGCACACAGAGACAGAATGGTGCTTAAACTAGGGTTATTCTTGACACATTGGTAAAAATATTTTCCAAAAGATTAAACTAGGGGGAGCCAGTGCCATTATGCCATAGATGTCAAGTAAACTACATTAGATGTCCAAATATTTGTGGACACCCCTTCCAATGAATGCATTCAGCTAGTTTAAGTTGCAGCCGTTGCTGACGCAGATGTGCAAATGCATACACACAGCTTGTCTAGTCCCAGCAAAAACGTTCTTCCAATAGAATAGGACTCTGTTAAGCACAAACATTAACCTATTGGAACCTTGCCTAATGCCAGGTGTGGTCTAGAGGGGTGTAAAGCTGTGGAGCAGTAGAACTGTGTTGTCTGGAATGATGCTGCTCCAACTGATACATTTGGGATGAGTTGGGGATGAGGTTGGGTGGTGATCATTCACGCACTTTCAATCAAATCCTCAAGCAATGCTCCAAAATCTGCAGAAAACATTCCCTGGACAGTAGAGACAGTTACTCCAAAAAGCAAAACAATGAACGAGAAGGTGTCCATACAGTGCAGATCCATATTTCTGGTGAACAACATAAGACTAAAATTTCTAGGAAAAAATAGTCAAGCTAACAAACTGGACTATTAAAATCAGCCATTATTAACAAATTATTTCTCTAATTATAACTATTATTGACATCTACTATTCAGAGCATTAATGCTGCAATAAAACAGCCAGATAATCAGCAGCCCAGTCGCAGCAACAAGGCCTAAAAATGGGTGAAGGCAACGGCAGTTAAATTTTTGTGGGTTCGTTTTAACACCACATAATTTCAAGAGAGGACCTCAAGACCACGGACATAAAACGGAACTCTAAATCATTTCTAGGCTACGATGTACATAAGTGTGCTATATCATTGGATGTCTAAACACTGCTGCACACCACACCAGGTAGAGACTCAGCAAGACTTGGAGGAGGGCTGGAGACCACTGGTTTAGAATAAAGCAGCTGAAAATAAACTTGAAGAATATGGTCAAATTAGACTAAAGATTATTATCTACAGAACTGAATATGAAGTTAACAATAATAATAATAATAATAATAATAATAATAATAATAATAATAACAATAATATGACAATATTATCGTAAAACAAATTCAAATATGAAGTATGTTGGGAACGTTAGAGCTGTACCCTATAGCTGCCACTGATAGAAATGACAGAGTGAGCTAGCTTCTGATATCATTGGTGCTGTGCAACATTAAAAATATGAAGAAACATGAAGAATCCCTGGATACTGAATAAACAGGCACCCTGACACCCTTCCTGTGTTCCTTCATCTCGACACCCTTCGCAGATCTCACGCAATGGAGCTGCTTCGTTGTGTTAGTACAGGTGTATTTGGACTGCATGTAGATTTTCAGTCATTCACTGCATTGGAATCTGTCCCAGCTGCACTTAGAGGAAATATGCATGTAATTAAATAGTTGGTTTGTTTATAAAACCTATTAATAAGTGCAATCTTCTCTCCTGCACTTCAGAGTAAAATACTGTAGAGTAAAATGACTGTACAAGGACTGGCTCAAGAAAAGCTAAACAGAAACAAACGAGTCACGTAGCACTTGATAGTCTGCATATCATCACCACTTCTTTAAATATCGTGAAGCTGTTTGACAAGCGGTGATGGATGTCTGAAAATATTTGTGTGCATTTACTGAAAGTGTAATTACAGCACAGACGTCACTTTGGGTTTAAAGTCTTCTCTAAAAACCAACTTAGACGGATTGTGCAGTAAAGGCCGTCCCCAGTCCCAGGAGCAAAGTGAATTAAAAATGGATTTGAGAATAGTGCTGCTGGCATTTACCCACACAAATAAAAAATAAACACACAACAAGATGATCTCCTTCTATCTCCTCCAAAATAAAAGTCCTATGTCCAGTTTCAGAGAGATATATTTTGACACTGAAGAGGGTTGAAGTTGGCGAGCTACAAACCACATAATTAAACAAAACTGTCTTGCCAGTGATTTTCATTGTCTGTCACATTAGAGGCAGAAATGATTTTGCCAAAGCTCCACTAGCCTTGCCCATATAATACATAGCCTCATGAGGCAGATCTGCAATGGATTTAGAGAAAACCGGTTGTGATGTCAAGAAATTGGCTTGTGAGACTGATCACACTGCAAGAAAAGCTACCAAAATTCATGATGTCAGAAATTCAACTGATTGTCTAACTTCTCACTCACAGCTTGATTTGGCAATTAATCTCCAGATGCTTTGCCTCACACACTGCACTTCAAACATCAGCCAATCGAGTCAAAATTCGGGCCTAAAATCGAGCACTTTGTAATTTGGAGCAACTGTCTCTACTGTCCAGCCTGTGTGTTTATTTGTGCATTTGCACATCTGTGTAAATGGGTGCAACACTTAAAAGGGTGTCCGCAAACATACAGTATACTATCACGTTTTAGGGTTAGTGGCTGTACCCTAGAAAGAACTCTGTGTCGTTCATCCACTGGTTAATGAACTGGGCAGTGATGGGCTCAGGGCTGTGCGGGAAGCGGATATTCTCCAGTGTGTTCATCAGCAGTGTAGGGCTGTAGTAGAGTGCAGCGATGGCAACCTGCAGACACATGGTGCGTAGCTCTGTTGACTTCACACCCCGCGTCAGTCGCTCCAACACCGCTTCCACAAACAATGGGATGCACTGAGACACACACAAGCAAGCATACATTAAATAAGGTCTGAAAAGTGTTGGAATTATAATGGTTTGGAGTACTTTCTTAAACGATTCTGTTTATTTTTCTGTTCTTCAAACAGAAAATTACTGCTAATGACTGTACATTTCCTATTGTCTATTGTTTAGTACTGTACAGAACAGTGCACGCCCCACAACCTCATTCGATTGGCTTCTACTAGGTCAAGAGTCGGCAACATATGGCTCTTTAACAAAAGGGGCCAATCATTACAGATGCAGACATTACAGGGGCCAATGGTTACAGATGAAGCCCTGCACTTCAACGAGAAAAGAACAGCATGTGGTTTCAAATAAAGTCCCACAAAAAAGCCAACTTCCAAGCACAGTTGCCAAATAATATATATATATATATATATATATATATATATATATATATATATATATATATAATATCTGATTTTATCAGTGGTTTAATACAAGTTTTCAAAACAGAGATTCAGTTTCCAGTATTTTGATACTGGACTGGGCGTCATTAATATCAGGTATTGCTGTGATGTGACCATCACTCTGCACGCCAGTCTTAAGTGGCTCTGAAGGTGGCTTGACTTTAGTTGAAATAGGACAAATTGGCTCTGCTTAAAATCTGGGTTGCCAACCTTTGTACTAGGTGAACATATAGAGGAATAAAACATCGTCGGGAGACCTATAATAGCTGGGTACATGTTTTAGTATTAAATGGACAGAGGTTTCATAGTGGGACCAGAGTCACAATCTGGCAGACCACAAGAGACTCCACCTGGCTGACCTGGTCAATGCCCCTGCCACGACACTGTAAGATGATGACCTCCAGCAGCTTGGCAGCATGACACTCTGCATCCTCCCCTGCATCGCTTGTTAGGACCTGGGGGTCAGAAAGCAAGGAAGGTCAAGAGTGGATACAAATTGGCCACACAGCAGCCTGAGCTTCGTAATGCTTAAAAAGAAAAGACAAATTCATACAGTGTAAGCACACCTTTTTGCACATGGTGTAAATCACCTCCAGGTGTTTGGGATTGGTGAGGAGTGTGTCTGTGTCCACGGTTATGTAATTGTGCAAGAGAGGCATCATATCTGCAGACACACACACAGCAAACGCATCATGATCATGACCAGTACAGAACCCAGTATGATTATTTTAAAGGTTATACACTCTAAAGTGACCAGTGTACTAATTAGTCATATTCTTAGTTGAATGGCAGGAATGAATGTTGAGTTCAAAGGACACATGGATGTCTGAAAGCCAATGAAATCTCTGAGAGACCTGCTTGTAGGAATGCCACATTTGCAGGAACGGTTGACTGCAGTAGACCCTGAGGGAGGTTTGGCAGACCTCGATTATGCACTATTCTACTGTGCAGCAATACCCACACAAATGTGACCTTTATGGGATAGACGTTAATAAGGAACCACCTCTCCACCTCTCTACTGTTAAGCAAAACTCCAGTCGTTTGTCCCTCCTACAAAGACAATATCTATTCTGTCTATTATTGATCAATAGAAATGGTCAAAAAAGACTTGAAATAAAATGGATTTCCATTGTAAAATAACAATCAATTATAAGAAATAATACTTATCAGTATGACATTCCAACTTGGGATTAATAAAATATCTCTAATTCTGACTCTAAACCTGACACTGATTCTAAACCTAGGAAGATGGGCACATTCAGACCGATGGACAGTCATGCTGTCTTTAGCAAGGGTTGTGGTGGAGCTAGGTCGAACCTGTAAAGTAGTCAAAGCAGTCATGCTGGAAGACATCGTAAAGCACTCCCAGCAGTTGCCACATCTGAGGGGAGATGGTCTGGCAGGTGAGTCCAAATGCCAGGGACAGAATCTCCTCATAGAACTCTGAGAGAGGCAGAGAGAGCGAGAGAGAGAGTGGGTGATGGCAGTTAAGCATCATGGAAAAATGAATTTGCTTCACACTGAAATAACCATCTGATGTAGTCTGTAAATACTGTACTTGATTTAGGATGTACAAATATGCACAACAGTATGCAAGAACACATCTACAGTTCACCCTCCAGTGCACATACAAACACTAAGCTACAAAAAGAGCTCATTTAATTTCAGGCATTCACTTTGTAACATCGTGGACCCTTGCTCATTTGCATAAATCCACTTCATATCCAATTCAGCTTAGCCACACCCATTCACACTGAAGTTATAAGGTGTGTTTCAGCCTGAATTATGAACCCATTACAGGGCAGCCAATTAAATTCAATGTTATTAAAAAAAATGGTTTGGTTTCACGAGGGATTACATATGAATTAGTCATATGAGTTTTCAGTCATACCATCAGGTACATAAGCCATCGTAAGTGGACCTCAGGGAAAAAGCAGAATAAGAGTCTTTTATTGGTCTAATCTTTCTCTTCTATATACAAAAGCAGTTCCCTCTGGGATTAATAAAGTATTTCTGATTATGAAAAGCAACTCCACAGACACACCTGCCATACCTATGATGGGCTTCTGGAGCACAAGACCAATCACCTGCAGGCAGATTCCCTCCAACTGCTGAGTGATCTATGAGGCAAGAGAGATATTGCATTCATTTGAGCAACCGACTGCACATCCACAGCCATGATGTGCTGTGCTGGTATCTGAGTGAGCTGATGTCTGCACATGTGTGTGCATGTGTGTGCATGTGTGGACCTCTTTGTGGTCCTCCATGACAGTGAGAATGGTGTCTATGGTGCTGAGGATGCCTAGGGCCATCACAGTCTTATCTTCACTCTCCTCGTACTCCTCACTCTGCAGAACCTTGCTGAAGATCTCTGCCTGCACAGAAAAGATCCTGTTGTGAATACGTGAATGTGTCAAGACCAACTTCAACTCAGCACTCGGGAGAGCAGCTAGAGGAGAAGAAGAGATTTCCCCAATTGGAATGCACTAGCCCCCGGCAAGGTTAGCCACAGGCAGCATAAACAAGAACATAATTGCTTTGTCTAGACATAGGCTTTGTGTACAGATAAAGAATGCACCATCAATAATACTAACAATACAAACAATATTATGGAAAAAGAACATTTATATACTTAAACTCCAGCACAGTTTGCCATTTTTGGTCCAACCTTTAAATCCTCCACATGCAAACAAAATAAATTGCTCATGTGGCATTCGCTTGAGCATTAAAAACAATGAAGGAAACATTGTAGTTTTAGAAAAGTATGAAACTTTCATTACTTGATGCGGTGTTATGATCGGTTTCTTCTGGCATCAGAGTTATGATCAGATTCTACCACCTCATACTTTATCGATCTTTAATGGTCAAGTGTGTTTGTGTGATGTCACTGCAGATGGCACTGATTTGTGGGATCCTACCAGTGAGTTGTGTGGTGATAGTAGAACTAATAGAAATGACATTTCTTATGTAATCTTTGGCAGCATTTACTAGTGCATCTCCAAAAATTGGAAGATCATTAAAAAAAACTCAAAAAGGTAGCATCATTTTTTAATTCATTACATGAAAAGTGACATTTCAAGCCTTCTTTTGATTTACTGTTCATTATGGCTTATAGCTCAGAAATCCAAAAATCTCAAAATATTAGAACATTTGCTAAATGCTGCAAATGTAAATATTTTTATTTTGATTACTAATCATAGTATCAATTAAATATATATACATATAAAAAAAATCAATCACATTGTACTTTTTCAATAAAATTCTCAAACACCTCTTTCACAGAGGTGCACTAGTACATCTTCCAGGAGTACCAAACTAGGTAGGCGTGTCTAATAGAGGGGACAGTGAGTGGACACTTCAGCAGCACTGCTGTATCTGATCCACTTGTACCAGCTCAACAACTAACACACCACAATGACCCACCACCCAAATAATACCTGCTCTGTGGTGGTCCTGTGGATCTGACCATTGAAGAAGGGGGTGAAAGGAGGTTAACAAAGTATGCAGAGAAGCAGATAAACTACAAAATAGAGCTGATAAAATGTATGAGTGCAGAAATAATGAGGTACGATTGTGCATCATCAAACATTCCTAAATTGTGAGGTTATGTTTGTGTCATATTGGAACCATAGCCCTGTATGTTGTAATACTTTCCTTTTCAGTTAAATCTAGCAGGGACTTGAAAATTTGATCAATAATATGCATTAGCTGCAGGAAAAGAAATGAAAGGTAGTGGCAGTGCGGGATCAAGACTGAGCAGTACAAGCTGAACACCTCAAAATACAGCTCGGACAAGAAGATATTAGAAGTAACAGAGTAAAATCTATATATTTTATACAGAAAGTACCAGGTTCTGAGTCATATCCACTGCAATCATGGCCACTTCTTGGTTGTATTCGCAGATCATTTTCTGGATTACACTTGTGAGGTCATCGTTCTCCGTCTCTTTGATAACATGCAGCAGCTCCTGCATCACTGGCCTGATGAATGGCCTGATATAGATCTTTGCTACACACACACACACACACACACACACACACACACACACACACACACACACACACACACACACACACACACGAAGATAAAAAACAACACATAAAAAAAGCATAAAGATGATAAAAAGATGAAGCATAAAGCTAATTCCAGGACTCTTGTGGTCAAGGAATGCTGGGAACTGGCAGGAATTTCTATGACCTCATTTGAAAACATGCAGCTAGAGTGAGACACTGACCTTGCTCCTGGTTGCTGACCAGAGTCTGCAGGGCAATGGCTGCCTCCACTTTAACAGGCATCTCCTGGTCGGCGATGAGGTCTTGTTTGACCAACTCCACAGCGTTCCTCAGGACGAGCTCATTATGGAACTTCAGAGGGCTGAAACAGTGCAGAACCCAGCAGGACTGCACACAAGACAAAGCAACACCAATTTAGCACAATGTAATGAAAGTAAGAAAGCCCTGTAAGTTACAAAGCAGACATTTATCTAAAAGCAAAAAAAAGCAGCATAATAATCTAAGATGGACTGAAGAACAGGCCAATTTCAAACCCCACAATGTTCAGCAACAGTATTGATTCCCCCCCAAAATTTACATAATGGCATGGCATTAGAAAAAATGCAAGAAGCTTTGCAGAGGCAAAAAGCTGACACTACAATGAATTAGAGTCCAGTAAACAAAGGAAATCAGTACGACTGTGAAAGTCAGCTAAAATTCACTTGTTCACTAACTAAATTCCCAGTTTAAATGCCGAAGCAGCTTCCAGTTCATGTTTACTGCTCTGTCCATGTGTATATGGTCAACCTGCATTCAGAGACTGACCAGTGACATGGGGATGGGCTAATGACATCACAGACCCAGATATTGAGTAATAGACGAAGATGAGAATGAATTTCTTTATTTTCTTGTTTTTATTAAGGACTTTGAAATGTATGCATATTCCTTAATTCCTAATCATTACAAATATCTCATCGCAATTCTTCTTGCATTTCCAGTTCATAAACATTCTGGGTGATCAATTTCCAGCAGGATTTCGGAGATATAAAGTCATTTTATTTGTTTTCATGAGCAAAATAAACAGAAGAAAGTAAGAAAGTACAGAAAAAAGTACATATGCAAAAAAAAAAAAATACTATATATAATATTTTCAGGAGACACTAGGCTATTCAAAAATTTCTGGCATGTGTGACTGTCTCCTAAAAATACTTACATTTTTTTGGTGAATAAAAGTACAAAATTGTCCTATGGTTTTAAAGGTTAATAAACCCTCCAAATAACTGGTAGATTGTTCCATTTCTAATATGTATCGGCTAAATATATATTGTATTTAACAGCACCTAATCTTGAGCTACCTCGTTGGATAGTGGGGGACATTTTCTGAGTGAACAGCAAAGCACTTTTGTAAGCCTCTCTGATAACTGCATCTGCCAAAAGCCCTAAACATAAATACAATTCATAGGAACAGCCCCAAATTTCATTATGGCAATCTGTGCCTCTGAAACATCAGTAATCAAGTCATCTCACATATGTTCCTACTCACCCTGGCCCGCAAGTAGCCCAGGTTGGAGTTTAGAAGTGGAAACACATAATTCTGTAGCATAAGCTCCATCTGATCTCTGTATATTCGCTTCTACAGAGACAGAGAGACAAAAAGAGATGATATATAGGAAACAATTAGGGTTATATGACCACACAGTTCCAAGTGAAGTCGTTATACCTTTAGTAATGGGTCAGCTAAGGCACCAATGACGTGCAATGCTCCATCTTTCCTGCGGGGGTCAGCACTGGGGTCCATCAAAATCTGATGGCAGAATTCCATCATCTGAGGAAGGACCTGATTTAGAAATGAGACAAAGTCAAAGCACGCACAGAGAAACAAGTCCTGTATATCAAAACTATTCACTCAAGCCAATAAAACACTTATTAAATGAAAGAAATGTGACTGTTGTACGCACCTCCTTCCTCATTCTGGAAGCTTTGCACAGTAAAGTCTGGGCAGCAGTAGCGGGGAACACGTGGTCATCAAACATATCTACAGCAACAAATAACAGCACCTCAGCAGATACAGAGCAACATATCAACAAATTAGGCTTTAAATTTCTTCTAAAGCCTGGGTTACACCATGTGATTTCAGCCCTGATTCTCAGTCTGACCGAGTCTGTTTTGGGTGACTCTAGGCTGTGGATTAGAGTCAGCAGTTGGAGAGAATTGAGTGATGTGTGAGGGGTCGGTCAAAGTGTATCAAACAGCTGGATTTTGTTTTTGAAACAACAGCAATGACAACTGAGCACAAAAAGTAAACACAGGACATAATGAAGAAAAAACCCATGTTCAGGTTTAATTTTGCATTCCACCTTAAATGATGCAACAGCTTCCTTCTGGTGGTAGTACGTGTCAGTTACAGCAGCACCATTTAAGGTGGAACTGAAATTCATTCATCTGCTGACTCCGATCTTAAACGTTTTTTTTTTTACACATTTAACATAATGAACAGCACAAATGGTGGCACAAACAATGACTTTTTAATGTTTAAATGTCTTATAGGTCAGTGTTTCTCAAGCCTGTTCCTGGAGGAACCCCTGCCCTGCATGTGTCTCTAGATGAACTGCTTTAACACACCCCTGTAACACTGAATGTCTTGTTAATGATCTGATTAGTTCAGTCTGGTGTGCTGGGAGTGTGGACGCCTCTAAAATATTCAGGAGTGCCTCCATGACCAGGGTTGATGAACAGTGCTCTACGTAACAGGAGGTATAATTTGGGGCGTGTTTGAATTGGTTCAGCAGCAGGTTGAAGTCTGCAGTTATGAGTCTAATATCACTAACAAGCAATGATCCATGTATACTAAGCAGCAGAGGTGGGTGTTTCAGGGCAGAGGTGGGGGTTTCAGGTCCAGCAAGTCAAAATCTGCCCCAGAATTTTGTTCTGACTGCCTGGGCAGCCAAGCTCTGCCTCTCCTGGGGTGGATTTTGACTTGCAGGACCAGAAATACTTACCTCTGCCAAGCAGCACTGAGCAACCTATGCTTCTGTTTCTTATTTGCATGGAATGAAAAACGAATCAAGAATACTAACTGAATTTCATGCGAATGTACTCGTATGGATCCTCCTGCCACAGCTTCTCATCCTCATCCTTATAGCACATGAGAGGGAACACCACCTCCTGAGATATGGTCTGCAAAAGGGAGAGAGAAAGGTCTACAGCTAGGTCAAAACAGATGTCACCCAAACATTATATATATATATATGCGGCACACGATTCAGACCTGCATGTGTGGCTTCATCTGTTTCCACGTGATGGAGTGAGAGATGCCCTGGGTCAGGTAGTTCAGAGACTGCTGAAGAACTCGTGGGCTTACATACTGTTTCTGCCTGTGCTGGTCGACCACCTTTAACAATACCTTCAGGAACAAAGGTAGACAGATTAACCTCCTTTCACCCTGATCCACAACACAGCAGGCATGATGTGGGTGGTGGGTCATTCTCAGCACTGCAGCGATGCTGACATGGTGGTGGTGTTAGTGCGTCTTGTGCTGGTATGAGTGGTTCAGAAACAGCAGTGCTGAGAATGACCCATCAACCACCCAATATCTGCTCTCTGGTGGTACTGTGGGGTCCTTACCATTGAAGAACAGGGGGTAAGCAAGCATGGAGGGGAACAGACGGACTACACTCTGTAAATATAAAACTACAAAGTGCTCCTGTGTGGTAATCAGAGCTGATGGAGGGGAAATCAGAAATCTAGACTTTTAACTTGTTAGAATATTTGAATTTGACAGTATCGGCGTTAAAACAAAAATGGCTTACGTCACTTTAGACGTAACAAATATACAATATGAGACACTTTTTGAATCAGGAACAAATGATGCAATGTTTACACAATATTCTAAACCAGAGGTGGACAACCCTGGTCCTGGAGTGCCAGCTTCCTGCACAGTTTATTCATTTCCCTGTTCAAACAGACCTACTGAACCTGGTGATTAGCAGGTGAGTCGAATCAGGTGTGCTTGAACAGGCGGACCACAGAACTGTGTAGGAGTGTGGCTCTCCAGGGCCAGGGTTGCCTACCCCATTCTAACAGTCCGAGATGCATTAGTAAATGTAAATACATTCATAGAGCTAATTCCTGACTCACGCCCATGTCAGAAAGCTGTGCATTTCCCCTTTAATGCCTCAAAATGTTCAATTACTGTACAAGACACTTTGAGACATTGTTTACCTGCTGAAGTCCAACAGCGTACGTCTTCAGAAAGAAATCCGCAAACTCAAAGTATTCCTTTGTCACATTGCCTGGGCTTCCATACCTACGGGCAGGCCAGAAATAAATAAATAAACAAACGAATGAGAGACTAGAACCAAGAAGCAGAAGTGAGTCAGAAACCATTTACATATGAGACTACAGAAGGCCTTGTGCTTCAGGCTGTGAAGTCACCTCTCAAACAGCCTGGTGATGATGTGTAGAGCCCACTTCTTGCACTTCCACCAAACTAATTCCGGCCGATCATCTTCATCCACCTCCAGAGTCTCCTATAAGGCACAGAAGTAAACCTACTCTGAGCCTTTCGAGATCAGAACATCTACAGTTAATCTCTGCAAAAGCAGGAACAAAAACACCTTCCTTCATCTTTTATTCTTTTACACTTTCTCTTTTGAGTTGATGGAAATACCATTATCAAAAACCTTCTAACTATAGGTTCAAATCATGAGGCTTAGGAACAGGTGCCCAAACTGTGGCCAGGAGGTGACACGAGGCATTTGGGGGGGGTGTGTTTTGGCTCAGCAGCAGGTTAAAGTTGTTTAGTGCAATATCGTCATAAAAATGTGAGATAGACCCAGTCTGTGTACTTTTATTGCTCAATTTATTTTTTTTATTTATCTAAATTTCCCCCCAATTTGGAATTGCCAATTACCCAACCCTTTAAGAACTATACCCCCCATCACATAAGATGCTCCTAACACATGGAGAATGAAAACACACACATGCCTCCTCCGATACAAGTGAAACCAGCCACCACCTCTTTTCAAACTGCTGCCATTGCGTCATTGCTGGGCAGCCAATGCACTCTGAGGAAAGTGCTGGGTCCCCAGCTGCAATCCAGTGGCTTACAGATGCTGTAAAATTGGTTGTGATGTGGGGAAAGAGTGTCACATACTCAGTCAAAGAGAACAGGGCCAATTCTGCTCTCTCTGACTCCGGTGGGCGATGGCAAGCAGCATGACCCAGGATTCACAGCTGTAATCCTCGGATCATAGTGTTGAAAGCAGTGTAACCAAGGTTTAAAACTCCCTACAGTATCGTACATAAACCAAGTACACAACACATGACTTACTGGGGGAACATCCCGATCCACGACTGCTCTCAGCATCTCCATCCACTCGGTCATGACTGTGTTATTGAGCAGCTGAAGAGGCAGGGAATACTACACACACACACACACACACACACACACACACACACACACACACACACACACACACACACACACACACACACACACACACACACACACACACACACACACACACACACATTTTGCATCCCAAACTATTGGAAACACCACCACAGAAACATGACCAGCAAAGCTATATTACTGTAGAAACAATCACTGTTTTGACTGGGAGCAGGACTTCCTAAGACTAATGTATAAAGTGCACACCTGTACGAGCGCGTGGAATATCTTGAGGATCTGTTTCTGAATGAGCACAGAGAAGACTGTGGCATCACCCATCAGCTGAGTGAGGAGCTGCTGGATGCGGGGCAGGAAAAGCTGCATGGCAGCCAGCAGTGGAGCCCTCTCCTCCGCCTTTCTGAACCTGTCAGCAGAAGCATCACCATGCTGAAACTGACACCAGGCAACACACACTAACCAACAGTGCTGAGAATGACCCACCACCCACATAACACCTGCTCTGTGGTGGTCCTGTGGGCTCCTGACCATTGAGGATCAGGGTGAGAGAAGGTGAATAAAGTATGCAGAGAAACAGATGGACTACAGTCTTTATTTGTAGAACTACCAAGTGCTCCTGTATGGTCAGAGGAGCTGATTAAATGGACAGTGAGAGTGGAAACAAGAAGGTGGTCATAAAGTTGTGGGTGACCGGTGTATGATGCAACATTTGGCAGCTGTACTCTTGGGGTTGGGCTTTAAACACAACAAAAACCATCTACTATGAGTCTCTGCATGTTAGCTATTAATTAAAATGAATATATTGCAGAACGTAATAACTCGATACATCAATGTATCAATATTTTCTTACATCCCTATTGCTCATCTATACCTGCTGCCTTCTGAGCTTCTGAGCTGGCTGGCAGGATACTGTGGGTACTATGGGTATGGTAAGAGACATAAAACACACAAGGCACTTACTCATAGGTCTTAACCAGCTGATACAGCGCGAGCAGGCTTCCATACCAGCTCCCACTGTTCTGTGAATGCAGATACAAGCTGATCTTATCTACGATACCAGTCCAGCGGCCAGGGAAATCGTGTTTAATGATAGCACGCAAGCAGACAGTCAGTTGGGCCCTGCCAGTCAAAACACACAAGGCTTTATGCTTAGAAATAAACAAACATAATCTCACACCAGAATCCAAATGCTGTACTGACTGACCGTATGGACTCCGGAGACTGAATGATGGCCTCCACCATGTTCTCCCGGATCTGGCCACGGTCATTCTCATGGATGTTGAAGGGGAATACCACCTCCCCCAGAGTGGGCTCTCTGTCCTGCCAGTACTGACTCACCATGTTCTTCAGGTAGATGGCAGCTGGTGGGCACAAAAACGGTGTCATGAAACTCTTTCCTCCCTCCTCCAGAGCTCATCGCCTCGTAAGAGCATTTAAGGAGTGGTTTACATCGAAAACACCGAAAACAGCCAATGGAACAGCCTTGCTGTGAATTATATGGTACCTGTGTGTAGGTTTCTCACCTGCCTGCCGTACAGGAAACTCCACCTGATCGGACACGATGATTTGCAGCAGGGTTGGAGCGAAGTTGATGATCTTGTAGGACTGGAAAGTACAAGGGAACAAACACTTCACTCACTTTTGTGAAAAGACGGCTATAAATGTTTGAATGCTCGTTTCAGTGCTGTTTAAAATGAACAGAATTAAGATTTGTGTGAATATTTGTTTTGATACACAATTCTTTTGCTTGTAAGAAATCCGGATCATCCAAACGGAGTGTTTTGTATTGATTAAATTGATGAGGATATTTGTTTTCATTTTTTTGAAACAAGTCCAAATAAAATGAAAAACATTGTGAACATCCTTTATTATTTGTATTAATTATGTATGTATCAGTATCCCTTCTCAGGACTTTTATTCTGAAATTTGAACACTGAGCAAACAGGCCCTTTTCTTTTATAACCAAATATCTGGATCAGTCACGTCAGTGCTGCTAGAGTGTTTAAACACTGTGTCCAATCACTGTCCACTCTATTAAGACACTTCTATCTACTTCTACCTTGCAGATGTAAAGTCAGAGACAGAAGCTCATCTGTTTCTGTACAGTTTGTGTTGGCCATCATCTAGTCCATCATCAGTGCTCACAGGAACCAGTGGCTGGATATTTCTAGTTGGTGGACTACGGTCAGTCCAGCAGTGACCGCAACACTGTTATGTCTGATCCACTCATACCAGCACAAGACACCCTAATGTCACTGTCCCATGTCAGTGTCCCTGCAGTGCTGGGAATGACCCATCACTCACTGAATACCTGCCATTTGGCAGTCGTGTGAGGTCTTCACCACTGAAGAACACATAAGTTAAAGACTTAAAGAGCAACCGCAGGCTGATGGTGTCCTGCCCTATGTGTGTGACGTCTTGTCCACATGGCCTTCTTCCCACAAATAGATCAATACCCAGATTGTGATCCGCAGGTCATCCAATCAAGTACAAACCAACCAAGCCAAACTGAAGTAAATCATGTCAGGTGCAGTCTGTGGAGGAAGAATCTAGTGCAGCAGAAAACATTCAGCTACCTTACTGACCTGAACCCAATTTCGCCGTAGTCCTAGATAATCTTTTTAAATATAGCCCAATCATTTTAAGATGCAACCTGCTTCTGGGTGGCACCAGATCAGGAGAAACGTTTATCTCACGGGCAAATGAATCATTTTTCTAATGAATATTTATCATTCAGAGAGGTTTTGCTCAGCTTTGAGTTTCATTCACAGTGAAACCAAACCCAGTGGAGCAGCAACGCAAGCACAGTATATGTTTCTGTCCTAAAGTAAGTGCAGCACAACCGCTTACCATTCATCCGTCACACTAGAGCGTATTTCCCTGTTTCTTCAACAGACATTGGCAGTTAACGTGGGCATTAGGGAAAAAACAAAGCTTCATGTTACAGTCCGCGTGGCATTCAGTTATGTAAATTGTGCCGCGGTTATAGCATTATTTCAAAAATAGCCACGTTCTTGGATGTCTGTCGGGCAAACTGTGTAAGTCAATTTGTTAGTAAAGTGTTTTGAACATGAACTCATTTACATTATATGGTCACTCTCATTTTATGTCGCTTCTCGAGCCCTCAGGTCCTCCACAGCAAGCCTGCTGAACACTCAGAAAGGGCCCCAATATAATCTTGTCAAAATATGGAACATTTAACCCTAGTGTGTCCTTTTTAATAAAGCTTTAAACTAACCACACATCTTTTATTAGCTGCACATTTTAATCATTCATTCATGCTATTAGTTTTGTTTAATTCATTTTATTAGTGCCATCTTTCGTTCTACTGTTTATTTCTTTATGTTTATTATCCTATTATATATATATATATATATATATGTGTGTGTGTGTGTGTGTATTTTCTCTGTCTTGTTCTGTACAGAGCTGCATATGAAATGTGCTACATAAATCAACTTTTATTATTATTATTATTATTATTATTATTAATAAAAGTAATGGGAAAGTACAGTCTCTACTGTCCACTGAAGATTTTCTACTTCACTGTGGAACATTGCTGTGAGGATTTGATTTCATTCAGTGACCAAATGCAGTAATTTTGTCCTTACATTCTTTTAGATGAAAATCTGAAGGTTTAGGTCAAATTTATGCAAAAATATAGAAAATTCTAATGACTTCACAAACTTTCAAACTTCACAAACTGTTGATATCAGGTCAATAACAGTAGAAATGCTGGCATATTGGAGGACAAAAAAATGAACAAATGAATGTGTTCAATTCAATCTTGTAGAAACATTAGTCTAAAACACGCACGTACACACACACACACACACACACACACACACACACACACACACCATTGCCTACTTTTAGTTGCCGCTTTTAAATGAAGAGTCTCACTTTAAAAACAACTCAAGTTTTGAAAGAAAGAATATTAGAATAGTTTCAACACCAGTATCAGAAAAATAAATTGTCCTATCATGCCATCACTTTACCAGCATGCTTGTGTTGGATAACAGTTTTAGTACCTGAAAGCATCTAAAGAATTGTAAAGACAAGGGCTGGGTGATATATATTGACATTTATGTCGATATCAGGATATAAAAAACAAAATAATTTTAAATATCATGATATAGTTTAAATTGAGTTTTTAAATTACATTCTGTTGTGGAAAACTGTTTTTCTGCTCCTCCCCCTGCTTTAGCCCCTCCTCTTCTCGGATCCCCTCTGCCACAATCCGTGCTCTCAGATTATTATGGCCATAATATAAAATTTCTAAATAATACATATAATACATGTCATATTATATAATACATTTCTAAATTATTTTGTGATTTGCAAAGTGTTTAATAATCATGCCACGAAAAATAACATTTGTGATTCAATGCATTTAAAAATATAAAATGTTCTTAAAAATGGCCATCTGTTGTTCTGTCAGCCCTACAGAAACACTGGCCCAACTCCAGTACCGGACGGCCAGTCTCCAACAAAGTTTGGTAGTGGCCCTACTCAAACACACTCACTACTTCTGATAATAGCTGATGGGTTTGCTGGAGACTGGCCCTCCAGGACTCAAACTGGGAGTAACAGACTATTACCCTGTGGTTATCGGCTCACAGGCTGAGACCCATACTTAACAACTCTTGTGGTCTCACACAGGCTCAGGTCTCCTGCCACATCCCTCTGGGTTTGTTAACACACTGTTTAATGAACACAGTGTTTACTGAAGCAGGATGCTGATCTGGGAAGTGCGCTCTGGTCAGGACACTGATCGTGTACTTAACCTTTAGAACATCAGGCTAATTATTCAGAATATTTTCATACTTTGACATAACATTATAAAGTATCTACACATTTTTACATACAATTGCACCAGATATTGTTATTTTCACGAGATCATAGGCTAGTCAAACTTGTTGAAAATGCAAAAAAATTGTCATTTGTTATGATCAGACTGACAAGGATAGTCATAATAATAACTTGACAGAGGCCCACATAAAATAAAAAACAACCTGATTGTCCTTTATTTTTGTTATATATGTACCAGTATTATACCATTATACCATTAGGACTTTTATTCTGAAATTTGAACACTGTGAGCAAAGAAAGAGTACAAACAGCCATTCCTTTCTCATTTTCCTCTATAACCGTTGATTGCACACTGACTGCTGCCTGGCTTGGTATGAAGCATTTCGGTTAGAGTCAGCACAGTTGCTTCCCACGAGCTGTGTGAGCTGAGAGATGGCTTTATGAAGACAGAGCTTAATCCTCATTGCCTAAAAGTTCCGCAGAAACGTACGAGCTATGTTTTCATTTTAAAATGTTTTTTTTTTTAACTTGTTGGTTCTCAATTTACCCATTTAAAGCTTCTGAATTGCTTCTGTATTTTTCTAAATTATTAAATAGCACTACTTTTTTTCTCTGTAAACTTTATATATAAAGGTTTAAAATGCTAAATAAATAAGGGGTATGATTATTATTATTAAAGGAAAAATGCAAATTCAATTCTAATTTTTCAATATCAGTTTCAATATCAGGGCAGGTGACTGTCCAGCTTGACAGCTCTTTTCTAGCCTCCTCTCCTAACCGCAACAGGCTACTCTCGCTGACCACCAAGCTAAGACACAGTTCATGTCAAACAAGCCTAATTTCTGGGTCAGTGACATCATCAGCCCCGCCCCCTCTGAGTCTAAGTGCAGGTTGGGCATGTACACAAGGCCAGAGCAGTAAACATGCACTGGATTCCTCACTGCTTCATCACACAATAATGAGCCCATTGTGGTAAGTCTTGCATATTATGATATGTTTTCTTTGGTTTATTGTACAGATTATGCAAATGAGTCTTTCCAACACACGAAAGCATAAACTATGTAAAAACTGGAAGCTTTAAAAGCTACTCTTATTTGTCTCCCGTACTGTACCTCAGTGACCGAGCCAACACAGCCACGACTGGTAGGTGAATCTACAACAGAAAGGCTGTGAATAAAGCAGTCTGAAGTAATTGATTTAATGGAGTCGTTAATGAGTTTTTTAGCTGTTTTCCAAGCTCGATGATTCACCGGTTATTTGTCACACAAACAGACCACCAAGGTGCATCTGTGGAGTGTGTTGATCACACCTGTAGGTTCCCCTGATCCTGAGTTATGACGCCTGCAAAACAAATTGCAACAGGCCCGCAAAGTGCGGCTCTCGGGTCGCCCGAGTGAATAAGCAGAAGGTCATATAGGTAAGCAGAGATTCATCAGGGGGTCTCAACACTACTGCTTTGGACTGTCCCACAACAGCGTCCAGCTGACAGAACCAAGCCAAAACTGGATCCAAACGATGATCAGGGTCTGTGTGACCCTATAACAACCAGGCTGTGAATAAAAGCCCCCCAGGCTGCTCTGGGGGGCAGAAACCCTGAAGTTGCCCACCTGGTTGAGCTCATTCTCCGCCGCTATCCTCAGATTCGGGTCTATGGTGCCTTTCAGGGCCTGTATGATTCGGTTGGGATCCATGGAGGCCAGAAGAGCGGGCTGATGAGAACTTTAAAGCGATGATAAACTGACCGGGTGACAGTGGGCAGCAGAACGGCCGCTGGGCCACTTCCACACGGTCCTGCCCCGTTTACCGCCAAGAGACGCGCCACCGCCGCAAAAGCTGGTAAACACCAACGATTCACGACAGTTCCGCGGTGGCATGGCAACGACAAGCAGCATTATCTTTAACAAGCGATGGCCGCTTAACACTAGAGGGCGCCCGCGAGACAGTGCTCAATGAATGGGCTGAATAGTGCTAAACGGCTAAAAACGCAAACTTAAATGAGTGTCCGACCACCGATTCCCAATCTTTCTTTAATTCTGGAAAGCTGGAGAATGTATTTTACTAAAAAAGTAAACATAACATGCCTGTATGTTTCCGTTTTTCTACACTAAACGGGTTTTGGGCAGTACAGCCGCTAGCATTGCTGCTACTCAGTGCTGGGTAATATAAGATTATGCTTTATTAGTGGCACAGCTGGGCATTCAGCTACAGCAACAAAAGGACAGCAATGTACTGATGAATAAACAGTACAGAATATACAAAATAAACATTACAAATAATAAAAAAGCAAAAGAATAGTATTTATAGACAATTGCACATTAACGTATTGCACATGGAGGGGAAATATTGCTGTGTGTGTGTGTGTGTGTGTGTGTGTGTGTTTGAGTGCTTGTGGTTCTATATAGAACCATGTTATTTACTGAAGAACCCTTATATTTACCCTGTATATTTATGTAATTTAATGGTTAAAAGTAAAACAGTATAATCATATAAAAATGTTGGCTACATTCTGTCAATAAAATAAAATATACCTTGGCAAAAAGTCTTGTCCTTACCTCTAAATTTCTTACCATCCAGTAGCTGAAGACAAGATAGAAGTTATCCATCAAAGCTCCACTCGTCTTATGACATACATGCCTCATATTGAAACTGACTGTATCTTCTATAACAATGCATCTGAATATGTTATTATCTGTTCTGTCACTGTTTACAGTAGCAAATTATTAAAAATCAGTGGTGTATATAAAGTATCAACATAACCTACACACATGTGCAGTTAAATGTCCTAAAACTCTCATGAATCTCATATAATGAAACTTTTATGTGAGAATAATGTGCATCGCTTAAGGCTGTCATTCTTCAACACACAGAAGTAAAGGGATTAAGTAACACAGTTGTTTAATCTGCATTGTAGTGATGAGATATTCAGACATGCATCTACAAGTACTTTGTACTGCAAGCTTTTGATTCAGTACATATCAGTGCTTTAGGTTTCATTACAGGTGACCCTACAGCACACATCGCTGTTTATGAAAAGATCGCTTTATATCAACTTTAAAACACTTACTGGCCTTAAGCCATCATATATCACAGCAATCTTTAATAAAACAACAGTGGGCTGGAATTTACTGCTGGAAACTCTAAAGCTCTGGTGCTGAGCAATCATTTTAAACTGTTAGTCTCCAAACACCATCTACACAGTCTTTTGATTCTAGCTGTATTCTAATTAGTTGCCTTCGTACTTATTTTATTATTTATGTAATTATTGATGTATTTGTTTATACAGAGAGAGAGAGAGAGAGAGAGAGAGAGAGAGAGAGAGAGAGAAAACGGAGAGAGAGAGAACAGAGGAAGAGAGAAAAAGAGAGAGAGAAAAAAAATCGACTAAAACTACAGAGAAGCGAAGACGCGTTTCGGGGTGGCGGCGTTGTCCCCTGTCTCTTGCCGTATTGTTTTGATCGTGAGGTGTCATGGCGGCTGATTGAGTTCGTGTGTGAATGGCGTTTCCCGCAGCGGCGTGAGGTGTGTGTGTGTGTGTGTGTGTGTGTGTGTGTGTGTGTGTGAGAGTGAGTGAGTGAGTGAGTGAGGAGGTTATCTCAGTATGAGTGACGATGAGCTGCGGCCCGTGCCGAAGGAGAGGGCGATTCTGGAGAGCTTCTTCACGCAGCTCGGCATGTTCTCCTTCGACCGGGCCAAAGACTACGTGGAGAAGGAGAAGGACAGCAGTAGGAGCGCTGGAGCCATCTGGGCCTCGCTGCTGGCCGCCCTGGCCCACCTGTCCGCGGCGGAGAAGGCCTATCATAACATGACCTTTCTTGGTCAGAAACTGGGTAAGATTAAACCCCATCTCCACTGACACTGACCCCCACCGACCATCACAGACCCACACCGACCACCACAGACGTCTCCACTGACCACCACAGACCGCCACTGACCGCCACAGAGCAGGTAGGAGTGGATCAGAATAGTCCACCAACCAGAAATATCCAGTCTACAGCATCCTGTGAGCTTCTGGCTCTGCTTTTACATCTACAAAGTGGAGTAGCTAGGTGGGAGTGTCTAACAGAGGGGACAGTGAATGAACACTGTGTTTAAAAACTTCAGCAGCACTGCAGTGTCTGATCCACTCAGACCAGCACAAGACACAATGACACCACCACCATGTCTGTGTCACTGCAGTGCTGAGAATGAACCACCTGCTTTGTGATGGTCCTGTGGGGTCCTGAGTATTGAAGATCAGGGTTAAAGGAGGGTAATAAAGTAGGCAGAGAAACAGATGGACTAAAGTGCTTCTGTATGGTCAATGGAATGGAGAGACGAGGAGATTTTCATAATTTTATGGTCGATCGGTGTAGTGATGGTTGAAAACATTCAAGTGTTGTGTCTGAACTAACATTTTTCCTCGCTGTTCATTCAAACTGAAACCACAAGGAGCTTACTGAATGAGTCACAAGTCACAGCACAGTTAATTTACAGGTCAGTCTTAAATACAGTAAATCGAGCATTTTAATAAGGGAAACAAAGAGAAAACACTGAAAACATTTTTCTGTTCTGGCACCAAAATGGTAGAATGAACTTCCCCTGGGGGTCCGAACAGCTGAGTCCCTTACAGACTGAAGACCCATCTGTTTCAAGAGAATTTAACTCCATAAAGACTTCTGAATCTTGTTAGTCCCCAATCTGACATTTGTTTTTCGACAGGATCTAAGCGTGAGGAATCTCTGGATTCCAGCCTCGTCTACTAGCTAAGGATATAAGTCGCTCTGGATAAGGGTTCGCATCACATAAATCACACATTTTCTTTCTTTTTCAAACAGGATATAGTCCTTATCTAGGCTGTAAATACTGATGAAGTATCAAAACGTACCTTTAGTGTCACGTCTCAAGCTTAAATGGAAACTGATCTGTATGATCTTTCTTAGGAAGCTTTCACACCTTTCTTGTTTTGTCCGAAATAGCAGGTGTGAAACGTGAAACGGTCTGACGAAAGGACCAAAATTTGGTTTGACGATTAACCTAGATTAACCCTAATTTCTAAACATAAGGAATTGGATGATAATCCAGCGCAGTCACTCCCCTCTGGGATGTACTTGCCCAGAGGGAGTCATATTCTGGCAGGGAGGCAGTACTTAACACAACACCTATAAAGGCAACTCAGCACATTGAGAATACGTCAATGTCAGCCGCACACCATTTTAGAAACCAATTATTGTCTAGTTTAGGGAGATGCTGCCTATGTAGTTGATGGTGACAGGAAGTAGTAAAGTTAAACTGCAGTTTGAAACCAGAACTAACCAGACCAAAAGTAACACAAACATGAACTTCAGTTTGGACCTTGAGCCAGACTTTCAGGTGTGGAAACACCCTTAAATTAATTGTTTTTATGATGTTTCTAAAACAAAGACATTCCCAAATTGTCAATTTCCAAAAACAGAACAAAGACTGAATGTTTTTTTGCAGTTTAATTGCAAGTAAATCAAATCAAATCATATTCTTTGTAATTCTGGTGCATTTATATTGCTTAAATCTTGTTCAGGCCAATGTTGTGAACAAATGGAATTTGGGAATTTCATTCTGGTTTTACCAACCAATTGAGGGATTTGGTTCCAAAATGCAGTAAAAGCTGCTTCTATTGACTTCACACACAAGAAATAGACAACTTTTGTGCATTAAACAGAGATTACTTTTTGTGGGCAGAACTTAACTGTTGGCAGAAGCTTGTGGTTCCCATAGTGGGGATGAAAATGGGGATGAGGATCTTTGCCAGTTTAAAAGCTTGTCAAAAAGACAAGTAAGCTAATTGATAGCAACAGGGTGAAGTTTCCTGACCCGTACTCTTTGGATTAAAGACCAAACTGGTCAAAGTTACGGTGACCGGACGTCTTTGTTCACCTTGTTGTAAACCAGCAAACAAAAGAACATAGACAAGCAAATTGGTCAGTATCTACTATATTGTAATTTGTCCAGGACTTTGAATGATAAGATGACCAATGCACTGCCTAGACAGGGACAAGCACATACAGAATAAAGCAGCACAGCTATACAGGACACGGGCTGTTATCAACAAGTAACACAGTTATATACTAGGCTGGATTCGTTTTCTCTTTCTCATTATTTAAGATATTTAGTCATAATTTTGTACAATTCTGCCCTTTGCCTTGAGTTTTTTTTGCCAGTTTCCTGCCACCATAATGGGCGCACAGCTGCCAGTGATAATAAATCCCACCACGATCTGCTATTTTTTTAGGATTTAAAAGGGCTTTTTGTTGTGCATTAACAGCCCACAGCAGGATCGCTCTGCCCATCTATATTTGGTAAATAAGCAGTGTTTCAATCTGGAGTTTAATTAAAAGACATAATTAAGGGTAACCATTCATAACAGAGATTCATACACACCAGTCTGTAACAAAAAATCCAGAATAGAGTGAAATGGCATAAAGGAATGAATTGACTGTACATAAAATAGATCTTCAAGCAACAATATAGTGTACAAAGGGATATATGTAGGATATGACACCTTTTAAAGAATTTGTTAGTGCTGTTAACTGACTGGTTTTGTACAGCAGATGGCACCAGAGAGCCACACCTGAAAAGCACTGAACGTCACTGTATTATCTCTGTTGCACACCTTCCTGAATGTGTTTTTTTTATTGTATTACTAATTACTAATGAGTGCAACATTGGGGAACAGCTTCAGATTACTTTATTATCCATGTGCTTTTATGTGTGTTTAAAGGTGGTCAGTCATTCTTCAGCAGGAAGGATTCTATCAGGACCATTTACACCTCTTTACACAACGAACTGAGGAAGGTAGTATCCATGGGCCGTCACCCCCCTGGAGGCTCCAGCCCTTACTTGGAAGAGCTACTGTCCCATCTGTCCGAGCAGCTGTGCCACTTCACGCAGGCCAGGATGGAGATTGCTGACCTGTATGAGAAGATGCACTCTCTCGCCAGCCAGAAAACTGTCAACTCTGAGGAGTTGGTGAGCACGTTGGAGAGCATCATGCAGAAGTACAGTTCCAGGTCAGTAAAGGTGTGTGCGTTTGAATGTGAAAAGGACCCTCAATCCAAAAGGAAAAACCTCCTTTGGAGCTACAGTACTCACCAGTTCAGGATGTTTAGGATTCATGGAGATGTTATTGTCATTTGCATTACCTGTGGTCCATGAAGTGGAATGAAATTATGTACTCAAGGTCCCAGTTACACAAAAAAAAATTATATATAGGCAATGAGATGGAAGAAGAAGGTTGGAGATCATTGGCTGTGCTAGCAGTCAGGATTAGTTGATAGATAAAACAATACAAAATCATGAATTCAAGGCTGATGATTACAGTACTGAACTACAGAAAACTCTATAACATACAAAATTCAATGCATATTAAGTGCTGAATGTCCCTTTAAAAGAACGGCTTGGCAAATGTAGTCCATCAGTCCAGACGTGTTTAGTGTCCAAATTTTGCTTCTTTAGTTTTGAGCCAGAGCTGTTATGCTAATGTTGCCAAAAATGACTAATGAAGCCAGTAGTCACATGTTTTCTGTAAATACATGCACAGAATATCTTTTAACCTGCATCCAGATCTTCATCAAGACCACACAGACCTGTCAGTGTGGTTTAGGGCACAGTATGAATTTTTTTATGCAATAACATGAACCACAATTGAACCATTAAAGAGACAGAAGAACATGAGAAATGGTTAAAGAATAATTAGGAAGTTCATAATTGGAAGCACCCGTCGTGAACATGAAGCATTTTTCTACATATTGTGTAAATTATTCACATTTTGTGCATTCACAAACTTGTGCATACAGTAGCATGCACAAGTTTGAGCACCACTGGACTGTTATTGAGAACAGTTAAGCAAGTTCAAGGTTAAATGGTCTCCAAAAGGCATGAAGTTAAAGATGACACCTTTCCATCTTTTACATTTTCAAAAAAGGAGAAGGGCCCCATTTGATGTAGTCCTCTGGTGTGGATTTTGAGGTGTGTTAAGGATCATCATCAGTTTGGACAGGGTTAGGGGAGGCTGGCTGTTTAAGAAACTTTGAAATTAGTGTCCCCTGGCCTTTCCTAACAATGACTATGAACAAGCCATAACCCTCACAGGGTAAGTAAGATCTGAGACCTCAATACTGCTTTCCTTTTTCACTCTAAAATTGTACAAATCCAGAACAATACACTGGTATTCCTTAAAACGTTAGTGTGTTTCATCTTTAACTTCTCACCTTTTGGAGATCATTTCATCTTCAGTTTGTTCACAGTAAAGTTCATTTTGACCAGCGGTGCCCAAACATTTGCTACCTCTGTAGCTGTCCATAGTGCATCAAATATTTAAACATTTATAATTTCATCATAGTGAAGACTATGTGGGGTCCAACAAACCCTATAGTACTCAAAGTGACATCTGTGTGCATAAGTCTGCATAATGGAAGCCATTTTTAATGTTTAAGTATTAAAATGGCTATTTCAGTCAGAATTCCCTTTTTTTTCTGGGAAAAGATCCACTTCACAGTAAAATCTATTGGAAAACAGTAACCCTGCCCTTGCAGCTTATCAGTGGCTTTTTTTTTTCTTCTACTAAAACACATTTATCTACAAGCATAACAAAGTCCTTATGAAATATTTGTATTGTGCCAAACAGAAGCGAATACGGTATCATTATTGTAGTCCTTAAAACACAGCATTTGAAAAGAGAACACTGTCATTTTTAATGCCGTTTTACCTGAAAGTGTTTGTTGTGTACATGCGCAGAAAGTGTGAGATTATTAGTAAAAGCAGAGGGCAAGTTACGAGTGAAGTTCCACTTGTGCGGCACGGCTGTGGCTGAAGTGTCTCCCAGAACCCTTGCATGAGAGCTTGCTTCTACTAACTGTGTTCAGCATTGGCTATCGGCCCCACCGTATGACTGAGGATCACCCCCCCGCAACGCTGCTCATCCCTGGCTCTTTATACAGGCTGAAAATGTGAAGGTCACTCACTGAGCATTAAATGTTTGTGTAGCTTTGTTTGATTTGTCCAACGTGGTGGCTACTCCATCCACGTTCCTTGGACAGTTGCACTGCACTTTTGCCCGCCTGCTCAGTGCAGATCAGGTAGCGACAGTTGTGTTCTGCTCTTTCTGTTTGGCTTGTACAGTACAGGCCAAAAGTTGTGGCATCAAAGGCATCAAAACTGTGAATGAACACATGTGGAGTTGTTCTCTCAATGAGTCCCCTCTGGGAACTCCTTCAAGACTGTTGGAAAACCATTTCAGTTGACGATCTCTTGAAGGTCATTGAGAGAATTCCAAGAGTGTGCAAAGCAGTAATCAGAGCAAAGGGTGGCTATTTTGAAAAAACTAGAATATAAAACATGTTTTCAGTTATTTCACCTTTTTTGTTAAGTACAAAACTCCAATGTGTTCATTCATAGTTTTGATGCCTTCAGTGAGAAACTACAATGTAAATAGTCATGAAAATACAGAAAACTGAGAATGAGAAGGTGTGTCCAAACTTTTGGCCTGTTCTGTAAGCAGTGAAATGCCGGCAGTGTCACGTAAAGAACGTCAATCAGTGACAGACGTATGTAAATTGAAATGTTGAAAAAATGATTATTGAAACATTTTCTAACGTTATTGAATTATTGTACAAGCTTGTGTTTAAGGTCTGTACTACCATTTTTCTAAATAATTAAAAAACGGACATGTTCACATGTTCAGCTTTTCTGTAGATTTTTTTAATAAAAAAATATTGGATGAATTTACAAAGATGAAATTAGTGAGAGTCTAAGTGTTTGTGTTCTGTTGTAAAGAGAAGTGTGTCAGATACCATTGCATACCTAAACATTTGTCTGATCACCTGTATCTGGAATGAGTAAAAAGTCCTTTTTATTGAATATTATTAGTATTTCTTACTGAAACGCTACTTTAATGCTTCTTGTCTGGTCTGTTCTTACTCATTAAGGTCAGTGGCTGATGAACTCGTTTTAATGTTTTAATGTTTTAATGTTTAACAAATGTTACACACAATATTGGCTCATTCTGAGGCTGAATATTTGTGACCTTATGGCAAGAGAATGATCGTGTGTGGTGTGTGTGTGTGTGTGTGTGTGTGTGTGTGTGTCTGCCTGCCTGGAAAAAGACAGACAGAGTGTAAAGGTAGTTAGAGGCAGATATGCAGACGCCCAGTATTTTCACTGGCAGTATCCATCATTTCCTCCCATGGGAGGAGTTCCTCTCCCCTCTCTCTGTCTCTCTCTACTCGGGGTCACTGTGCACAGGCTTTCCTCTGAATGTAGTTGAGCTTTCTGTGCTGTTTGTTCGTGTGCTGAAGCTGAAAGCTTCTCTAAATTTTCTAATTTGATTAAGAATTTGCTAATTGACCTTCAATGACCTTTAAGCAGCACCATGGGGACTACATGCCGAAGTCACACACGGCTATAGCTATGAAAGATTAAGTAAGGTTTTGGACACTGTTATGACGTAATGTCTCATTTTTCCATATTCTTAGATATTGTGCTTCCATTTTATGGGTGAGTTTGTATATATTGCAGAAAATATACTGGAATATCAATGTCTTTGTTCTGTTTTGGAAGAAAAGGATGATATTCATAGATATGTCTGTCTCTTCAGCTCCATCTGAACGTTTGGCAGTATAAGATCAATGTATTCATTGATCAGACGCTGACTTAGGAGCACTGAGGAGAGTCCCCTGTCTTATTCTGACGTGTGGATGTTGATTATTTGTGTTGATTTCTTTGTATTGGTTGTTTAGGCTGCTAGTAGTGCTAATTTTCAACAGTCATGTGTATGTACTGCTGTGATATTGCAAAGCATATTAATAGAACCTGTGAACTTAACCTACGCTCCTTTAACACTGAACAAGCCGCCCAGCACAGCGGTGAAGTACTGGTTTCTGCTTTGCATTTTTACACCAGTCACGAGCTGTGGGAGTGTATTTTCAACACACCTCTAGAGTCTGGAGTTTTGCGCATGTGTGCCGTTGTTGCCAGTCACACTAATTAACACAGGAGTGCACTGCTGGGTCTGCTTCTGGTGCTTCACTGCTTTACACAGCTGAGCTCACACGGAGAAAGAGACGACGCACCAAAGCATAATAAAGGTCTTTCACTCTTCTGAGTCCGAACCAACTCTACACCAGGACCGGACCGGAGTGCTACAATCCTAGCTTGCACTATGCTAAATATAGAACTGCACGGAAAGGAGAAATATCATGACAGTAGGTGCTACATCATGCAGACCCACCATAACATTGAAACTTCTCCCTGATTTTGCACTCATTGTCCTTTTCATCAGCTCCTCTTACCATTAGAAACCCTTTGTAGTTCTGTAATTACAAACTGTAGTCCATCTGTTTCTCTGCATACTTTATCCTCCTCTCACCCCGATCTTCAATGGACAGGACCCCAGCAGGTATCATCTGGGTGGTGGGTCATTCTGAGACAGAAGCTGCTCTGCTGCCTCCACAGATTGTGATGATCCTCTAGCCCTTCATCAGTGCTCACAGAATGCTGTCCACAGGAGACTGTTGGCTGGATGTTTGTGGTTGATGGACTATTGAGTCCAGCAGGGACACTGAGCTGTTTATACACTCTAGCAGCACTGCTGTGTGATGTAGAAGCTAGAAGTTGGTGTTGATGTTCTGGGTAATCAGTGAATAGAACAGTAAAATGGATAAGCGTTTCCCCCTCTTATTGTTTTTTTTTGGTTTTTTTTTACATCTTTCAAAAGCAGGTACAGATAGAGGTGGTGGAGCTCCAGCACAGTGGGTCCAGTGTTCTTTTTTGTTTGTATGCTATTCTATATGATTTATTAATAGGTTTGTTTAGTAGTATGTTAATATATACCAAACTCTACTATACTCTCTCTCTCATTCTCTAAAAACACATCCTCTCTGCAGAGTCCTGTCTGTTAAATCCAGCGGCAGTGCAGATCAGCCTTTTCCACTGGTGGCTGTTACAGACCCTAAAGCCTTATATTGAAGGAATGCTCATTACTTCAGCAGTTAACTGGCTGTTTATAACCAAATTATAGAGTTTGGGGATTGTTTAGTTAATCCTGGATGTAAAGTGCAGTCATGTCATATGACATGGCCAGGAGCAGGCATAGATTTTGTTCATACATTTTGAAAATATGAACACTTTAACGAATTGTATGATAAACGATTGTATTTCTACATAATCCCCTTGTATAGACTCCATACATGCTAACATTTCTTGAATGAGGCCCAGTGTGTTTCGAGCGAGTGCTCGTTGAACACTTATTCGAATCATTTCTGTGGTCAGATAAACTCACCTGTTATCTTTTTGACAGTCCCGAGCTGCTGTTATAATTAAAGCAGCATTAAGGAGAATTGGTTTGTCTTGCTACTGAGCACCCCCTACAGGTAGGAAGTGGAATTCATATTTGAGTCTCCCCTCAAGAAGGGCATTTCTGGACTTTTAAGAGATACAGAACGGTGCATGTGTACTGACAAAGTAGACTAATACTACAGGATTTTATACAAATGTCCCCCGAATATGCAGTGTTACACAATGAGTGTTTGTCCTGCCTGCTTCACCAGAGTTGCATACTGCAGTTAGTCGTGTGCCCAGCAGCACTGGAGTAGCAAAGATGGAGATGCTGTTCTCCCTTTTACAAGTCAGTGGAGCATCGCAGTGAGTTTGAAGCTGTGATTTTGAAGGTAAAAATGCTGCATAATGTTGCTTTAATGACCTCAAGTTTAAAACCGCAGGACATAACCTGCACTTGGAAAGTGTGAAGGCCATAAGCCTAGCAGGACTGTGTGTGAAGTGTAAAGGTATATGGCAGGAAAGCAGCATGTGAGTTCAGAACCTGACAAATGGCTTGTGCAGCTTTGAGCTCTCCCACCGCCTGCTCAAGGTGAACTCTGCACTCCTGCTGAAGGGAGGCAGCGATGGATAGAGCCAGATAGAGAGGAAGGCAAGGAAGAATGATGGAGAAAGAGATGGCGAGGAAAGATGCCAAGCCGTGAGTAATCACTGGAGGAAGACTGAGGGAGCGAGACCTGATCTTTGCGGCATTATCTGATCAGTTAATCAGGTAGCGGTGAGCTCTGCTGTTTGACGGCATTAAAGGCTGTTTGGAGAAGCATGACCTTGAAATGTGGAGAGAGTGGACGTCTCGATCAAGCCCCCTCTGACCTGCAGAGAAGACACAACAAAGCAGTCTCTATGTGGTTAGAATAGCTTCTAGTTTCTCTCTCGCATTCTACTTTCTCTCCTTCGCTGTCTTGCTCGCTCACCCTGGCTCTCACCCTCTCGCTCACTTTCTCTTGCTCTCGCTCTCGCTAAGACATGTAATTAATGTTCAGTCAGGGGTGAAAAATTCACACGCTGCTGCTGAATACAGAGGTGATGTAATGAGCTATAAGAGTGCTGTATTCATGACTCCAGTCTCCAGCACTAATGAGCCCAGAGAAGCATGCTGGCATCACAACCACACACATGCATTTCATGCAGAACGAGGGGTGCTGACTAGATTTCCATGCCATTTTGTCCACTCCATCTGCTGCAGTTGCATTTCCTGGGTGAGAATCCCCCAAACCACCTCGGTCATGGTTCTCGTCGTCCATTTTGTGTTGATATTTGACTGCCATTTTAAGCTTCTTTTCCACTGCGAGTTAAACAGTGCCTGTTCCAAGGCCGTTCCCGTCTGGACCGAGGTGTGAATGAAACGGTGCTCAGGGTGGTTTCCTCTGCATGGCTGGATAACTGGAGTCAGTGCAGCAGAACTCTTCAGCTGGGGTGGCCGGATTTGCGTTGGGGCTGCACAATATATCATTTGAACACCATCGTTCCAATGTGGGCTCACTCAATATTCACATTGTAAGACATGCAATTTAAATTAGTCTACACAGCCAGACAGTTTATTTTCCCTGTGGGCCACGAGAACCCGAAATATGTAACAACCAACCAAGCGCACTGTGCAGTAACCCTACAAAACGACCCCAATAATGTGCATTAACTGATGAAACTGCTGCTGTATTGTAGATACAATCTGCCCAATAAATCATATTGATGCACCCAGTGACATGTTGGACCACTGATTTTATATTGCAGGGAAAAAATATCACAATGTCATCTGTTTCCAGTATCGTGCAGCGTTAATTTGCATGAATATTCACTGATTTGCTTTTGCGTTAAGGGTGCTTTTGTTAACTGCATCTGAGAATTCCATAAAACAGAGCTACTGATGTCTCCTGTGTGAAAGTATTTGTTTGTTTGTTTGAATTGGGTATTAAAGGGTATTAGAAAAAAGTTTATCCTGCTTATGTTGGAACGGTAACGGTTTCTGCTCCCTCGGGAAGGCTTCCTACTAGGGTTTCGATCATTGTTTTGAGGGTTTAATTATATTCAGGAACAGCTATTTTTGAGGTCATGTTGGATGATCACCTGACTCTGATAATTAATGAGTCAAAATAAGAATAGCTAATGTAATTGATCTATATTTTTATGATTATATTATTTTAAATATTCAATAAATAACCATAAATAGTTCATCTGTGTGGGGTTCCTTTGTTCTTTTATTAGAACAATATTCCAGCTTTAATATGTCAGCAGATTACACAGAACACATCTTGTCCATGAACAATCGGGGCAGAAACAAAAGCCAGAAATGAAATAATTGTTCATTAATCGAAATCAAGATTCGACTTAATCATATTTACATGAGCTCATTTCGTTCAGCACTCTCACCAGCCCACCTCATTCCCAACTCATCCCCAAAATACTGGATGGTGCACCATCATTCCAAATGTGCTGGTGGGCTTCTAGCCCCCACCAGACATTAGACATGGTGACAGTATGTTCATGTTTATCCAGAGAGTCATATTCTACTGGCAGTTTTCTCTACAGAGGCTGGATAAATATATGGGCACAGTGGGTGCAGCTTAAAGTGTCTGAATGCATTCATTAGAAGGGATGTCCTTGAACAGTTGGGCATGTATTGTAGATGTGCTGTGCCGTGATTGGATGGAACAATGTCAAATCTATTTACATTTTTATGTGGTTGAGTTTCTGAAAAGCATGGTCACAAAGTCAGTTTGTTACTAACACATCACATAAACCTGTGTGATGAAGGTGACGACTGCCTGAAAGGCATCTTATTCCTATATCTGCATCCTTTCCACACATCATCATTGGGAGGAGCTTAAAGACAGGAAAAGAGAAACGAAAGAAATGAGACGCACCCTCATAATAGTTCATGTAGGTCTGTGTTTCAGGTTTCATTGCACCACAAAAGAGGATATTGCTTTGTCAAAGAGGTAAAGCCTCAACAGCAGCAAAATGAGATGATGCCATAGAAGGCACATTGATTTGAATAGCTAAGGGAATGATTGTTAACTGCTGCCAGACTGTGTGTGTGTGTGTGTGTGTGTGTGTGTGTGTGTGTGTGTGTGTGTGTGTGTAATATGCTGTGTGGGCCAAATCACCACACTTGTGATTTCCAGGACTTCATATTAGAGATTAGGGCTGGGCGATGTGGTTAAAAGTTTATATCACAATATTTAAAGGCAGTTTCATGATGCACAATATTAATCATAAAATTATGACATGAAGACAGACTGCATCAATAGAGGCTTTAAAACTCCATATTTTAAAAAAGGGGATAGAATATTTTTTTTGTGTGCTTAATATGTTATAATACATTGTATGTTACCAGCTTTAGTATAAAAGTGAAATGTGTGTCAGTACTAGAAGAGCAGATATTGCTATACATTTTCATGCTTTAGTGGTAATAATTCCACACTGCAGAATCCTGATTTTGTTACCTTCTGAGAATGTTCCTCACTGCTGTGAGCAGCCAATAAAGTCTGTTAAAGAAGTGCACTGTGGTTAAAAATCAATAGGAAGAAAATGGATTGTGTCAACAACCCCTAACATGGTTGGGTAATTGGCACTGTTAATGGGAGGGAAAAACCAGGATAAAAATAGATCCGACAACGTCCACTTAATATTAAGCCTAATAATTTACTCCCAGTGGTCAGTATTCATGTACTGACTATCCATAACCTGTCCAGAAAAGCATGCTGTGGAATCAATAACAATAAGTTTCTCTCTCTGCCACAGGTTCCACCACCCAATCCTGAGCCGACTAGAGGGCAGTTTCCAGGTGGAGGTGGACGTCCTGACACAGCTGCTCCGTTGCCAGGCCCAGATCTCAGAGTGGCACTTCTTGCCTTCGCTCCTTAACTTGCATGGTGCTCACTCCAAACTACAGGCGTGGGGCCAGGCCTTTGAGCGGCAGCGCGAGACCAGGAAACACCTATTTGGGGGCCAGTCACAGCGGGCTGCGCAACCACCACACCTGTACCTGTGGTTACAGCGCCTGCAAGGTGCACTGCTAGCTAAGTTCACCTTCTACTTCCATGAGGCCCTGAGCCGACAGGCTCCACCAGCTGAGATGAAGGCCCTGACGGCCCGAACCTCACCCGACTACTTCGGCAAGGTGTCTGCCTTCATCCGCAAATATGACGCATCCAGTGTGTCACTGGTCTTTGACAACCGTGGCTCCGAGAGCTTTCAGGGCCATGGCTACCATCACCCGCACTCATACCGTGAGGCACCCAAAGGAGTGGACCAGTTCCCGGCTGTTGTATCCCTTCCTGGGGGAGAGAGGCCACTCACACACTGGCCCAACGTCATCATGATCATGAGCGACCGTGCAGCCGAACTCAACTCGCTGGATAAGGTTATGCACTTCTACGATGACAAGGTCCAGAGCACCTATTTTCTGGCCCGACCTGAACCCCACTTTACCTTGGTGGTGATCTTCGATGGGAGGAAGTCAGAGAAGGACTCGCATGTGGTGGCCTTCCTGCAGGAGATTTCCACATCTCTGAGAAACAATAAACCTTTCAGCACGTTGAAGCCAGGCTCCAAAGGATGAACTTCCATGTTTATGTTCACCAACCGGTCCCAGAAAGCCTTGCATCTGCAGGGGGTGCTAATGATCGAGATTAGGTTCTGATTCCCCAAATAAATGTTCCCTAAACCTAAAGAACCTAAGGTGGTGCCTAACCCAAACTCCATTGTGAGCAGGTATACACAGGTTGTTGATACACGTTGGTCTTGGTGGGCTGCTATCTAAGAAGTTTCCAAGTAGTTTGGTGGTTTTCCTTGCTTAAAAACACCTGATTCAACCTGATTAAATGGTTAATTAGTAGCTTTATTAGATGTGCTTGAGCAGAGAAATCACTGAATTTTGCTGGACACTGGCCCTCTCAGGAAATGGGTGGATTATCCTGACTACAATTGGATTTCGCGGTGTCCCTGTCTAATGCTAAAACTTTTAATTTATATTTTTTAAACTCTCAAGATCCAGAGGTCCAGTACTTTAATAATCTAGTACGCTAATAATTCTCAAGCTGTGAAATGTGACCAATTATCATCAGACCAAAATGCTCCTCTGTCCCATTTCTTTTTTTTTTTTTTTTTCTTTTTTTTTTTTTTTTCTTTTTTTTTTATATGGACATTTGCACTTGGAGGCTTGCTGTGACTGGACGTTGTCCTGCTGCTCTGAAGCTAATTACATGTTGCCTTATTCGTTTTAATTTGCAATGCACAAACCATTTTAACGGTTGAATTTTATTTGTGTACTGCAGTTATTTACTGAATAATAATAATAAAAAAAAAAAACATTTTAATTGTATGAATAAAATTATTTTGATTTTCAGTGCGTGGTCTGAGGTTTGTTTGAGGTACTTGAGTGAATAGTTTAGACATGATGGGATACTTTCAGATGCTCGTATTAAGTGAGTCCAGAATTGGACTTCAGTATTGATTTGAAGAAAGAAAAGAGGTGCTTCTTTATCTCTGTCCAAAATTCAAACCACCAAAGAGGGGTAGTTTGATATGTTAGGACTCCTGGTTAAGTTGTAGTCTTGACTGGACTATTCGAATCAATCATAATGTTCTATAATTACAGTGTCCACTCTCTGTTCCTCTGCATATTTTATTTGCCTTCTTTCACCGTTCTACTATGGTTAGGACCCCAGGGACCACCACAGAGCAGGTGTCATGTGGGTGGTGGGTTATTCTCACCAGTGCACTGACATGGTGGTGGTGTTGGTATGAGTTACGCTGGTACAAGTGGATCAGACACAGCAGTGCTGCTGGAGTGTTTAAACACTGCACTCACTGTCCACTCTAAGTCAGAGACAGAAGCTCCATTGCTCACAGGATACTGTTGTCCAGACATTCCTGGTTGGTAACCTATTCTCAGTCCAGCAGAGACTGACACTGCTGTGTCTGATCCACTTGTACCGAAACTGAACACATGAACGCGTTAATGTTATGTGGTTTGGGGCTTGTTAAAAAGCCACACAATGTCCCTGCGTACAAACATCGCTTGAGACAGATTGAAAAGTGTGTGTTCAGATTGCAGAAATGAGGTATTAAATGTCCTGCTTAAATCAGCCAGGCTGAGAAAATCCAATTTCAGTTGTCTTTTTGAACAAAGCCTTAATCCTCCCACCAGTATCTCATATCTACCCCCAAATTAGTTTGAGTCATTGCGATTCTGTATTTCTTACAAAAGAAATGAAGATTAAAGGAATTCAGTTGCTTTAACGTAATGATTATTCTGAGTTTTCTGCCACTTTCCAGACGAGCCCAGCCATGCAGATGATGTCCGGCATGGTGATGCTGGTAGTTGGCTTGCTTCTCTGCCAGCAGTTGATGCTTATATTGCCTTCACTCTAGTTTCTCCTGACAAGGTGCTATGGCATGCTGTTATTAAGATGGGAAGGTTTAGTAAAACCCTATCCCTCCAACATGAGCCCTTGCAAGTTCCTCTGGCACACTGGTTTGGAGAACACATCCGCAGAACTCTGGAATATGTCCCCTCAAACAAAGGGATTTTAGGCACACTTAGGCTGCACGGTCTTCTTTGTCTGATCCAGGCAGAGCCAATTCCAGTTCGGGCTTTGCCTTAAGCTAGGCATGATCGTAGAGCCACACTTCGAGTTGTTAAAGCTTCAGGACTGGCTCATGGGTGCAGTGGAGGTTATCGTGCTGGGGATGTGCTATACATCTGACCCTTTCAGATCTAGCTGATAGATCTCTGGAAACTGTGCATTGGAGACATGCAGGAGGGCACGTCTCCCTTGAATGTCTTTCTGGTCTCAGCTGGATTCAAGGAAGGTGGCACCAGAAGCATGTCACCCCAGGTTTTCTTTTTTGCTGAAACAAGGGTGAGGGTTGCTGCACCCTTCAACAAGGTCAATGATTCAGGTAGACCTGTTTGCCTGGACAGGGACAGCCTGGCGGACCTAGTTGCACTAGTCCAACATAGGACTCCAGCAAAAACTGGCCCTGAAGGTCAGGAACATTATGCTGAAAAGTTGTACATTGTATGAGGGGACACAGAAGACATTTGTGGATCAGTGTATGAACAGTCAGATGACAGTACCTTCTTTTTCCCCTGCAGTCGCTGCTGCAAGGAGACAGATCCCTTTCGACACGGAGGCTGTGTGAGCCTGCCTTTCCTGGTGCCTCACTGAACTTACATAAGCCGATGATCTAATCCCTAAAAAGGTCTTTGATCACATAGGTCCCCGTTCTGAGATCTGCCCTGAGGCCTTTGAGGCCTTGGACGGGCTCTTCCACTCACTTCAGCCATAGAAAAGCTGTCTGTGAGTTAGGCCCCTTGTGCCTCCAGTGTGGTCTAGACTATTGGTGTGTCTTGATGACCCCCAGCATGTTCTTGCCCAAGGGGCCACTTAGTCACTGCTATGCACTTTCCCCTGATTGGGCAATGTCCATTTTGCTGTGTTTACTGGACTGGCCAACAGCTGTTTATGTTCTTGAAGGAAGTCCTGGGACTGGCCCCAGGTTCCTGACTTGTGTTACATGTTTCGAAGAATATTTAGATGCAGTGACAAAGTGTCACTTTGCCCCATGGCGGTCATAAAACGATGCTTCTTGGGCCACTGAAGACTCACCCTATTTCTGGTTCTAGATAATACATAATTAAAACGGCTGCCAGCTCCAAGAATTATTGATTCCAAAAATGGCTTTTAATGACTGTGAATGAACATATGGTTGTCTAACCGAATGATTATTGCTTATTATTATTATTATTATTATACCGCCAGGAAACGAAGGTAATGTTTGAAGATCAGTAGAAGAGTGACCAGGACCATCAACACATGAAGACTGCAGGCAATCTGTGACCAGGTTTCTGTAATAAAATGATGTATTTGTTTATGTTTTACAGTAGTCATGTTTTATTTGAATATATGAACTGCTTCTAAAGTTTGAATCATAAAGGGGGTTAACCAACAATGTCAGATCTACAGCTTCAAATGCAGACCTTGCAAAATGTACAATTTTGTGCCCAGCCATCTGCTGCTGGAAGCTGAAAAGGAAACACCAAGCATCTTAGGCACCAATGCAGCCCTAAATCTATTGTTATTATTATTATTATTATTATTATTATTATTGGACAAACATTTTGAAATCTCTTTTGACTGATGTGCCACATGCTGGACAGCGCAGCCATGAGCAGAGCCTGCGGATCTTTTCTTAGTCTTTCACATCAAACATACTGTGTGTTATATCTGGACTGGGGGGTGGGGGTGTTGAGTTCTATATCCTGCATGAAGTGTTCTACACACATGTGCTCCCTTCACTCACGTGCCCACCTAGCTGCGGACCCCATGTGAGGTCTAAAGGCATCTCCAGCCCTCTTGCATTTTTAACACAGGCCCTGCTGCTTTTGCAGGAAGAACATGCATGGTTACATTATCAGTGGACCTGCACAGTGTGAATGCAGCACGCTGGCTCTGTGGGTGATTCTTCAGTTGGGAGCTCTTATTACCTTGTATTTTTGACAATACAAAAATGTTCTTCACCTCTAAGACTGACCCTATATAGAATTGATAAATTTTACATGTAAAGTGGTTGGACAATGAACCTGAAACACCTGGTTTTAGACCACAATAATTGACTAGTATGGTGTACTAGGGCCTCTTATTGCAGCCAATACAGCATCCATTTGTCTTGGGAATGACATTTTTTTGGATACAATCCGGGTTAGCACCCCAACATCCCTTTCAGACAGCTTCCTCTTGTGTCCACAGTTAATCCTGTTGGATGTGGTTGGTCCTTCTTGGTGGTGCTGACATTACCCTGGATACCGTGGCTCTTGATACATCACAAAGACTTGCTGTCTTGGTCACAGATGCGCCAGCAAGACATGCACCAACAATTTGTCCTCTTTTGAACTCTGGTATGTCCCTCATAATGTTGTGTTCATTAGAATATTTTGAGCAAAACTGTGCTCTTACCTGCTAACTGAACCTTCACACTCTGCTCTTACTGGTGCAATTAATGAAGATTGGCCACCAGGCTGCTCCAATTTAGCCATGAAACCTCCCACACAGATCCAGATTTCACAGGGTTCCCTTACCTTTTATCCTTTAACACGTTTCCTGTATTCTCTAGAGCTCTTCACTGAAGTCATACAGCTGTACTGACTGAAAATAGTGGAAATTAGCTTTAGAAAATGAAGCATTTCACTTTCTTTTTCAGCTGTACAAAAGATACTGATGGTGAAACTGAGGCAAGACATTACCATCACCATTACTGCCACAATCACTTATGTGTTGGTAATGATGGGTCAACAATTTTCACAAATGACCCCCAGTCAGGGACTTCCTAATACAACATATAAATCATATAAAATGCATTTTAAATACATCATTTCAATACTTTTATATATATATTTTTCAGAATAAATGTATATGTCTATGTAATGATGCATAAATCTACTCTATGATCACTTACCCAGACTTTCCATTGTTACAGCATTACTTTAAAAAAATCCTATTTTTTATCTACTATTTCCTGTCATTTTGTTCTCAACCATCCAACACAATCCTGAATCATCCTTTGAGATCCGAGGTGTGATTTCTGTTTGCTTGAATTTTCCATATTTGGTATGAAAGAGCTTTCAGTTCTATAATTACAGACTGTAGTCCATCCGCAGGACCACCACAGAGGGTGGTGGTTCATTCTCAGCACTGCAGTCTCACTGACAGGGTGGCTGTGTGTTTGTGTGTGTTGCACTGGTATGAGTGGAGCAGACACAGAAGAGCTGCTGGAGTGCTTAAACCCCTCAGTGTCACTGCTGCACTGAGAATAGTCAGAAATATCAATCCAACAGCGTCCTGTGGGCACTGACGAAGGACGAGAGGATGACCAACACAAACTGTGCAGAAACAGACGAGCCTCTGTCTCTGACTTTACATCTACAAGGTGGAGACACTCGGTAGGAGTGTTGTCATGCTGGGAATAAACTAGCCTAAGATCATAAACCTTGTTTATTCCCAACATAAATTTATAACAGGGTACTGCCTAATTGACAAATCACCCCTGAGGATGATATTTGTTTTCCCTGCTCCTGATTCTAATCATTTAGGGTTGGATAATTAGCTGACTGGAGTTGGAACAGGTGTGTTAGAGCAGGGAAAACGTTCAACTGGAAAGGGGCGGGGGGGGAGCAAAGACTGAGACGGAATACTAAACGGATCTGCAGCATGCGTTTGAGCACGGATGTGAAAAGAGCACTCGACTCCATTAAGTGAGACATATGAACTTACTTTATTTCAAAGACATTCAGTTCTTGACACCTTTTTAAAATGCACTGGAACATGATATATGCTACATGCCAAATACAGTCCTATACATGGAAAGTGCAACATCACGATGGGGTTCAAATCTACATCATTTAGGATTCATTCAAAGGTGGTTCAACGGTTTGGAAAGAGCTCGTAGTGTTTCATTCTTGGAACGACGCTTCAGAGAAAGACAGGAGCACACATCCCTAACAGAGCAGGCTCCTCTGCTCAACACACGTCCTGAAAAGGCACTTTCGCGTGAACACACAGCGTGCATGTGGGTGGGAGAGGGTGTGTTGGTGGTAAGGGGAAGAGGAGGAGAGGAGGACTTCGGAGTTTGGAATGGCAGCGAACGTAGGGATATGATCACACACACACACACACACACGCCGTCACGCGAGAGAGCACCAGTAGAAACGAGAACCTTCAAATAAAAAAGAAAACATCTACAGCCACATAAAACCAGAATCAATAAATAAGTATAAAATATTGCAGGTAGAAAAGAAAAGTTCGAGAGGAACAATTTGGAAAGTGATCATCGTTTCCTATTTTGTGCATAAAAAAGTAATGGCTGTTTGGTAGACGTATGGCCTCACGCTGTCTTTGAACGCCCTCACCTTCCAACACGTTTGCACACTGGGACAGACACACACACGCACACGCACACACACACACACACACACACACACACACACACACACACACACACACACACAGAGTTGAACAGTCAGTCATTCTTGTTTATTAGTGAATGTTCACATTCCCAACTCTCTCTCTCTCTCTCTCTCTCTCTCTCTCTCTCTCTCTCTCTCTCTCTCTCTCTTATGCAGAAATTCAGCTTGTGTGATTCTGCACATTCCCAGTTTGCTCTTGTTCTCGCTCCCATTGCAGGCATGGCATGAATAATCCATTGCTTCTTCAACATTCAGCACTGGACCCTTAAACTGAGCACAGCCAACTGCATCAACTTTGACGTGGAAACACAGAGCGCAAGAGCATGCTAACACATGTGAGAGTCCACCTAACATGAAGTATTAAAGTGTGTTCCAAAAGAGAGTGCCACACACATGCACACACGCACGTGCGCACGCACACACACACACACACACACATACACACACACACACACACACACACACACACACACACATACACACACACACACACACTGGAAGTACAAGCTGAAAACTCAGAATGGCAATCACTACTGGACCTCGAACAGAGCAGCAGTGGCAGAATGGAAGCGTTACCATGACAACCTGAGGGAGGGCGTGGCCTGATGGCTGAGGTCATGCTGTCCCAGGGTCTGATGCGCCCGTCCCGTACCTCCGCTGGCGCTGTTGGTCAGCTCTACTGTCGCCTTCTTTGTTGGGGGAACCCAGGATGTCTGGTCCCCCTTTCCATAGCAAGTGCCATAACATAACATATCTTTAAAGCTATAAGTGCCCTCAGAATATCTGGTCTCTGCCCTTTTTCTGCAGCATCCAATCAGGCCTCGGGTTGTTTACCACGGTAAAGGGGGAGGTTTATCCGGTGATAAAGGCTCAGTGTGGTATCAGAGTGAAAAACAAAGTGGAACATTCAGTTAAAGGAGCAATAAGTAGGTTTTTTAGGTTCTGTTCGTTGTGGCATCCGAACATGAAGCGTTCCATAGATTCAGGCTGTCCACTTTCCACAAACGAAAGGCATTTCCCTATGGTTGGGTCACTGACATAAGATTGCGCACCAAAACACACACTAATATCACACAATGCTTTAGCAGACACTTCTACTTACTGCTCCTTTAATACATTCGGTGTTCTTTAATCGCCTTGGCCCTCGCTTGGGAGGCTATAGGTGCACTGCGTGGCTTAAAAACTACATTCACCATCCAGACACCTAATGTGTGAAGAACCCTTTTCCCATGAGGCACCTGTGTCACGTCCTACAACTCAGGCAATTGACTTAAAAAACAACAAAGAAAAGCAGCAGCAACATTTTTTGAAAGAATGGCCCTGTTTTTGGCAGGGAAAACACATCCCTCTGTGGTAATAAGGCCTAACAAATCAAAGCACTGAAAATTACATTGCACCGAAGGAGGACTAAAAAAAAAACTACATTTCCCATAGCCAGACTCCCCAAAAACAGTCGGTTAACAGTACTTCCTGTACATTAAATCTCAAGCAGTCTCGCACCTCCACACTTTCGCCGCCGTTTCTGAATGTGTTCCTCATAAACGTATCTACACACAGACACAATTGAAGTCCTAGTCACTTTAGAGAATATGCACACACGCACACGTCACCCTGACGACACATTAAATGATTAATATATCATAGACTAACTCTATCTGACCGCTCTTGCATTTAAGCTAGCTGTCGGCCATACCTTGTATTCGCTTATTAATAGAATCACCCTGTCTAACCCCTCTCTTATACTAATTCAATCTTTAGGCTTTTTAGTCTGGACCCTGTTTCCTCCGGGTTCGGCCCCTGCAGGGCCAGGCTCACATGGTGCCGGACTTGTCGTTGGGATAGTTCTGAGGTGGGGTGGGAGGCTGCTGCTGCGAGGGAGGAGGATTGGCTTTGGGGAGCACCGGGGGCTTAGGGCGCAGCGCTGGGGGACGCAGTGTCACGCCCATGCGGGGTGAGGCGGCTGGCAGGAAGGAGGCTGGAGGCTCATTTGGGCAACGGCGAGAGGAGGGCCCGGGCAGTGGGGGCAGAGGTGGGAGGGGGCTATGGGGGCTCAGTGGGCTGGGGGAATCGCTCGGGCTGGACAAGCTGGATGGGGTAGAGCCTGAGGGCAGCGAGGGGCTGCTCTTCACCTGCTCCAGGGTGTCCAACACCAGGTCTGGGGCGGCCGGTTTCCCGCTCTGCCGCTCCAGCTCACGCAGCTCATTTAGGGCCAGGCTCATGGTCTCTTCGATATCCTGTAAACATTCATAAAGATTTATGACTTAAGGTTGTATTTTTACCTTAAATCATTTCCTTCAGAATTATTTAGATGTGGATAATATCATGTCCATTATTCTCACTCCAGACTCGGGCTGCTGCTAACTTTGGTGAAGTGAGCTGGTCAAGGATTGCGAGAACTGCACAATGCTTTGTGACCCGTGTATTAATTGAATGAAATCTGGTAATAGTACTCTACCATGTCAGCATGGTTCTTTCATTGTCATGTACCTGTTCTGCATATATGTATAAAACCTGTCCTTCTTGAGGAGTGGTTCAAAAAAAAAGAATACCACTTCCCGACTGAAGGGGAGCCCAGGAGCAAGAAATACCAATTCTCACATAATACTGCTCCAAGTGATAATATATAACTACGCAGTTATGAGCAACAATACATGTGGTAACAATGTCATAACTGGTCATGAACTCACTATCATAGAATACAGTAAGCATTACCGGTAGAGCAGCTTATATAAATACGGCACAACTTCAATTTTGACTCCTTTGTCTGTTACGGTTACCCTGTTGTCGTCTGGAGTATTAATGTGAAACTACACATTTATTAAACATATTTCATCGAAAGTAGGACACAGTGCATAATGTTGCATAAAGTGTCTAATCAGTGTTTACACTTGAAAACACCCCACTCATGCTCATTACTGACCTGTGCAATGGTATGTGGGTTAAGTGTGCGCGTTCTCTGCTCGGGAAGGCTGCAGTGCAGAACGGATGGTGACTGGCGGATGGGGGGGCTCTCCCTCTCTCTCTCCCTGCGCAAAGACTCATGCCGGCTGATGCTGGAGGTCAGTGTGCCATTGGTGGTGGTGGGTGTTGTGGTGGTGGGGTGAACCCCGCGCCGGCGCATCTGTTCAGGGCTGTCCTGGGGTCCACTGTGACCACGCAGCAGTTCCCGCGGGCTGAAGTGACCAGTCACAGTCACTGTCACTGGGGGAGAGCTGCGCTCCAGCCCGTTACCATGGCAGTGGCCATCGCTGAGGCGTCCAGGCACGCGGCGCAGCAGAGCTTCCGTCCTCTTCCTGTGACTGGTGAAGTTAAAGAAGTTTGTGGTTATGATGGGTTACATCGAAAAAGGCTCAAAATGAAGACAGAGGACAGGCAAAGTAAGGTATCAGGAAATTTGGGTACACTTTGTATGGCATGCATCTATTCTAAGAACTGCAATAATCGAATCAGCCAATCACAAGGCAGCAGTGTGGTTCATAAAATCATTCAGCCAGTGCCTTCAGATAATGTTCAGGTCAACCAGAATGGAGTCATTGTTGGTGCTTGATGGGCTCATATGAGTATTTCTAAAACTGTAGATCTGGAAGTTTTCCTAGTCTCTACAGCAGAAGTGCCAGCTCCGTTTACTGATTTCCATGCTCTAACAGACCTCCTAATTAAAAGGCACTAAATAAGATCACGTTGGGTTCCATTTCTCTCAGAAAGCCGAAGCAGCAGTGGACACAGGCACACCAAGACAGGGCATTTGAAGACTTGAAAAACATAGCTTAGTCTGATTATTCACTTTCTGCTGAGGCACACAGACGGTATGATCAGAATTTAAAAACAACAGCATGAATTCAGGGGCCCAACCTGCCTTGTGTTAAAAATCCAGGCTGGGGAATGTTTCCTTAGCACACTTTTGGGCTGTTAACACTTATAAACCATGACTTAAATGCCACAGTGTATTTGAGTAATGCTGCTGACCATGTGCATCCCTTCATCACCACAACTTCCCCCAGGTTCTAGAGGATACTTCTAGCATGACAGTGCACCACGTCACAAAGCAAAAGTTTTCTCAAACTGGTTTTATAAACATGAACGTGAGTCACTGTTCTTCAGAGGCTTTACGAGTAACCAAATCTGAATTCAGTATGGATGTGCAGTGGAATTTGCATTGTAAAATGCAACTGCAACCAGGAGAACAACAACCAGAATCTAAATGAATGTTTCAAGCATCTTTTGTAATGTAATGCCATGAAGGATTTGGCTAATGTTTGTCCTCTTGAGTTTTTGATCATGTTGTAGACAATTATCATAGTTATAACATTCTAAAAATGTTCTCCCCTATTTATATACTGGCAATATATATATGTGTGTGTGTGTGTGTGTGTGTGTGTGTGTGTGTGTGTGTGTGTGTGTGTGTGTGTGTGTATACGCATGTGTGTGCCTGTGAGTCATCGTTCACATTTTATTCCATTCAAACTGAAGAATCTTGCAAGCATCCCTGTGTGGGTACACTCACCGGCTGATGAAGGTTTCTGGCAGTCTGGGTTCAGTGGGGGAGGTTAGGGACCTCCTGGAGCTTACTTCATCCGAAGGAGTGCTGCTGACTTCACTGTCTGCCTTCTGACTCAGAGTGTCTGACATGGCTTCCTCCCTGAGAGAGACCACAGCCACCCCATTAGCTTATCTATCCATTACACCATTCCTCTGTATGTCCATCCATCCATCATTTACTCATCAGCTAACAAGCCAATGAATCAGTTAGCAGATCAATTCAGTCAATACCTGAATTGCTTCAGTAATTAGAACTCTCATCACGTATTGCTAACTCAACAGAAATTAACCTACCACGGAATAATCAATACAATGAACAATCATAGCATTCAAGTGAACATAGTTATGTGCAAAATCCAAATGACTGAAGCATGTTACCAAATTTAATGGGAGCCGTCAGTGGAGTCAAATCTCCAAGCTTTATAAATTCTCTGACTCTTCTAACCTTGTGCTAACAAGAAATGGCAGTTCAGAGGATCCGTATTAGTGGCAAAATGAGATCTGAAAGATCAACAAAACTCAGGACTGATTGTATGGTGGTAAGGAAGGAAGGCCATCTCTGAATCAGAGAGACCCAAACTGGCCATGCTCTCTCTGAGACGGCAGATGGGAGCTCTCTCCTCACATTACAACATAAGATTCTGGTTGGCATGGGCATCTCTTAGCTGTTGTATTGGAGCTGGTGCTTCCTCAGGGCGACACAGCAATGATGGAGGCAGTTCAAAAAGAGGTGGGGCTGGCTTCATATGTATTGCAAGTGGCTTGTGTTTGTCTTCACCCTCCAAATGTCAAGAGCACTGTATGTGATTATGAGCATTATGTGAAAAGGCACTTTCTAATTCTGATTTAGGAGGAAAAAAGGGATAAAAACCTGAAATGAAGATTAGCTGAGCTGAGAGAGTGGCATACTGTTTCAATGTGCAGCATTGCTTGCATAAACAAAATATTCATGAAAGAATAAGAAGGAGATGTTACTTATAAACTCTTTACAAAACTCATGTCAATCAAAGAACATCTAGACAATCCAGATGAGGTTTGGAAATAATTGTTGGGGACTGATGAAGTCAAAACTAAATTCTTTAGAAGCTTAGGGAGTGAATAGATAAAGAGAATTCGTAATATTACACAGATGTCCACAATCAGCAAAGATATGTTTTGAGTCTGTGAAGCATGGGGGTGGACCTCTCATTCTTCTGTTGCTGTTTTGGTAACATGGCATGAGTGGAAGTAAGAATGAGAGTTCACAAAATACCAGTAAATTCACAATGCAAATGTCAAAAGACCGAGGCCAAAAGGATGGCTTTTACAAGAGTAATGATCTCAAATATGCTTCAAAACCACCACGTACCACCTGAAAAAACACAAATTGAAGCTTTTGGAACGGCTCCCTCTGTCACTTACCCTAAACATCATCCAAAAGTATGTAATGTAATATGTCACAGCATGTAATATCGAAACCTTTTCTGTAATGTGTGTAAGTGCTGATAGATTCACTTACTCCTGCAGTGTGATGTACTGGTGTGGTATGAGTCCATCAGTGCCATTGTGTCGCCCCTCCCACCAATCCTCTGAGGCTCTTTGGAAGAGTAGCAGAGTGGCCCCCTTCTTAAAAGACAGCTCACGGCCCGAACGACCCACATAGTCAAACTTGGCTATGGCCTCCACTGGCTCTACTTCTGTTAAAAAACAAGCAACAAACCCCCCAAGAAAACAAAACAAAAAACATCAACAAAAAAGGTTTTAAAATATTCTGTATATTTTTCATCCATTTCAGACATGAAAGAAGCATTTCTTACACAGAATAGTTTCGTAAGTTTATGTAATTTGAATGAGAAATTCAGCTGTAAAGATTCTCAACTGGTAGAACATTTTTAGCTGTCAGAGGCTGACGTGGGTTTTTCTGCAGAGGTGATAAATGATTTACAGAATTGTTAGCAGCTCTTATCATGATTGATAACACTGACCTCATAAAAACCTCAAATAAGAAAAAAGAATCTTCATGAAATAATTTCTTCATGAAGAAATGTCTTTATAAGAATGATTGGACAATGAGACCCATTCAGTGTAGACTCATACCTCTTGCAAAAAGTAAATGTATTGCAATGAATTATCTAACTCACTAATTCACTAACTAAGTAACTAACTAACTAAATTATTCTGCATAATTATATAAAACAATTTGAAATATTTAAAGTTTGACCAAAGAATAATATAATGTGCTACTGACTTCCATAAGCAACAAAACTAATCACTACAGAACAAAAACAGTTGAAGTTCTATTGATGATTATAGTGTAGAATAACATGTTATTGCACAGTTGTTATATTTCTCTTACTCTTGATGCAGCAGTTACAGTGATACTGGAGCATGTGAACAAAACCGTTACAGCATGACTTTGTGTTATTTGGAAAAAAGCCACATGACTAGAGATGAAAGGGTCGATCAGCTATGTATGGGTATCAGCCGATGGCTGGTCCTGGGAGCTGGTCAGTGATGTTAAAGATATGAGCATCATCACTCTGTGTTTTTTTACTGATCTGAAAAATGATCTGACCATGAGCCTAAAACTGTGACATGATCTAATCTGGGAATTCTGTGATCGGTTGCACCCTGAGCACTGAGTAACGGGGGAGTGAGGCCAGGAGATTATGCACTCTTGGAATCCAGATGATTACGGCATCAGAGTGTAAAACAACAAACCAAATAACACAAATAAAAACAAAACAAGCAGAAGACCTGCACTGTTCTAGCATTTCTGAAGTCGTCACTAAATCAAAAGCAAATAACTGCACAACACCCAACTCAGTTAACTGTGCAATAACAACACACAGTTAAAGAGCGTGATTCACCTTCTTCACTGGTCTGTGTCTCAGTGCCACCATCTTGTTCCCCCTCCTCAAACGCTCCGGGCTCACTGTAGGGACTCTCACTGAGGGTGAGGTAGGTAGAGAGAGAGAAAAGATAGGATATTCAAGTAGATCTTGAGCGGTTTATGATAAATGATTTTATTACTTGTGACCAAAGTATAATATTAATGTATCAGTAGCAACAGAAACACAGCAGGTTGTATATTTCAATGGTAACATTTAATTCTGATTATTTGGCATAATTAAAAAAAACTGTGCTATGTAGAGTGTCATCCCTAAGGAAACCAGAACACCCACCCACCCACCCACCCACCCACACACACACACACACACACACACACACACACACACACACACACACACACACACACACACACACACAAAATCAATCAATCACACCATTAAAACCATCAATAACACTTTACAAGATGGGTAACAAAAGTACTTACAACAGTAATAAACATTATTCAATTATTTCATCATTAACTGACCCTAAAGTAAGACATTATAAAGCATCGCTAAATATTTAAGTAATGAATTAATGAAAATATACTTATATAGTGCTTTTCTAAAGATACTCACGAACGCTTTACAATGAACTCTACACAAATGCACGCAGCACTCACCGGTGACAAGTGGCAACCAACAGACATTTTACATTTATGGCATTTAGCAGACGCCCTTATACAGAGCGACTTATAAAAGTGCTTTGCTGTTCAGTCAGGAACGAATCAGCAGTTGTCCCAATACTTTTGTCCATATAGTTAATGATCCCTTCTATTGTTAGATATAGATAGAGAGTACACTGTGCAATTGGCTACCACTTCTCAAATATTTAATAATCAAATATTTATTCCATAAAAGCAAATGTTTATTACTGTTGTAAGTACTGTTAACTTAAGTTTCCCTCTCATTTTTTATCATTTATATTTTTTATTCATTTTTTTATTACATTTATATTTAATGCATTTGTCAAAAGCTCTGATCCAGACTGATTTACTAAAGTGCTTTCCAGTTCAGTCCGAAAATATCCTTAGCTAGTTAGTAGAGGTGAGATTCCAGAGGTACCTCAAGATTTGATGCTGCCAAAAACAAATATCAGACTGGCGACCAGCAAGATTCAGTATAAATATAAACCTTTAATGAGTTAAATGTTCTTGAAAGAGATGGGTCTTCATTTTGGTGCCGGGACAGAAAAGAGTCTGGATGCTTGTCTTCCTTGCATCTTGTGGGATGGTGGGTCAAGCTGAGCTGTACTTGATCATCAAAAAGCTCTTGGTACAGATTGAATTTTGACCATTGCTATCAAGTATGGAGGGGCTGGTTCATTTTTGGATTTGTAGGCCAGCATCAGGGTTTGAACTTTTTTCAGCACCAGGAAGCCAGTGAAGACAATGCGGCAGAGAAGTTACATGACTGAATTTAGGAACATTAAAGACAAGCCTTGCAAGTGCCTGATGGTCTGCATAGGAAGGGAGTTGCTGACTGACTGAGTACCTTAGTGGCCTCTCCAGACAGAATAGGTCGAATTCTCCTGATGCTGTAAAGGAGAAATCTGCATGACAGAGTCAGGTTTGCAACATGAGCCGAGAACAATAACTGGTCACTCACAACTACGCCAAGGCTCTGTGCCTCTGCCGATAGAGTGACCAGTAAGATCTCAAAGGAAATGGAAAGATCCGGGTGAGGAACAGAGGTTCCAAAACTTAATAGCAGTTCAGTCTGTATGTGTTTGAATGTGTTTGCCATCCATGATGAGATGTCACAGTGATGACATCATTCAAAGTTCTATCTAGTTCTATCTCCACTCAGTACTTCCTGTTGTGTATCTGATGGAATGACGGTGTGCATCACATGAAGAGTACACACGCACTCACTCACTCACTCACTCACTCACTCACTCACTCACTCACTCACTCACTCACTCACTCTCACTCACTCTCACTCACTCTCACTCACTCTCACTCACTCACCAGTACTCTGTGCTGCTCATGCACTTCTCATAGACTGGCCCCTCCAGCTCTTTGGCGTCAGGGAAGATGGTCTCATGGTGGATGATGATGGTCTTGATGACCTCGTTGACGTGGGCCTGGCAGGAGACCTGATCCAGCAGGTCTGGTGTGGGCATTAGGGTCGGCCCAAAACAGATGGCCAGATTCCCAGGGTCCATCATGTTTTCATCGCTGTACTGAGACAGACTGTAAACAGAGACGTGGAGGTTACCATTCAACTTCTACTACAGAGAAGCTAGAAAATGGTGCCCAATTTTCTATTGCTATTGATCTGTACTGGTATGGGAAATGGCATATGTACTGCTTGTAACTGGTTGTGCAAATGAATTAAAACCTGCACACTTTACTTCTGATAAACCTACAACCAGATATTCATGAAGATGGTTTAACTGGTTTGCACTGGTCTGTTGTTTAGGATGAGCAGACCTGTACATTTTCCAAGAGAGAAAAGAAGGACGATAGTGAGATCACAGAGCAGCAAATCGCACCTTCTCTCTTTTCACCTCTACTCATCCTTTCACACACGCCCCCTCTCTCCCTCCTTCTGTCTTTCACACTGCCTCTATTCTCTCTCTCTGCTTTTCTATGTCTCTCTTGGCACAGAGCAGGCCGTGGATTAATTTCCGGTGTGAAAGCTGGCACTTAGTATAGCTGCAGCGCTCTGCTCAAGAGACGCTTTCTCCACCAATGATGATGATGAGACTGTGTGGGTGTGTTCAACTGTCAGACTGTATATTCATTAGATATGAAGCAACATATTTCAAGCCATTTTAATTTTAATCAGTATGGCTTAAATTATTTGAATATTTCATAAGATATCGAAAAAGACACTGGAAGAGCAAATCGACATCTCCATAAAACTTGCCACAAAAATGGAAGCATTAAGAGCTCTGAAATCTCCGGGGAGATGCTGGACACAGTAGACCAACACCAGCAGATGACACAAATGACACTGATTCTGTGCCTTTCCACTGTTCCTCAAAGTTTTTGAATATCCTCTCAAGATTGTGGTCATCCCAGTTGCTCGTGCACCATTTCCTACCATCTTTGTGAAGGGTGTCAATGACCTGACAACTGTTGCATCTTCTGAATCAGACACAGTATTTATACTGTTTGAACAGTAACTCATCTAAACCCAAAATTAAACATTCTAATAATGAGAGCTACAAGCCATTCTGACAAAAATAAAACAAAAAAAGTTTGAATATTTCACTTTAAGTACAATGAACATCGTTTGCCCTTTTGAATTAAATCATTATAAATATGAACTTTTTCATGAATTCCAAGTTTGTTTGAGCTGCATTAGTATATTGGCCTGTGAGAACATTAAGACATGCCAAGAAAATCTTTATAGATAATGGAACAGCTGATTATTATTGTTTTGAGATCTTTTTAGAACCCTTACCTGACTCCGATACACCTACACTAGAGGGCAGAATCTCAGCATGGTGATCACACTTACAATCAAGAGCAAACCAAACTAAATGTCTAAGGTTTAAATAAGAAAAGCTCCTTCAACGTCCTCTCTAACCAAATTCAAATCATCTGCAGATCATTTGCTTCACATGTTTGTAATTTTAGACCTTTTAAATATAAATCACTGTGGGGGTGTCCGAACTTTTCAACAGAAGAAAATCGCATTTATATTAATTATTACATTTAATTATTATTACTTTTTAATTAATGGACTTCCTGACTCCACAAACTGAATTGAACAAATCAGTGCTTCGGTAGCTCTTCTGTAAATTCAAACCACACAGGTTTGAACACCCACAGACCCAACTGATCTTTCTTGGACCATTTTAGGTAGATGTTAATTTCTGTAATCCCAGTAAGACCTGTAAAGAGGCACTGACCCAGTGGTCGAGCCAATTTGGTACAAAGCGTCTCAGATTCTTGCACTAACAAGATAATCCATGTTATTCATTTCACCAATCAGTGGTTTTAATGCTATGGCTTGATTAGTGTATATGTGCACTCACTGGTTGAGGAATGCAAAAAGGTATCTCATGATCACAAGAGTGGGCCGTGCTGATGACATCAATAACTTCCGGATAGACAGCGCTCGCTCATACAGATTCTCTGTTCCTGTGGAGAGAAAGAACAGACACATCAGTGAAGCACTGACACACAAACACTGTACATTGTTCTAATGGTTCTTTGAGACATGCCGTGAAGAACCATTTAAAGAGACGTGCGAGTATGAAGAGCCTTTCAAAGACCTATTTTTTATCAACAGCTGAAATGTTTTGCTCATTTAGAATATAATGTACAAGCCTAAATGAACACCTTTCCAAACAGTTTTGCCTTCCAAACACCTTTCCAAAAACTTCTGCCTTAACTGCACCCCTGAGCTTCAACTCTGCGATAGGTGGATAAGACGTTTCATCAAACTGCGGCACAAAGACGTCACATCATGCAAAGAAGTAACCGATGTGACCACCCCCCATTCCACCCTCCACCTTGAAGTCTACCCGTGCCACATTCAGGAATATGATCATCCAAAATGGCTGTTCACAACAGAGAGCAGCAATAACAGAATTGGTTTGCATTAAAACTGCACCAAGGCTACCAAAGTTGATCTATACCAGCCATTTCCTCCCAGACCTGTGAAATTCAGCTGTGGCAAGTCATGAAGTACCCTTGTCGTAAGAATCTTAGTCTGAATAAACATACAGACTCGGGGGACAGGTTGGACTCTGTGAGATTAGCAGTGCCAACAGCTGGGTCAGACCTGCGATGCTGCCAGACGCAGTGGGGACATGCACTGGTTACCAGCAGTGTTATAATCCAGCTTGGAACCACGACGCTGCTGGATTTGGATTTGGCTAAATTTATATTTGACTTGGTGAACCGTAAACGTAGTAGCAGTCAGATACTTTTAATTCACATTTCACACTAATTATACAATGAAATACAAATTGATCCAAACCTGAAACGGTATTTTATTACTGAGTAAACAAGAAAACACAATCGATGTGAAATCTGTGTTGATTACAGCAGAGGCTCTGTGCACCCTGTAATGTTTATAAATGGGAAACGTGTCTATATTCACTGGTAGCTAATGTCTAACTCTAAACCCGGTACATCACTGCAGTGCTCCTCCTACAGTGCACCAAAGTCCAACTAGGGGTTAGCTAAAAGTAGTGGGGTGCCGTCCTACATTTGAACCTACATTTGATTGAAAGGTTCTTTACTAATTGAAAGATTCTTCACATTACTTCACACACCTGTATTACAAATATGGTTCTTCTATAGCATCGCTCAAAAAAACAAACATTTGAAGCACGTTGATTTTAAGGCTAATTGCTGGAATATAACTTTATTAGACCTTAAGTCTGTATGCATTTTTTATGTGACAAGAATCACTAAATCAAATAAAATGTACACATATGTGCCAGTTTTTCCTACACACACCCTTCCAGCAGCTGTCCTACCTCAATAGGAATTTAGCTCAGTCATATCCTGAATGCTTTTCCTCTCTCCTTTCTCTCCCTTACTGTTTCTTTCATACACCTCTCTTTTCCTTCCCGTCCACACACACACACACACACACACACACACACACACACACACACACACACACACACACACACACACACACACACACACACGCGCACGAGCGGGCTGCAGGAAGGCCACACTCACGGACGCAGGCAATGAGGTCGTTGAACTTCTCTTTGGGGAAGAGAGAGTTGTCCAGGTTACGGAAGTACATCTTCAACACACCCGCCACCGAGTTGATGTCGTGGTTGTTCTCCTCGTCCGTCAGAGGGTCGTTGCCTTGGAAACAGACAGGACGACAGCTAGGAACCTCGTAATTGCACAAATCGGCGTTTCTCGCACTGCTGCCAAAAGCAACTGGGCATGTTAAAGAAAATCGGGTGTGCTGCGGTCAGGCTGAATTTGCTTTGAGCGATGTTGGACCAGCACAACAGATGCTTTCTGTGTGCCTTTATTCTGCCTTCTGTTTTGCAGGCGTGAACGTGCATTCCCGAAAACAGACACTGCAATTGCGATGTGCAACACTGGCATAGCCATGTAATGACATGTTATGGTCAAAATATGCACAACATTTTCTGGAAAAATGTATGGCCATCATCACTAATTGAATAATACTAAATGAAGGATAAATACACACTAATTACAAAAGCTTGGAAACACAAAAGTATAGTAACAAGCAACCCATGTAATTTTCTGTTGCCTTGTTCTAAAATGACATTAGCTAACATTTTTTAACATTGTAGTTTTAAAATCATTGTGATACTTCACTGACATGTGAAAGGGAGGAAAGCCTCTCGATCATTATTACTCTGCAAGTAACTGCACTATGTAAACAGTACCTTTTGGGCAGGAAAAAAGCTTGCAGGAACTGTGTAACGCTGTATGACCTAAGCCATATTTGTTTCATATTATTATTAAATATACACACTGCCCAATCTTAGTGTACAAAACAATGGTCCACAAACCTCTCTCGAAAGAGTTCTTAATGTCGTTGACCTCCACCTGAGAGCCAGACACCCTGAAAATACCCTGGTGTTGCAATCCTGGGGACGAAATCATAATAACACCCTTTACCTTGCGTGTGTTCATTCAATCGCAATGCAAAATATGTGCATCATCAGCTACATGTGACAAATTCCTAACCACAGCTCACCGTAAAGGTTGATGTAGCGGATGCAGCTCTCTACAATCAGTGGAATGGCCTTTGCAGCATCCTAAACACAAACGAGACACTTAGCTTTCAGAACAGGTCAAGGGTAAAGGAAACTGTGGCAACTAGAAGCACAGACACAGACAGAGATGCTACCTGGTGTCTGCTGTGGGAGTTCCGGCGACGACTATGGGAGAGACAAAAATCAACACATTGAATCAGCTTAGCAAAGCCATCATAACAACAGCACAAGGTCAACGTTCAGCCTAGGTTGGAAATCAAAAAAGATAGAGACAGAGAAGTGTTTACCTTGTGGTCATTATATCTGCTCTGTATCCTGTGGACAGAAAGATTTTTTTAAGCTCTGAGTTGAACATTTATTACGAAAAATGCTGAGACACTGAGAGCATGATATGAAAACAGAAGAAAGCAATGAAACGGCAAAAATGCTCAGCGTCACCCGTGTAGCAGGTGATACGTTGCTGGCAGGTAAGTCCATCAGCAAGCAGACAGGAAGCACTTTGGATTGAATTGCTTTGTCAAGCAAAGCATGTTTTTCAATGAACAGAATCCAGAGTAAGCAAACATGCACTCATTTTTCATTCACAAAATGTTCATAACCCTAATATACTGGGACAAATCAATGAATGAACTGGAAAATATGAATTTACTCAGAATCCACTGATGTTTTTAACAATTAATCAGCATTGTCGCTACAACATTATGGAGTGAAATGTCCTATACAGACACTGAACCTTCCTCAAAAGTATTATTCCATGAAGGATATGAAAGAGATTGTTGGTGCACTTCATCTTCAGTCAAAACGCTGTTATCAATACACCATTTTCTCCGTCAATTTGTGAAAGAAACAATTTTAGTAGGTATCTCATCAGTGCAGCCATTTTGAGGGAGCATAAACACCTGATTGGTAGCTGCAGCCAGGCTAATTTGCATGAAGCTTTTTTTATTATTCCAATTTCTCTCCCAATTTGAAAGTGCCAATTACCCAATCCCATTAGGACCCTCCCCCATCACATACAATGTTCCTGACACTAGAAGGGTGAAGACAAGCATATGCCAGCTACCTTTTTGAACTGCTGCCATTGCATCATAGCTGGGCAGCACTTGGAAAGCACCAGGTATCCAGTTCCGATAAAATTGCTATAGAACAGATACAATACAATAGATACAATAGATGCCTCTGTCGACCACTGTCTCACTGGTGTGATGTGGGGAGAGAGTGCAATCTACCCACCCAGAGAGAGCATGGTCAATTTTGCTCTCAGACTCTGGCTGCTGATGATGTCAAGTAGCATGGCTTGGGATTTGAACCTGCTTGTGACTTGGAGTCTGCCTCATTTGCATGAAGTTAAGCATGAGCTGTATTTGATCAAGTCACTGAATTCATTCACTTTGTGAATGTTGCCAAAGTGTTGCTGACTCTTATTAAAAATAAATGACTTCCAGTCACATTCTTGCTTTCAGCATTTGCAATGTGCAAAAATAGAGAAAGAATTAAGAGACCTGAAAAAACTGTGTGGGCATTTATTTACAGGGAAAAAAACAGGTGTCTAATGACAAATAGCCTTTATTACTGTTCACAGACATATTTAATACAAAAAGCACAATTTGGACTCCTGTCTCATTAACTACTTATGGGGTAAAGTGGGGTGATTTTCCATCAAACCTTTCCTTTATGGCAGTGGTTTCAAACTCTGGTCCTGGAGGACCCCATGCCCTGCATTTTAGTGGCTTCTTACAATAACAGGCGGAGATCAGCTAACTGTGCAGGAAGCTGGCATTCCAGGAGCAGGATTGCCTATCCCTGGACAAGCTGGATCAGATGGGTTAGGAGCAGGATAAACACTAAATGTGCAGGGCAGGGGGTCCTTCCACACCAGAGTCCAGGACCACTGCCTTAGGCAAAGTATTCTGAGACAGCTACAAAGCTGAAATGCATGTAGAGGGAGTAAAGCTTAGTTTTAATGCAACATATTAATAAAGATATTAAACGAGTAATAACAGCTGGTTATAAAAGCCCTTACTGCACCTTCGGCTATGCTCCTCTTCAGTAGATCATGCTTGGCCTGTAGTTTGGAGATGAGGTTACTGCCTTCTAGATACTCACGCAGTTTCTGTGAAAGACACAGTCAATTTTAATGTAATCACACCAATAATTAAATGATGTAATTACTTCTGGCTAGCACTCACAGGTCCCTTATTGGGTAAATACTGCTACTGCTTGAAACTATAAACAGGCAGAATGCTTTGCAGTGGACATTAAGCCTCTGATCTATGCCTGTGGTGCTGATAGCACTGCCACGGTGAAAGAAATTACATGTTAGTTTAGACACTTTATTAAGCTGATAAAGCAAATTCAGTTTATTGCCCTACGCTGGTCTGTGAGAGGAAGTGATTCTTACAGTAAAGTAGAAGAGCTCTGTTTCCTGCTGGTTGGCTCTCCGCTTGGCCAGGCTGGGTTTGCTGAGGTAGGTGTCGGACACGCTGGATTTGACGGACTCGGTGGAACGGCTGTGCTGGAAGCTTTCAGACACGTCATAATCTTCCATGTTCAGCATGTCCTGGATGGTGCTCAGAGTGGCCTCTGACGTCTTCTTCACCTAGGGAAGATGAGAAAGAAGAAACTTTACACCCCGTTCACAAATTTGTATATGTAATAATCAAATTGTTTGCTATTGATTTCAATGTGAAAGACGTGTTGACACTAGTGCACGCCAGGAGGACAGAGTTGCACACATTAGTTGTTCACCAGAGTTAAACAGACATTCACAGAGGTTTTAAACTTCATGGAGGAGAATTATAGTTCAATAATTACAGACTGTAGTCCATCTGTTTCTCTACATAATTTGTTAGTCTCCTTTCACCCTGTTCTTCAGTGGTCAGGACCCCATAGGACCACCAAAAAAGCAGGTATTATTATGCTTCAAGAAGCCACACACAGACAGCACGTATGGGAATACCAAGGACGTGCCGGATGCCTTCTCAAAGCTGCTTATAAAAAGTTGCATAAATACAAAAGGAAAGTGTTCACTCTCAGCTATCTACACAATCTGTATAGACCTGCACTTTCTGTAGAGTTCTATGCTAAATACAGCAGCAGTGCAAGACCAGCCATTTCCCACTGGTGGCTACTACAGACCATGAATTATTAAAATATTAAATTATAGTTCAAATGTATTCATCAAATGTGATGGATGAGCTGAATATATCGGCCAAATTCTGTTGCACTACTCTGCAGTTATAATCAAAGATGCATAATTTGACCAATTCCAACACTGCAAAGTCTAAAATGTGGGTGTCGTCCCAGTTCTAGAGTTGCTGCACAATTCAAATCATAATTCAATTCTTCTTAATATCTTTTCAAGACAATAAATATAAAAATCACTGCACAAAATTGCACAGATATTCAAACATGGCTTAGAATAATGTCCATTTTTTTAAATCATATCTACTGGTTCGTCAGTGCATTTAAACACACACACACACACACACACACACACACACACACACACACACACACACACACACACACACACACACACACACAGAAATGCTTACAGTGCTGAAACTGAATTGGTAATGCTGTGGAATCTACCCAGAGACAAGAGGCTGTGAGGGAGTGTGTGAGTGAGGCTGAGTGTTGAGACGGAGGAACTCAATGCAGGGATAAAACCTTCATCAGCACTTCAGCTCTGCCCTTCACACAACGAGAGCTATAGGAAACAGCTGGCCTGCCATCAAGCAGCAACAAAACACCCTCTAGCAGCAAGAGAGAGGAAAGTGTGGTGTGTGTGTGTGTGTGTGTATGCATGTGTGTAAGAGAAGGAATGTGAGTGAGTGAGAACGGTAGGAAACAGCTGGTGTGCCATCAACCAGCAACAACAATCCTAAAGGTAAAGGAAAGATGTGTGTGAGAGATAGAGTTCTGTATGTACGCGCGTGCAAGTATGTGGAGGGGAGTGTATGTATCTAGAAGAGACAGAATTGGAGAAATTAGGAGAGGGTGAGTGTGTCATCTCATTCTTTATTCTCAGTAGGGGAACTGCAGCTGCTAAGGTGCCTGTTCAGGAGTGTGTGTGTGTGTGTGTGTGTGTGTGTGTATTTGTGTGTCTCACCTCCTCGTTTTCTATCTTCAGTGTGGAGAGACGTGACTGTAGCTGCTGGTAGCGGAGCAATAGCTCAGCCTGCACCTGCGGCACTGCTGTGAGCTGACTCACCTGCCAACACACACGCGCACACACACACACACACACACACACACACACACACACACACACACACACACACACACACACGGAAACAATTATAATCAGTAATGACCTATGGAAAAACAAGCCAAATCCTATGCAATTAGAAGTCTTTTTGCCACTAGGTGTCATCTGACCTGGTCTCCCATATGTGGCTGGAAGGTGAAGCGTGCTGGAGGGGTAAAAGCAGTAGGATGGGTCTCCATGAAGCGCTGGCGGTCACTACGGGGGTCCAGGCTTTCTACAGCCCCTTCTAGGATGTCCAAACCCTCATGTCGGGACGTCTCCAGACTGTATTCCGCTGATAGATATGTACGCAATGCTCGGCTCAAGCTTGCATGGTAGCCCAGGTCACAGCACTGGTGAAAACACGCACGCACGCACGCACGCACGCACGCACACACACACACACACACACACACACACACACACACACATACACATACACACACACACACACACACACACACACACACACACACACACACACACACACACACACAAAATGAACAAATATAATCAGACACCAGATTACATTCTTTCTTTTAAAATCAATAATACTGCTTCATTGAATTAACAGTCTCTACTGCCAGGGGAGGATGTCTGCAAGAATTTGGATCATTGCTGTGAGGATTTGATTGGATGATCACCACCCCATCTCATCCCCAATTCCTCAACTCATCCCATAAGTGTTGGATGGAGAACAATCATTCTACAGAACACAGATACACTGCTCCATAGCTTTATAATAAGCAATAATAAGCAGTTACATGATGCATGCAAATCAGGTTCTGTGTGGTGAGCTTATGTTGGGTTTTGTTGTTTTACAGACAAAGTGCTTTGTGGACTCTTCCTTCATCGCTGGTTTTTGTTAAAAGTGTTTCTGTAGAGATGAAGTGTGGAGAAACGACCATCTCAGGGAACCCTCTGTCTGTACTCTGACTTTACATACTGTATCCACTGACCTCAAACTCACCCTGTCTGTGTTCTTATGTCTGCTAGGTTTTAATCAACTTCCTTCTACCTGTTTTGATGTAAGATCAACATTCACTAGATGTCCTAGACTCAAAAGTAAAAACAATCCTTTTCTGGTCGACACCACAGAGCAAAACAGATAATAACAATAGACTTGGAGTAAAGAAATAAGCCATGAAAAGACAGAAGACTAATTTTAGATGTTTTCTCAAGGTTTCTTCCTCTCACCATGTGCAGGCACACCATGCCCGCTTCCACATCCCAGGGTGAAAAGAGTAACCTTAGAAGTCTGCAAAGATGTAAATATGTATCCAGATGACCACCTAACATGGAAAAATTAGACTCTTTGACTGACTAGCACCAATCACCAGACCTCAATCCCAAATCTTAATCTGGAACAGCAGTTGAAACGTTGAACGCATTGTAATGTGCACCAAATTCATAGAAAGAGACTTCAAATCCTCTAGCGAATAGAAAGGACAGCCTAGAAGATCCTGGATCATCTCTTCTTCATTGTGGACATTTACACTACATCTGCAAAGCCATCGGCATTGTGGACAAACCCACCAATCCTTCACAAAGACTCTTTTCACTGCTAATACAGAAGGTACAGAAGCACATGAACAATCATTGTCAGATCCTACAAAAGCTTCTTCACCATGGCTGTCCGACTTCTCAACACACAAGGACTAAACAGAAACCGCCTCACACACACTCATGAACTTGTAACTCACACACATGCATCTCCATCTCCATCTGTTGCTTCCACACTGTACCTCCTTACACACTGGAAACACTGCCACTGCCTTACAGAAGTACTGTATTCTTCTACCTCAGTAACTGCTATGTTACAGACTGACTGTGTATACCTACTGTTAGGTCATGTCACCAGCATGGTGGCCATCTTGCCAATGCAGAAAGGATGACGCATCATCTTCAGATAAACCCTGGTTTTCCCAGTCAGGTTCTGTTCAGTGATGAGCCAGATTTCTTCGTGAGGTTAACAAACAGGATCACTGACACTGGTCTGGCACAAACCCTCACTGGACTGATCCATCTAACTCGACTACCTCACCTGCTGTGGTATGCTGTGGTTGTAATGCTTGTGGTCTGATTTCCCTGAAGGTAAATAAGAGTTTAGACTTCACTGTGTGGCGCTGTTTTACAGTCGATCATGGACACATAACATAATATCTGAAACCACTGTGGAAACAGAGCTGTTGAACTGGCTGGAGAACATCATGCCTTTCTTTGTTTATAAATCAGACTGGAAAAGAGAGTTAAGAACCAAGAGGAGGCTAGTGTTTCCATCACTCTATAAACTAGTTATTACAGGTCAGTCAGACTGGATTATAAGACATTAAACACACTATAAAACAGTGATTTTAAGAAAAGTCTCTTCTAGTAATTAAGAACCTAATGGAGTCCAGAAGGTCTCATTATCAAAAGTGTTACTAAAATAAAGTGATTTTACTTCAGTATTAATTAGCAGCACATCTTATCTGTGGTGCTGTATTATTAATACAAATACAAAGATCAGCTCAGAATCATTATAGACTGACTAATAATTAGCATTAAGAGACTCCGAAAGGATCAGACAGAAGGAAAAATTACTTGATCAGCACTTTAATAGTTCATATGAAGCCTGTTGTACCTTTTCTGGAGAAATTCTCTACCAGTTATATCACACACATACGTCCTCATTTGAAAAACTGAAATTGAATTCAAGATGTCAGTATAAGATAACGGCCATGATGTTGAAATGAACAATGAATGTTTCTCACTACCATCACAGCACCAAAGCTGTGTCTGCCAAATCATTTCATATGGATGCATTATTTGTTCCAATGTGGTTCTGTAGGAATGTAATTTGCTCCACTGTGTACTTGTATGCAGACTGAATGACAATAAAATCCCCTTAACCCGACGTGCCTGGTTAGTATGAAGATTGCTGGTCAGGTCTTAATTACTCAAATACCATGTTTACAAAGGGAATTTCCCACTTCCTGTGTAGATGAATGGATTGCTATATGGTACAGGGTTGTCATTAAAAGGTTGATTATCTATACAGGGGAACAGCCAAGTGGTTAATTTAAAGCCTTTATCTCTAAACTGTCCTTCACGACTCAGACTCTTTAAGGTTAATTCAAAGCTTTTCTCATGAAGGCTTACCACAAGCCCTCTCTCTCTCTCTCTCTCTCTCTCTCTCTCTCTCTCTCTCTCTCTCACTCTCTCTCTCTCTCTCTGCCTCTCACTCTGTCTCTGTCTCTGTCTCTCTCTCACTCTCTCTCTCACTCTCTCTCTCTCGTGCACACACCCACGCACACACATGCTCACACTGGTCCTCCTGCCGTCTTTATCTCCGCTTCGGGAGCATGTGGATGACCTCTGTGAAGGTCAGAAAGACGCTGTGCTCCTATCAGCTGAATTCTGCTGACCACATTCAGCCTGCCACTGTCTCTAATGAAGAAAACACAGCGCACACAGCAAAGCCCTCACACTGGAGACAGGGCTCACTGCATGTGTGCATGCGCTTGTTCATAGATTGTGATTGTGTGGGAGAGTGTCAGTGGATGAGCTTGCCCTTCCATTTAGTTTAGCATATTGTTGCTCTGCTTTTTCCCCATGTAGATGAACAGAAATGGTCACAAAAGACCTGGAAAATGTACGTAAAAATTACCGTTACAAAGATATGGTTGCTATCATGCAAATACCTTCTATGCCCATTTTTGATTGTCTGACAATTTGAATTGAACAGTTGTTCTTTATATTTCATGATGAATGAACCAATAGCAATACTTCAGACAGGCTTTTGCTTTTTACACTGACATCCATTAAAAGTATTTTTCTCCATCTCTTGCAAAGTTGCCATTTTGCAGATACAAGACAGCAACACTATGAGGTTCTCTCATCACCATAAGAATGTGCTTTGTCCAAAAAACAAAACGTTGTTCTTTCAGGGCACTTTCTTACCTCTGGTCCTGGAGGCACCCCTACCCTGCATATTTTAGAGCTTTCCCTGCTCCCAACACACCTGATTCCATTAAGCAGCTCAATAACAACCCTTCATAGTTCCATGGGGTGTATTAAAGCTAAACCTTGCAGGGTAGGGGTGCCTTCTCTGCTGCCTAAGCTCTTACCATTTTCAGCACCTCTTCACTGAAAACTGTGTCAACCACACTGGTGCTTGTGTGCACACATTCGTGTGTCTGTGTATGTAATTAAAGTCTTAAGCTCCATCCCTTCTTCTGTCATATACAGAGTATTTGTCTCTAATTGAGAGCACTGCAGACAACCTTAATTACTAAGCATTAATTAAATATAGAGTTCCTCATTGCTTAGCGGGGTGGGTAGCTGAGGGAACAGTAACACCACACTGGTGGTTTTGCCACTCACATCAATCAAGTGGGACAGGTCCTGGATGTAGTACTTAAACAGAGCTGCGTTTGCAGCTTCCAGAGTCAATAGATACTCGTTGCGAGCCTTCATAACTTTCAACTTGTTCTCCGAGTACTTTGCCTGGCGCTGTGGACAGAAAAAAAAATGAATTGAGAATAACAGAGAGAAGGGAGGAAGGGGAGAGGGGTAAAAGCAAATGACAGGAAAGGTAATCACTTCTACAGCTTTATTTCCAAATATGAATTGCTTTTATTGATAAACATATCCGTAATAGTAGTATAATAACCATAGATGCGCATTCTTAGAGCCAGTATAATAATGGCTGCACAGTATATTAGGACAGGCCTTCAGCTGAAATGTTCTGCTCAATTTGTAATTGCTGCTTTCATTAAGTCCATTCAGCCAGAGCCAGAGTCCACTAATGGAAAAAGGAGGAAAGAAAATAAGAGCAGGGGACCCTGCACAGCTACCGGCAATTCAGTAAAGCCTTCAGATCATTTGTAGCACATGCACATCATATATACAGGGGTTGAACAATGAAACTGAAACACCTGGTTGTAGACCACAATAATTTATCGTCCTTCTTGGTGGTGCTGACATTACCCTGGATACCGTGGCTCTTGATACATCACAAAGACTTGCTGTCTTGGTCACAGATGCGCCAGCAAGACGTGCACCAACAATTTGTCCTCCTTTGAACTCTGGTATGTCCCCCATAATGTTGTGTACATTGCAATATTTTGAGCAAAACTGTGCTTTTACCTGCTAATTGAACCTTCACACTCTGCTCTTACTGGTGCAATGTGCAATTAATGAAGATTGGCCACCAGGCTGCTCCAATTTAGCCATGAAACCTCCCCACACTACAATGACAGGTGTTTCAGTTTCATTGTCCAGCCCCTGTACACATTACACATTATTGCTGTAGGCCCCTATATAATCAGATTTTTTCAGGAATTAATGTTTTTCTCAAAATATTTTTTTCTTTTTTTCATTTTTTCAGACATTGTGTATCTTTTTGTTAAATCCTCCCAAGGTACAAAGTTTTGTGGATGCCCGATCATGACCTCTGTATGTGCCTGCTGAACATCATTCAAAAAACAGGGACATCAATATGGAGCTGGTCCTCCTCAGTCTCCATTTTTCTTACATTTTCTACAGTACCTGTTCATTTATTATTAGGTTTTTATCAGGTTTTCACTTTCAGGTTAGATAGTTAGAATTAAGGGTTACCAGTCTTTACTGGTTATTTCTTTTTGATAGACTAGAATTCAGCTAAGATGCACTTTTTATATCTGAGCTGCGTATAAAAAGTTTGGGTACTTATGATGCAATATAAATAAGCTTATTTAATTTAATAATTATGTAGTCGTAATAACACTAGCACTTATAACAGGCACAATTCTTCTGATGTTAATAGATGACTTTTCGGTTCTTCTGAGGTATAGGCTGAGATTTTTTTATTCTAATTAAAAACTTCTTCACTAAAGCTGGAAGTACAAGATTCTCTTGAATGTCACTGAATACTGCAGCACTAAGATCCTTTTATTAGAAACAAGAGGCCCAAACCATGTACTAATGTCTCAAACCAGTACTCCTCATCCAAATACCCTTACAGTTTTATAACAGGATTTGGTTTTGGAAAGGACTACAACAAACAGTTCTGAAAAATGCTGAAGGGGCATTCCAGTACAGTCTACTGAGTGTTACAAATGAGAACAGTGTTCTATGTTCTATACACATCAGTGTATCTAATCTGTGAGCTTTAATGAATTACTGCTTCACAGCACTTACAGCTGAACAGGGCAGCTCTAGTAGAATAGGAAGGATTAACATTGTGCCTTCGTAGACTGTCAGCTTTACCAAAAGTCTCTATAGTGGGACCTATTCTACTGCCCGTGGCTGTGTAGAGACTGCCTGGCTTGATTTTATTTACCTGCTAACATCAGGTAACCTGTATATTTAGGTATGTTTCTTCATATTTTTGGTCATGTGGTGCATGCAACCAACCACATGGCAAACATATTACCATCTAAAAGGAAAAGAAAAGATTCTGGGATTTATTTCATACCTTTTCCTTCATCTTCTGGATTTTGCGGGCAGCGTTGCGCCGCTGATGGCGCTCCTCATTTCGTAAGCCAAAGACCTCACCTCCACGACCCTGTCGCTCACCCTGCCGCTCTGCGTCTTTCAGCTTGGTTTCTGCACTCAGGGTCTCGGTGTGGTACATGTGGTAGGTCTTCATCACCTGCAGAGGTACCATGCCATCAAGATTTGGCTTTAAGGAAATTGGTATGATCTAGATGATTTAGCATCTACTTGGTGAAGGTCTTCTGAAGACAACTGATTGGCTGGACAGTGGGCTCCAAGTTAGGAGAAAGGGTATTGATTAGTAATTAAGCAACATACCAATTATTTAATTGGAACAATGAAAAACTATTTTCCCTTTATTATTTTAAAGCCCAAGCACAGAGCAAATCTTCAGAAAGGTGGTTCATTTCCAGAAACATGCACTCAATGGCAAAGAGAAAGCACCAAGTAGGAGTTGTTGGAAGCTGACTATGTGTGAATGCAATGATATATGTAAGTAATTACAAAATTAGAGTGAAATTACAAGTTTATTACGGAAAATTCTAGAATTGAAAGGAGGCTCTAGATCCTGTTCCACCTTTAGCCTGGATACAAGATAAGATACATTGAGGCCTACGGGTTCTGCATGGCATCCTGCAGCACATTTGCCCACAGATATTGCAGCTGGACCTGTAGATCATGTACACTTGTGGGTTACGTAAATTAGCATGCCAGCTGTACCCATAAATGCTTTATTGGTGATGAATCTGGCAACCAGGCAAGCTGATGGAGAGAGCCTTGCTGTGTGGGAGCATTATCCTGCTGAAAATAGCAGTGGGACTCCCTGCCATGAGAGGCATCACATAGCTGCAAGATGTCCTGCACATGAGCTGAGCTGTTTGTGTCCCTCATATCACCGCTAGGGGTGACTGTCATATGTGATGGCTCCCCAGATCATCACACCAGCAGTTGGGTCAGTGTGAAAAAGTCTGTGAGTGCATTGTAGAGGTATGTGTAGCAGTCACCAATCTCTCCCAAAAGGAGAGTCTTTTTACAGGGAGCGAGGGAAGCACTTTATGCCCTCTTGTGCCAAGATCCAGAGTCTAATAAAACCACACCTGTAATCGTTTATATAGTTCCCTGGGACAGAACTACATGCTGAGATTTGCAGCAGTCTGGCACTGTTTGTTAGCAGTGGGTGTAGAATAGAGAACTAATGCATTGATCACACCACCTCAAAAGATCTCATCCGAGTAAACAAATAGGAGCATAGCATCAATGTTCGTTTCCTGCTTTGCCTCAAGTTCTTCTTCTGGCATCTGTGAAAGACCTGGGAAGCAAGTCATCCCCACATCCGAAGTGTTTTCATATGCCCACACTGAGATAATCACACAGTTAAGACACACGCCATCTTACACAGACCATCTGTGTGTTTAATGGCTGTCGTGTGTACATGTGGGGGATGCTCACGTGTGTGTGTGTGTGTGTGTGTGTGTGTGTGTGTGTGTGTGTGTGTGTGTGTGTGTGTGTGTGTGTGTGTGTGTGTAAATGTAGAGAATTACAGTAGAATTTGCTACATGCAAATGACTCCTGCTTATCTTGGCCTCAGGCTGCACTGAGATGAAGTTGTGATTCATTTCTAACAAGTACACACACATGCACCCCCCTCTCTTCAACCGCAGAGGAACTGCTTTACAAATATGCAGCTTCTCACAGCTCTGAGTGTGTTATTTGTGTCCATGTGTCTAAGCATGTGCGCTTGTCTGTCCATCTGTTGAAGTAAAGGCAGCACAAAACCATCAGTGTTTCAAAGCAGTGGGGCTTTGTCTGGGGCTGTGTTTCCAAACCACAAAGAGTTTTCATCTTCAAATCTGTCCTGCATCAAGAATGTAAAGCACTCTTCCTGCTAGCCGGCAGGCTGGCTGCCGTAGCTAATGTGTACCGCATGTCTTTTCATAATAAGGTTTATTTATTTAAGAGCCGCTGGCTTTTAAGGCGTCACATCCAGTCAGATGACTTGAAAATCAGGGCAAATGTTCACGCGACTGCAGGATGACAAAGTTTGGCCAGTCTTCGAGAGGCTTGCTGCCAACTTCAGATCTATACTGGAGCACTGCTCTATCAAGGATGATGTAAGAACCTGGAATATGTCCTTCTGAGGCTTTCACACCTCAGGGTAAAACTAAACATATGAGTACTGCACCCTGAAAATGAAAGCTGGCAAGGATTGGCATGGTGACAGTGTGACAGAAGCATGGGCTGACAAAATGAGTAGATGAAAAAACTGATGAGGCTGATGGAGTTGAGTTATATAGTGATCGAAGATCCAAGTGGTGATGGAGTGGGTGACTCATGTATTGATGGAATGATAAAAACGAGAGAGGTAGACTGAGCGAGTGGAGGGAATTTCACGGGAATGAAATTGTAAATTAAAGAAGCGAAGGAGACAATGAAAGGATGATGAGAAGAGCTGTTCAGGTGTGGGGCGAAGAGAGCGAGCGAGCGAGTGAGCGAGCAGGACCGAGAGATGCCCTCACCGTGTACAGTTCGTTAAGAATCTTCATCAAGTCCTCCTGCAGCTGGAAAGTGATCTCTTTACTCTACACAGGAGAGAGAGAGAGAGAAAAAAAAACCAAGTGTATTAGTGAAGAGAATACAAAGGGGCAAGCTTGGGTCAAACTAATATCTACGACAATGAAACACTGGGCTTTCTAACACCTGATCTGGATGGAATGGACGGATCAAAGCCATTTCAAGAGTGGCTTCTCTAAATGCAGTTCCATTGCTTCCATTTGCCAAGTCCGTTCAGGCTTGGAGTCAAGACTGCGTGGAAGCAGGCAAAGCTATTTGTAAACACTCATACAGCTACTTTAAAAAAGGACAGTTTCGGAAAACAGCCATTCAGGCACACCATTACTGAATCATTGGTAATCATAAAGTTGATGACACAGCAAAACGGGATTTAGCCTCCAGTTCCATCCCAAAAAAGTGTCCCACTGAAGAATGGTCATGAAACGTTTCATAGCAGAGCAATCTCCTTAACAGTACAGGTCCACTGCATTCATTTTTTAGGGATTATGGGATGGCAAATGCCACAAACATGACTGGTGGAACAGTAAGAAAAGTTGAGCTGGCTTTGCCTGACTAATCATGCAAGTGTCTGTGCACAACCAGCATGTACCTACACAGGTCTATCTACTTGAACAAAGTCCAGCACATACAAAGCATGGCAGCTACCACAGCTAATTCAGAGCATTTCATCTCCATACTTACAGCCCTGTAGACCTAAAACAGAGTTTGTATTTGGATGCCAAGAACTGGACCAAAAAATATATGGAAAATATTGTAATTACTGTCATACTTTACAGATACACCAATCAACCACAACGTATTGACCTTATTTCTACATCACGTGGGTGGTTGGTAATTCTCGGTATAGAAGTGCTGCTGGAGTGTTTAAACCGCTCTGTGCCACTGCTGGACTGAGGTAATTCCACCAACCAGAAATATCCAGCAAACATCATCCTGAAGGCAGCGTCCTGTGAGCACTGATGAAGAGGATGACCAACCCAAACTGTGCAGAAACAGATGAGCTTCTGTCTCTGACTTTACATCTACAAGGTGGAGCAACTGGGTAGGAGTGGACAGTGAGTGGACACAGTGTTCAAACACTCCAGCACCACTGTTGTGTCTGACCCTCTCATACCAGCACCCACATAATGACCCACCACCCACATAATACCTGCTCTGCGGTGGTCCTGCGGTGTCCTGACCATTGAAGATCAGGGTGAAAGGAGGCCAACAAAGTATGCAGAGAAACATATACAGAACAGTACTAATTAAATATGATTTATATACTAAACATATGCTAAATGCTAAACTGCTCATTATAAACAAAGCACAGTTTTACTGATGCAAAGCAGTAAAGGGCTTTTGGGGACTTCCACTATCTTTGGCAGAATTTCCAGCATGCTAAACACGAGTAAGCAAGCTACATGCCAGGTACATAAGGTGCTCCATATCAAATCCATCTACATATAGAGCACCATTGTTTCCCTATATGATATAAAGTGTCCTCCTTAACGTTTTGGACGAAGATGTGGTTTAGGTTTTACCTCTGTACTCCACTCTGTTAAATTTGTACTAAAGCAGGTCAGATTGTAATAAGGTATCATTTCCTGATGTTTAATTTAGAGGGAAAAAAAAATCATTAAGCAAAGTTGGGTCATGCAACAAGACAATGACCTAAAGCACACCTGTAAGTCTGAAAATGTTTAAACAAGATAAAAAATTTGAACTTGTAGAATGGCCTAGTCAAGTCTTGACCTAACTCTAATGTAATGCTGTAGCAGGACCTGAAACATGTAGTTAAGCCAACAACTGTCACAAAACTGAGGCAGTTCTGGGAGACGTAATGAGCCTGAGAACAGTGATACACTAATTTACAGATACAGAAAGACTATAGCTGCAGTTATTGCTGTTAAGGAGGTTTTAAACCAGCTATCACAAGGGGATTGGATGTGTAATATATTTTCTTAATCAATACAAAAAACTTTCTCCTGGGGTTCTTGTTCACTCAGGGTTCCTATTATGCACGATTAGGTTTTGGTCATTTGGTGTTGGAAATGCCCTCAACTTCCCACTCAGAGAGCTGCTACACGGGGAATTAGCTATAACTCAACTGGAATGGGAAAAAAATGAGTAAAATAAAATGGCTTAAAAAACATCTAACATTACTACATTAACAGAGGGAGGGCGATATATAATACTGCCGAACTTCAGTTCTACTGTATTTGAAGAGAAGTTGAGATGAAAGAAGACTAGAACAGAAGTCTCCCATATAAGCCTTTACCCATGCTCATATTATTATTCTAAATAATAGTATGTGCTCTACATCATGAGGTGGTGTAGTACCAGCAACATTGGAGAACCGAAGTGTCATTGTATGGGAAAGGAACTTCACTGTCCATGAATAAACCAACAGTGTGCAAAGTTCTGCACAAAGACAAGCAGAACCCATTAATAATAAACTACCAGCCTACAAAAAATGAAACTACTAGATCTGCTCATCCGAAGCAGAAAGTTTCTCACTCACTCACTCACTCACTCACTCACTCACTCACTCACTCACTCACTCACTCACTCACTCACTCACTCACTCACTCACACACACACAAACACAAACACAAACACACACACACACACACACACACACACACACACACACACACACACACTTCTATTCTGTGTATATTAAAAGAGTTGACTGAAGAACTGCTGCAGAGTCAGCAAATTCACTTTTCAGAACGCATCACTGCCAGTGGTCAACCAATTACATTTTAGATAAATGCGCGGTCACTACTACAAACGTTTCACCACTATTTTATGTGCAATTATTGGGGCATTCCATCAGATTTATGGCCAAGCAATAAATATTTGTAGACATCCCTTCTACAGAATACATTCAGCTAGTTTAATTTGCACCCAGTGCTGACAAATATGTGCAAATGCACACACAGCTGGAGCTGTGGAGCAGTACAACTGTGTCCCCTACAATAAAGGTGCTTCAGCCAGTACTTTTGAAATGATTTTGGGAGTTGGGGATGAGGTGGGACGGTCTTCCAACATCCTGACCTCACTAATGCAGGTCACTGAACTCAATCAAATCCTCACAGCAATGCTCTAAAATATAGTAGAGGGACTTCCCTGGACAGTAGAGACAGTGGCTCCAACAAAAGCAGGATAAACGCTTTTTAATACCATTGTTTTAAAAAGAAATGAATGAGCAGGTGTCCCAATTGTGTATGTGTGTGAGGAGCTGCAGATGTCCCTAGCCAACAAGCTTTAATATCTCCATCTCTCACCACACTGAGTGCACAGCAAAACCATTCAATAAGCCTCGGGAATGATTACAAAAGCCATGACCAGCTACTCTATGCTATTTTGCATCTGCACACGTCCCTGTGGTGCTGTAAACCAGCCAGTCAGAGCAGAGCTCATCAAATCATTCACAAACCCACCATTAAAGGAAACACAGTGAACCCGATTATATGGCAAAATTACTGTGTTGTTAAACGTCTTCTTAAACAGTCTGTAATTACAGAACTACAAAGTGCTCTTATATGGCCAGTGCAGCTGATAAAATGCACAGTACAAATACAAGAAGGGGGCGGGTTGGTGTACACATTAAACAAAGCACTTTCAAAATGTATTCTATGACATCCTTAAAATTATTCCTTCACCAGTCTTTGCTGGACTGTACTATAATAAAAATGGACATATTGGAATATGACATCTGTTATGCAGATACAATCTATGTACAATTTAAATCCAAAAAAGTGTGAGAAGGGGCTCTGGGTGGTTCAGCAGTTTATCGTGCAATCACTATGATCCGACAATCTCCGGTTCAAATCCAAGGGTCACGCAGCTTGCCGTCCTCAGACGGAGTCCAAGAGAGTAAAATTGGCCATGCTCTCTCTGGGTGGGAAGATGGCACTCTCTCCCCACTTCACACCCAGTGCAATGCTTGCCATTGGATCAGCACTTTTCTCCGAGCGCATTGGCTGCCCAGCAATGACACAATGGGGATAATTCAAAAAGAGGTGGTGATTGGCTTGAGTGTATTCAAGGCATGTCTTTTGTTTACACCCACCACGTGTCGGGAGCATTGTATGTGATAGGGAGAGAGGGTAATTGGCTCTTCCAATTGTTGGATGCAGAAACACGAGTGGGATGTTGGTTTGGTTTCTGGAGGATGACACTCTACAGAGTACAGACTTGCTCGCATTATGCAAACATCAAAATTATGTAGAAATATTAAAGTTTTGATTTTGGTGTTACATTCCACCTTCTTCTTCTTCTTCTTCTTCTTCTTCTTCTTCTTCTTCTTCTTCTTCTTCTTCTTCCTTTAGGTGTGACCACAGCGGATCATCATATTTATGGTCCTGACCACAGCGGATCATCATATTTATGGTCCGCATGATAGTTTTGGCACCAAACTAGAAGTGCACAAACTACACCCCTAATGGCTGGTTTGGTGTTACATTTCACCATTTCTCTTAAATATCTTAAAATATGAATTTTTCTTATCCGCAGCCGTAATACACTCTATGTAAATCCCTCCATTCTTAATGTCCAGGTTCATATGCATGCATTATAACAATACTACCAAATCACTGACAGTAATAAACACATTCTCAAGCTTATTAGAGTATGATACAGTATGATGATGATGATGATAGTACACAGCTTTAAATGGAAAAATCATTCAAATTCAGGTCATATAAGGGCGAGCAAATATGACAATTAAGGTAACAATTCACTTGAATCACAAATACCTTCACACAATAATAAAATGAATAGATGTTAATTATTTTGACAGCTCTAATGTGTACCATATGCATTTACACAATTCATACTGGAAGAGGTGTATATTTCAGCAAAGCCGTCCAGACAGCTGGAACAAAATTCCCACCGAGGATATAACGTACACAAACTCCTATCCAGGGTGCCATTACCTTCTTCAGCAGGCGTGTGTTGTCCTCACTGACATGCGCTATGCGAGTGATGACATTGTTGAGGTAGAGGTCACTGAGCGTGGCGTGGTCCTTGCTCTCTCTCCTCACCTGGTTCAGCAGCAAATACCAGCAGTTAACAGGAGACAGCAGGTTCTGGTCCTTCCTGTGAAAAACATCACAATATACACATGAGCCCTGTGCAAATCACTGTTCATTGTTCAATCAAATTTAATTAAGATTTAATTGCCTTCGAGAAGGGAAATGCGGCATCCAGCTCGTAGTATTCCTCCAAACCAGATTTTCTCTAGCCTTGAAGAGGAACTGAGAAATTAAAGGGACTCGGTTGTAACATATTTTTCAGTAACCACACTGACAGTGCTAGAACACTTGCTGGGTGGCCTCAGTGTCTGCCATCTTCTGATGCTGTTTTGTGGTTTTGCCTTGTTGGGCTCAAAAAAACCCACTAATGAAGCCAGTTTCTTGCATATCCTCAGGAAATTTCCAGCCTCTAACATGCTTTTCTACTGTGACTATATGATGCTGATTTAAGAGGAAAAAGTTGCTGGGTTAAAGAAAGCTCATATCCATTCCTGAAAACCCCACAACCAGCGCAGGAAGCTGAGGAAATGTATCAGCCCAAAGGAACCACATGTACAACCTCTCTAGACACACACACACACACACACACACACACACACACACACACACACACACACACACACACACACACACACACACACACACACACACACACACACACACACACACACACACAGAGCAGTCCGGAAACATTCAGACATTTGGTGTGGCCAAATGTGCCAAATATCAAAGCTTATTGTTTGATGAACATTTCTGACATTTCTAGATACAAACTAGAGCTGCACAATATATTGTTTCTGCATCGCCATCACAATGTGTGCATGTGCGATAAACGTAAATGTGCATATAGACCCTCTGTGTGCAATGTGTCCTTTGCAATAAACAAATCCACACTAGTGAATTTACACACTAGGGGGCAGTGAGCACATGTGCCCAGAGCAGTCATGTCCTGCTAGTTCAGGGAACTGAACTGGTAACCTTCCAGTCACAATGCTGATTTCCTAACCATCAGGCCACGACTGCCCTGAGGTCACATTGCAGTGTGGTGTCACAGAGCATATCACCTCAATCCTGTTGTGCTTTTTTTGCTGTTTGATAGAAAAGGAGAATTTCCACTGTTCTTATTTTGCATCACATTTCATCTACAGCTAGATTTTATTGTTTATTTTTACTCCAAAACCGGACTCACAGAGTGCATTATTAAATGATGACAGGTTGGATCATTGACATCTAGTGATTTTCTCATATTGTTTTAATATCACATGAAAAAATAGACTGTATTTGCAGTGTTTTTAAATATCAAACGAGACTAATACAAACACACATCCACATCAGTGGCTGTCCTTCTCTGGTGTGCGTGATATTCCTGGGATGCTTTCCCATCTCTGGGAAAACGGTTAATTATGAAATTATGAAAGCTATAGTTATTATAGTAATTTACATTTCAGCTTTAGCTACAAGGTTTGAATGTGAGACTATGAATGAATGACTTTCTCATACTTCAAACTGGTCAAGTGTGCCTTTGAGGATATTGATCAAATATGACCACCTGCAGAGTTGTATGTCTGGGTGCCATTTTGCTTCAATGAAAGGAGACTTGCACATTAGGAAGAGCTGGCAAAGAGACAATAGGAAGCCATTTTGGAGCAGAAATGCTCAGCAGTCATTGACTAATAGCACAGCTCTCAGCAGGCATGCAGGAGGACAGCCCTGTGAGGACCTGCACAGCAGCAGTGGCAAACAGCTGTGCAGTACAGAGAGAAATACAGAGGAAAGCGAGAGAGCGTGTGCGAGCGAGAGAATGAATTATCTCTTTCTGAATTATCTACTCTTCCTTTCCTTGCTTCTTTCCCTCTTTGCTGGAGAATGCTATCTGCATTAATGAGACCAGGATTGCGCACACACACACACACACACACACACACACACACACACACACACACACACACACACACACACACACACACACACAGATGATGAGCAGAATACATAAATAAAGCAGCAGTTATTTCCTTGTGTTTTTCTGCCAACTCTGCTTTCTCAGGCATTAAGCACAAAGGGAGGAGCATCATGTGTAAAATACTCTGTTGCTCTTGTCTTTATCTGAACAATGACCAATCAAGAGGGGGGTTAGGGGGTCACGAGAGAGTAAGCAAGAGAGAGAGAGAGAGAGAGAGAGAGAGAGAGCGCATGAGATGGACGGACGTATATAAAGGACATGTTTCAGATGCATTTCTGTAACAAATCCACTCAATGTACATTATTTCTTTTAACCCCAGACACTTGCCCCCCTGCTCACTTGTACTGCTGGTGGTCCTTGGTGCTGCGTGTTTTGGCCATAAAGCGCTCAGCCAGCTTCTCCAGGTTTCGCGAGTACTCGCTCTCGATCTCTGACTTCTTGCGGAAGAAATCCTGCAGGTCCTGCAGCAGCTGCACCCGCATTTCCGTCTGCTGCTCCAGACATTTCTGCTGTTCCACCAGCTGAGAGCGGATCTCTGCACACACACACACACACACACATACACACACATATCAGGAATTTGGACAACTCTGAGTGAATATTAAGAGAGGGAAATATGGATAAAACCATCAAACGAAGTCAAATACATGATTTCAAGATGATAAAGGTTGTGAGCTGGACTGGAAATCAGCATAACATTATCAACCAAATGACAGCATTTCAGTATAAATCAAAGTTAAAAAATTATTAAAATGAAAAGTAATATAATAATAATATTTTATACAGCCAGTCTAGACAGGGGATTGGTTATCTACATTACGTTCATACACCTGTTACTCATTTGTGGTTTGAGGAACACTTACTCACCTTTAATTACCATAAACACATAAAAAAGCTACATATGAATATCAGCATTAGGGCTGCAAACTGGCAAGAACCTGCAACATGACTCTTTCTGTACTGTACTGATGCTGCTGCTGGAACCTTAATTTCCCTGAGGGAACCCCCCCAAGGGATGAATAAAGTTCTATCTATCTATCTATCTCTATGCAACACAATACAGGAATTATGATTCTGTAAAACAATATATTGTGATTTAAGGAATAGTAAATAATAATAATAATAATAATAATTATAATAATAATAATAATTAAATAATCAAAACAGGGACATGAAGTGGTTTGGGAATTAAACACAACACAAAATGAACCACCCTCTGGCACACATCATGCAAATAAAAGTAAATTTAAATCTATATGGTGGTTTTGAGAATCAATACAGTAAACAAGATAAAACACATCACATGTCTTCATACACCCCTAATCAGTAACTGTATGAGTATCAACATATTACAAATGATCTAATCAGGATATTAAATGCTCAGGGTTTTGATTTGCGTGATGACACTGCAGGCCATTCTGAAGGAATTATTGAATTATTTAAGTTCCCTTAGATGACATGTGTTTACTACGCATGGAAAACAAGGGCACTGCTTAAGTACCTTGTGGATTGGAATGAGCCCGGCTCCTGCACAGCTTTGTGCTCCTCCTGCTCAAGCACACCTGATTGAACTCACTTGTTAATCACCAGGTTCAGTAGGTCTGTTAAAGCAGGGAAACCACTAAACTGTGCAGGAAGCTGGCACTGTAGGACCAGTATTGTGTAACTGTGGTGTAGATCATGCAGCCACACGGCTTGTTTATGAGCTCTCTATAGAACTGCCCTAAATCTGTCTCAACGTTCAGACACCTCTGTTAATTGGTGAATTCAGCTCCAGTTGATATTTATATTGGGATATAAAACCCAAACCATTAGTTTGACATTGTGAGATGTGAGTGACTGAAGTCTCACGCTCAGCTGCACGTGACATGAGCAAGGACGGACCAGGAGGGAGTATGGTTTCATCAATACATTTCGTGCCGTTCTGTTAGAGCCAGCTCCATTGACAGATGGCTGCACAACGCAGGACTACATGCATGCAGACTAGTAATGCTGACTGCTTTTAACACCATGTCAACAGCGCCAAAGACTGCAATGGTGTCATGCCAGATTGTCATGGAGTCACACAGAATGGCAGCGAGTCCTGCTTTTGTCTCAGCAGAGACAACCAGCAGATGCATTTGCAGTAGGCCTGGTGTCATGGTGTGGTTGCAACATCTGCAGGAACTGAGTGGATTATTGCAGGACACCATTAGGCACCTTTACAACTCCATGCAGAGGTGTCTGGTATGCTGTGTTGACAAACATGGTGGCCTTATGCCATACTGGGAGACACTACGTCTCTATGTGTAGCTCAGTACATATTGCCCATTACAGTCTAACATTTTAATGACTTACTGTTCCTGGTAACCTTCATCTTCATTGCTAATAATGCTGCAAATTCACCGTTTCCTTCTGGGTGTAACTGGGTGATATTTTATATGACCAAAAATGAATCTCTAATCTGCATCAACATAACAAAAATGACAAAATATTATATATGTTTAGATATTATATACTTTTGTGGATTAATAGTAGCGTCTGTAGCTACAGAAAAGGGGGCACAAACTCCTTATTAACCCTCTTTTCTTAATCAGATTTTATTACAAACCTTGGATTAAACATCCATCTGGCCATTAATCACCTCATTTACCAGAATATTAAGAGTAAAAGCTTATGGGAACACATTTCATAAACAAGGATAACCAACACGTGTTAGTATGGGTACGAGTGTATGAGTAAGAGTGTGTCCTGTGTACACATGCTGGTGCAAACTGGCTGCTGCAGTTTCCCTGAAATTGACTATTTACAACTTGAGTGTTTCTTCTAGCGCAGCTATGAATATGTCTGAGTGGCTTCACATCACGGCTCATAGCCTGCACCTGGAGTCACTCCGCGTCAGAGCCGGGCATTTCCTTGACTGGCAGTGTCTCTGTGTTGTGGCTTGGGGTTCTCCAATACCAGCAGTCGTGACTCTGCTTAGTGGCTCGGAAGAACTTAACTCTGCTCATAAAGACTTCATTTGGTCCTGAAAAGTGGCTTTATGCTGTTGTTTTTTAAAGCATCCTTGAATTTTTATTATGCACATCATTATGTATTATAATTAACGCTCATTTCCCTCATTTGCATATGTCAGCAGTGATTCATAACACCACACGATGATGCAGAAAATGATCTGTCTGCATATCTGGAATCTTTTTAGTTTACTTCTTTTAACCACACACACACACCCACCCACACACACACACACACACAATTTGATAGCCTCTGTTGCACACCACAGAACAGGTATTATGTGGATGGTGGTTCATTCTCAGCACTGCAGTGACACTGACATTAGTGTGTATTGCTCTGGTATGAGTGCATCAGACACAGCAGAGCTGCTGGAGTGCTTAATCCCTTCGTTTGCACTGCTGGACTGAGAACAGTCCACCAACCATAAATGTCCAGCCAACAGCAACCTGTGAGCACTGACGAAGGACTAACCCAAAGTGTGCATATACAGATGAGCTTCTGTTTACAACTACAAGGTGAAGCAACTACAGAGGAGTGTCCAATAGAGTGGACAATGATCGGACACAGTGTTTAAACTCTCCAACAACACTGCTGTATCTGATCCAGTGTGGTGATCTGTGGTGGTCCTGACCACTGATGAACAGGGAGAAAGAAGGCCTATAGAACTACAAAGTGCTCCTGTGTGGTCAGTGTAGCTGATTAAAAGGACAGTGATTGTGGAAACAGCTAAAATATCACAGTGTTATGGCTGATTGGTGTAGTTTATTTGGACATGGTCGTGTGTAAAACTGCTGCAGCTGTAAAGTGAGAGTGGGTTGCTGAGAACTGTCATCATATCTTTTTCAATAAGACCTTTTTATGAATCTGTTTGAAGATGCATATACTATATATATGTATACACACACACACACACACACACACACGCAAAAACAGTAAAATCATGCCATTTATCACAACACCACCACCATATATCATCAAATTTCCCACCCATAACAACCATAAATTTACCATTCTGGCAGGCAGCTCACACTTTTAATAGAACACGTCAATGCTGCAGTGACACCCAAACCATTTGCACTGGATACATCAGTGTCAGATTCAATCAAACAGCACAGAAGGAACAATGGTGAAGGGAATTGTCCCGTCTTTGGCGAACTGATCAACACAACTGGAATATTTGAAGTAAAGGGCAGATTCCCTGCTTCTCCCAACCCTGCCGACATTCATCCTCCACAACACACCCGCCATCACAACTCACTGCCGTTGCCAAGACAACAGGTAGTGGAGTATCCCATGGGGATTAGAGCGTGTGTGTGTGTCTGTCTGCGGGTGTGTAAGCATGTGTGCATTCAGGATTCTTGCTCTCTCCTCTTTTGCTGCATCCCTTAGGTTCCATGATCTTGCTTTTCTCTATTCTTCTTCAGCCCCAGTTCCCCCTCTCCCCTCCTTGCTCACTTGCTCTCCAACAGACCAACTGCTTAATGTCACACTGCCTCTCCATCTCCACCAGTGCTGAATCTCAGATGAGATGGCTGGCAGCCTGCATGCTGTGCGCGTGTGTGTGTGTGTGTGTGTGTGTGTGTGTGTGTGTGGGTGGGACGGTGGGCAGGAGAGCGAGTATTGGAGAGTGATCACGTTAATCGGTATGTGTGCGCATGCGCATGTGCACACTCTGCATTGTGATGGTGGTCTGCTTTTCTCCGAGGAGAATTCGATTGTGACCAAGGTGACTCTTAGAAAAGCAAGACAGATAAACGAAGAGAAGGAGAGAAATGAGGTAAAGCAGCAGCACTTTATGCATTTACTGACAGAGGAACATTAAATAGAGCAGCGTCAGTGTAGAACACGACTGCATTGCAGAAGCAGAAGCACATTAATACTGTACTAACAGTTCTAGATACTGTACGAGTATTTTCAGGGACTCGTTTCCACTGTGAGTACAGATGGGCTTGTGTACAGGAGATAAACTGAACATACCGTGACTGAAGCCATGGAGGAGGACAGTTTTGTGTTACTGCAAAGCTAGCATTTTTGACCTCATGGTCGCCCGTCTGCTCAGACAAAGCACGTCAAATTTAACGCAGTAGCCTTCAATTTTTTCTGTCATTTTGTCAAAAAGGAAAATCCAAAGGCGCTCACTTACACTTCCTCACTCATCTGTGGACTGGTGACGACTGATAGATGCTTTTTTCTTGAAAAACACTCAAGCATGCACATTAGAATTGCCTACATAAGCACCAAACCACGCATCCCTAGCTTCATTTGTTTGCGCATGAAAAATTATGGTTGGATATTTTTGAACACGCCTCGTATACTGGTCAGCAACTCAAACTGAACAAGTCGCATCAACAGCCAATGAAAACTGAGCACAATAAATAAAACAAGGACTAAATGAAGAAAAAACACCATGTATTCACATTTAATTTTAACATTTCACCTTAAACGATGCAGCAGCTTCATTCTGGCACTGGAATGTTTGATACTGCAGTGCCATTTAAGATGGAATGGAAATATGTTTACGAAGCCAACATTTGACTTGTATGAAGGGTGGCCTCCAACATATACTGGTTCCTTCCCATCAACAACCTCAAACACATTTTTTGCACAATGGACAGCACAAATAACTGCATATCCAATGACCATAAGCAGCTGTACTCCCATGTAACACATGGTATATTTCGGAGTGCGTTGGTTTCGGTTCATCAGCAGGCTGAAGTTGTGTGATCCTTTGTCGTTTAGTGAGCAATGGATATTATTCATTCACCACAAAAATCTGTCTTTTTAAAAGTAATATAACCAAAAACATACCCAAGGCTTTAGGGGAGGCCACTAGGTAGTAGTAGTAGCAGCTCATTTACACAAGCAGTTCTTTTACATACCCAAGCATTAAACGTTCTTTAAGGCAATGGTTCTCAAACCATTCCTCGGAGACCCAGAGAGGGATTTGAGGTTTTCAGGACGTCAGAGATCTGAAGATCTGTTTTTATTTTGCTTTAACAAAGCATAAATAACGGGAGTTTTTGATGCCATGCTGATTTCACGTTTAAGAGTTTAAAATGTCAGTCTTAAATAAATAATTAAATAATTAAATTAAATAATGAACTTATAATGATTGGTGCATCCCTAGCTCCAACTCACTTTTCCATTCATTCGCCATTTCATCCACTCCATCCTAGTAAGTCGCAACTGATCCAAAACCTACCCAGACTGGTTGCACTGGCCGCAAAGCAGGAATACCCACTAGACAGGGCACCAATCAATCACCGGCTACCACATATACCTGTTCATTTACACACAGTCACACCTAGGGGGCAATTAATCATTGCAAATCCACCGACAGTGGGAGAAAACAGGAATACCTGGAAGGAAACCCACAGGGACAAAGGAAAGTCACAGAAAGTGACCAGAGTGAGGACTGAACACACAACCCCAGGAGCCCCTGGAGCATGACTACGTCAACACAAGTATGAACCCAACCCAAAAAAAGAGCACAAAAAAACAGTTTAAGAGTGTTAGTCTCATCTGTTGGAGCATTTTCCCAGGTGCATTTACCAAAATGCATCACAACCAACCATGTCACTGCATCCTCTTTGCTTATAGGTCAGTGTTCTCTGGGATGGGAGCAAGAAAGTAAATACAGTGGTATAGATGGTCTTTGTGCATAGCTGTAGTAATTATCTTACCAATGTACCATCATAAACTACAACTGCAGAGCCGTTCAGCTCAAACTACTGGATCACACGACAGCTGGACGGGACTGAGGTCGCATCCCATTCTCACCACAAAAAAAAACCAAAAAACTGGACAGACACCACCTCCTCTAAAGAGTCTTGGTGCAGTTGTTTTGGTCCACATACAAGTGCAATTACTGTTTTCACACCTGCCCAAATGAACGGCACACACAGAGCACTGATTAGATTTAACTGGACCAAAAAGTGCAGGTGAGACACTAAGAAGTGTCTAATCTAAGGCATCACTTCAAACACACTCTACTGGCATGTGTTTGGAGTGTTCAGTGACTCACCCATTATCCCTTACAATGTGTTAATACTTGGCCAGAACTCTGATTGAGCTGAAGATACCCTCTGATTCATTCAGTATGGAATTCTCCAAGGAATGAAAGAGAAATTTAAGAATATCACAGTTGACAAACGAACATGCTGTTTACAAATCAAACACATTTCCAGCTCAGTATTGAAGGTTCTGCCTTGGATTTTTTTCCTGATACAGATCAAACTTGCACATCCTTTTTTTTTTCCCCGTTGGAGTCACTGTCAAGTTGCTCATATTTGACCTTTGAACTTGTGACCCGTGTAAGCTTGTCTGTTTCCCTGAGGCGTGAGTCTGAGCCCGACCCAGACTGTCGCCATGGCAACAAGGCATCTGCTCCTCAACCTGAGAATGAGAGAGTGTAGGCATGCTGTACAGCATTGCTAACCATCCCCACACACACACACACACACACACTCCAAACCACAAATGCATGAAACCTAAAACACACGCACCAGCGTATGAACAAGCAAAGGTGCTCTCTAATGCAATAGTGCAGTGCCCTCCATCCTAAACCCTTTAACACACACTTCTTTCTCCTTTTCAATTTATCATCATTCCATTCTCTTCTTATCTGCCCTGTCCTCTGTACCCCCTCCCCACCTTTCCCTCAATCTCTCACTTCATCTAATGCTCCCCCCTCTTTCCTCATCTCTCTCTCTCTCCCTCTCTCTCTCTATTTTACTCCCCATCAAAAAAATTCTCACTGGAGTTTAAGAGTGTCTGCCCGTGTCTCCAGAATCATTATCATACGTCAAAAGGGTTCTGCTCTATGCACTCATTTACAGTGAGTGAGTGATAGTGTGTGTGTGTGTGTGTGTGTGTGTGTGTGTGTGTGTGTGTGTGTGTGTGTGTGTGTGTGTGTGTGTGTGTGGAAGACAGGCTGCTGCTCATCACACAAATGCTGTTATCTGCAGGAAATCACATTCTGCTCATTAAGTTCGACACAGACTCCAAACGACAGAAAGGAAGGAAGAATGAAAGAGAAAAGGATCCTCTTTAAAGTCTTTGGGTTCGACTAGGTTGTTAGTCCTGTTCCCAGCTCTCTTTCACACCACAAAGCTCTGGGTAACAGATCCTAATCAGCAACTGTTTCATAAACTCTCTCTTTTGGCACCAGGAACAGCAGAAACTTGTATCAAAGCAACTTTGAGCATCCAGTGCTTTGGTGTTCTGTCACAAAAAGACTATCTGATCACATGTTACCGGAGCTGAAAGTCCACAGCAGTCTTCTCTCATTTGATTTGCCCTTCAACAATGACGAACGCTAGACTACATCTCTAGCTGACCATCATTACCAGCCCTTCTAGCCGACGTCTCAAACACAAACTAAAATAAGAGATAACCATACATCAGAAATGGTATTCAAAAGCGCTGAGCAAGGATGACAAACCCTGGGACATCAGGCAGCTACAAACGAACTGTAGATGACCACACTCAACTACACATAGATTCTTTTTCCACCAAAGAACTCTGGTTCTTGAACTGGTTCCATTATAAGAACCTTGGATTTTTTTTACACCAGTGTTAGTGGAACCAAGGATACGTATGAGAATATGTTCTCAACAGAGGCCAGCGACAGTAAAGCACACGAGTTTATTCATATAGCATCTGTAAATCCAATAAACAGTAACGAGAAGATTACGCAGGGATGGACGGACGGACGGACGGATGGGATATTGATCCCTTGGGAGGGTTTCCTCAGGAAAAGTAAGGTTCCAGCAGCAGCATCAATACATTACAGAAAAGAAGATAATAATAATGTAATAATAAAATACAATAGAAATATAGAACATATATGGAGAGTACAGACTACCTGCCAGTACTGGCGATAAGAAGTCGTACGAGCCTACACCGTGTGACACAAAATGGTATGTCACTGGTCAATGCTCCTTGCTCCTGTACAACTAGACACACCCACAGTGGTTCATTCTGAATAACCTACTGATCATTGTTTCCCGCTGCAAACAAATCTTTGAGGTTTCAGAACCTATTTTTGTTGGTGGAAATGCACCGAACGGTTCAAATTTAGGTTTGCGAGCTAGAATGGAACCCGTTCTGCACTGATAGAAAAGGGGCTACACAGTTAACACACCACGCCACATGAAATAAACCTAATGCTATCCTGAGAATTTTTTCCTCACACTGCGGTGGAAAACACTCTGGCTTCGGTTCATCTAGAGCACTCATTGGTCGTATTCTGTCTTATATCACATCAATACTGTCTGTAAATACAGGAACTGATCAAACTCGTTCCAAAGACAGGATCATCCTTCAGGGGCCAAGAGCTTTTACTGACTTGAAAATCTGCTTGTAGTGGATGTATTATTAATGTAGATGCTGTAGGTTTTAATTTAACCATTCATTAAAATCTCAATCTTTTATCTGTTTATTTATCATTTATTGTTTTTAATTTTGTCATTGTTTTTCTACTCCTGTTTTATCATTTTGGTAGATATTTTTATTTTTATTCCTGCAATACTTTTTAAATACTGTACGCTCGGCTACACTGTGAACAAGACCCTCAATCTATTCAAACTTTAAATAAAGGTTGATTGATTTACTGACAAGCAGATGCTATTTTTTGGGGAAAGAACACGACCAGCTACCAGACCAGTAATTTCACTGCTGTTCCTCGATGGCAGCTTTAAAAACCCTTTCTTTTGAACAGGATGCTTTTAGAAGTTTGAAGTTTGCTGAGTGTATATGTTCTACATTCTTTAATCCAGACATATACTAGAACAATATGCCCAATTTAAGAACCATTTAGGAGTTACTGCCTCAAACGTGAGGCAAATCAGTGAACACTTCTAAACTACAAACTTGGCTGTCGTCTCCTCACCACATTCTGCTCTATATGAGAAGGGATGTAACATTATCCAGAGCTTTTAAGTTCACAAAATAAAATCCTCTCAATAGTGAACAAAATCTAAATGATGGAAAATGATAGATGTATTCATTTTGTTGCATAATCTGTGAAACTGTTAGTGAAACTGTAGGAAACGTGTGGGAGAGGGGTGTTCAAATGCACCTGTTTCAATGTATATCCTCCACATTTCCATGATGCACAGTCACATGTTCAATGTCATGTTTCAATGTCTCCTGTGATGCTGATACTTGCATGTTCTGTCAACCTACAATTCTTCCTTTAAAAACAGCATGAGCTTCTTAAAGTGGATAACTACTATCCAACTACTCAAACACTCCACTACTCCCTCGAGGTTACACAGAGTGAGTGTGAGCTAGTTCACACTGGATTTATTACAGGATTGGATCACGTCCATTCAGTTTTTTCCCTCCGAAGTCTGGTGGTAATGGACCACTGCCTCTCTTGGTGTTACACCTCCACTGATGAGTCAAAACCGCATTACAAAGGGAAAATGTGAAACAGATTTGTGCTTTTGTTTCCAGCCACATTCAGCTGTGGTTGTAAGACTGATGTGTTTTTGTTCTTTCTCTCTAGAAAACTGAGAAGAATCTGCAACTTCTTCATGGAACTGAACCTGGTGGCATCAAACAGATCCGATTCAGTGCCTCACTTTTTCAGGTATTTCTGAGCATGATTCAGTATTATGATATTATTATTATTCAGTATTATGATATTAAAGCATTAATATTATCACCCATACATCCTCAGTACTAGTACTGAGTACAGCATCTGCTGCAAGAATGCCAAACAAGACACAGCCTACTGCAATTAACCTGCCATGTTGTTTTCTTGACTCAATATTACTCCAAAGAGAAGCTAATGTCTTGACCAAACTACCATAAGATAACTGAACTGATATGTAGACTCAGTCAGACCTGTCATACCCCCAAAATAAACACGCATCATTATTCTCTCATTCAACTTTGCTATCTTTCTCCATTTTCACAATGTAATGAAATGCTGACGCATTTAGACCTGGAGAGACACTGCTTCCCCACCATGTCCTGAAACCCAAAATTAATGTTTGGTTGATCTCCAACTTCACTTGCTCTCACTTTAAAGAATAAGATTTATAAAGTAGGAGACAGGCAACTGGTAGAAATAAGAATTATGAAATTGCCCTAATGATCAAAATGGTGTCTGTTTATGGACAAAGGTCAGCCAGGGGTGCACGATACTGGAAAAAACCCTTATTGCAATATTTTGTTGTTCTACAATATACAGTATATTGCGAAATTAGAAGACACACTCATTTTAACCAGACTTCTCTAAATGTCAATGAGCCAACTGATCATGATATTAATAATACTCTGCATATTAAAGACTGGGGTAAAATAAATGATTTTAAGCAGATATAATCTCTGAGGACAGTGTGAATTTTCCTTATATATCAAGTTGATATAAAACATATTTATTTTATAGATTTAATTTGTCTTACGAGACATTAGGCATCCTGCAATATGACTACTGCACATGCAGATATTGTGATATGAATGCTGAAACGATGTACTGTGCAGCCCTAATCCAACCCTTCAACAAAAAGAACAACTGTGGACAATCTACATTTACATTTATGGTATTTAACCGACTTACAAAAATGCTTTGCTGTTCACTCGGAATATCCTTAGCAAGTAGACGAGGCTAGAATCTAGAGATTCCTCACGCTTAGATCCTGTTGAAAACAAATGTCTTCATGGAGTAAAATACTCCTGAAACAGATGAGTCTTCAGTCTGTGTTTGAAGACAGTGAGGGACTCAGCTGTTCAGACTCCCAGGGGAAGTTCGTTCCACCACACACTTAGATTGTGTGTTTTGTTGTGGGTAAATCTTGTGTGGGAGTGTTCAAATGAAAGGCAACTAGGGACAATAAATCTGTCATTGCACAATTCTAAGATCAGTAAGCTACTCCTGTAGCATTGACCAGGCATTTTAGAGATATGGAAATGGTAGGACAGAAGAAGCCAGACAGAAGATCTGAAAATGCACCCGGAAAACGACACATTTCTGTTAACTTTAAGGTCTAAAGTAACATGGTGAGAAGAAATACCTGAGCTCTACCTACAAGACAAGCCCCTTTAATTCCTGACCAGCCAGACTCATCTGAAGTGTGAAGACATATCCAGGCCATGCTTTTACCTGCAAATATACTAAACCTTAAAGCTGCTCAGACATCTCACACCAGGATGAAAAATCAAGGGCTTTTAGAAACAAGCGTAAGGAGGATACCACTGTCCAGCTGAACTCAAAAATGCATGGCTTGCCTGCGGCCCAGTTAAAGCTGAACAGGCTTACATGTATCTGTATCCAGCCATCCCATGGTCATTGCAAGAACGGTGGTTATACGCAGTCCAATCCCCTGCAGGTCACACCGCCATAAATAGATTAGCAGATCAATATTTATACTTGATTAATGGGTCTTTGCAGGGCTCACTTAGTACACAGAGACCAAGACAAAGATCCTCTTGTCTGGAAGAAACTGACGTGTTTTGAGTAAAATTTTAAATGCATATTTTACAATATTGAATTCAGTTTATTCTCAACCAATAAAAATAAAGAATGCACATTTCTGACAACCGTTACAGGCAGACGAGATCACAGTGATGCTCTGAGAAAAAAAATGATAGGTTTGTTTCAGACACAATGCAAACATACACACTGATTTGTCTCCCATGTCTGTTCCTTGTCCGCCTCTCAGTACTCAGTTATCTAACACGGCTAGTCGGGTGGTGCTCCCAGTAAATGAATGTCTGCCTTATCAGCTCACTGCTGTCCCACTGAATGCTGGGCTGCATCTAAAAAAAGCTGCTGTTGTGGGTAGAATCTTCAAAACCAAACATTCCTTGGCCAACTCTATGATGCTACTGTGTGGTTTGAAGCAGTTGTCCTGCGGGTTTCACTGCCAAACCCAGGTCCCACACCTCATTCAGCATATTGAGCACTTCTCAGTGCTGTAATTCGATGGAGAGGATTCAAATAAGAAGCCAACTAAAGCTTTGTGTGTGGATTAGCGTTGGGTCTCCAAGGAGGGCAGTTGCTGACCACTGCTTTCAAAGAATACTCCAGTCTACTCCAATGTAGTATAAGGTTGTGATGGACAGTAACTTCAATACCTTTAACTGAACATAAATGAACAAAAAACACTGACTATGAAAGACACAGCTAACAGAAGCTTGTGGGTGAGTGAGGGAATGAATTAATTGAGTATTTCAAGAATTACAAGAGTATTTCTGGATTTCTGCTTTATTGTGGGCTGTATGAACGACCACCTGATATAAGAGGTATAATAGTGCATCTCAAAATATTACAACACAGTTAAAAGCATCTTAATTCCAAAAGGTAAACCATCATTTTATTCTTTACGTGTATGGTGAATATTTCGAGCCCTTTTGTTTTACTTTTGATCAGATGATTAGAATTGGGCAGCCATGGAATAGTGGACAACTTCCAGCCTTGTAACTGGAAGGCTGCCGGTTCAATTCCCTGAACTGGCAGGACAAGGCTGAAGCAAGGCACTTAACCCCACCTGCTTCCTGGGCACTGTGGATAGGGCTGCCCCCTAATGTGTGAATTCTATGTGTGAAATATGTGTAGTCACTGTGTGAACGGATTAAATATGGAGGATAAATTCCACAGTGAGTTTAAGTTGAATTTTGAGTTTGGAAATATTACAATTCAGGCAGCATCAACATTACAATAAAAAAAAAGGTTTGAAATGTCACTTTAATGTAATTAGGGCTGCACAATATATCACCAGCATCATTATCGCAATGTGTACATGAGCAATAGTCACATCACAGCACATGCAAAATTCAAGCTACGATATAAAAGGAATATTCAGAGTCTGCCCAATAAATTTATTTGAGTCCAATATGTGATACACAGTGTTTTATTAGTATCATATGTAGGATTATTGACACTTTGTGACTGATGAAACCTATAGGATGCGATGAAATCCTTTCCACCAATTCTTCTCATTATATTTTTTCTTTCTTTTCCACCATGTCAGTATGTTTTAGTGACGCTGCACTTTCTGGTCAGTAGAAATACTGGTGCTGCTTAGTTTCTTACTTTAAAGTGTAAACTTTAAAATGAAAATCAAGCCAATGCACTAGTAAAGATAGTTTTAGTTACACTGGATTTTCTTTAGAGAGAGGAAGGGCAGTGGTGAGAGCTGTAAAACAGGCCCATTTCAAAGCCCCAAAACTGTTACATAACAGTCTTGAATGTTACATTTACACCCCATCACTGACATAATCCCCTCTCGCTAGCAAAAGCCTGTGAGGCTAAATGGAGCAGCTACTGAAGAACAATGAAGCAAGAACAGACAAGGTCAGTTAGATGAAGGGTCACTGCATGTGTCTTTACAGAAAAGCCAGGACAGTGCTGTGGTTTGCAACATGGGGAAGAACCCTGTTGAGTGGCAAAGAACTGCATCGTAGAAAAGCCAGTGAAGTGGGTAGGTGGTAGACAGGCGTCAATAGGCCAGTAACACCATCCAAAATATGTGTTACTGTTACAGTGCTAAAAATAAAGCTAACCAGTGATGCTCCTGCGAGCCATAGTGGTGCCATAAACCAGCCAATAGAAGCAAAACCTATTCCCCCTCCCACCACAACCAAATAACACAATTGTACATAGGCTTGTTAAATGCCATTTGTGCACACCCCCCAAAAAACAAACAAACCCACAAACAATCAAAAAACAACTCAATATTCACAACATTCACTGTTTATACTTCAGACGAATAAAATACTCAATAAATGTGTTCTATGGCAGGGGTTCTCAACCTTTTCCCGCTCACAGCCCACCTGTTTAAAATAGAAAGCACATCAAGACTCAACTTTTTATGTAAAACTGTTTTTGCATTTTATTTCACACCGACACTGAAAATGTGAGGGGCTGAACTACAGCTTAAAAATAGCATGTGATCATAAAAACATCTGCGCCATCTGTCTTTAATGTGTCTGTATATCAGATCCCATGTCAACAATCCGTCTACTTATGATATCACACCATATCTGATGTATCCAGAGTTGCATCTGCAGACTTTTTGTTTCTGAACTGCTGCCATTACATCATTGCTGGGCAGCCAACACACTCGGAGTAAAGTCCCCAGCTCAGATACAACAGCTAACAGATGCCTCTGCCAGCCAGCATGCTGGGTGTGATGTAGGGGGGGAGAGTGCATGGCCAATTCTGCCGATGGCTAGCAGCAAGCAATCCTGCGATCCTTGGAACACAGTGCTAGAGAGAGCGCCATCTACCCACCCAGAGAGAGCAATTTTGCTGATGGCAAGCAGCAGGTCCCGGGATTTGAACCTGGGATCCTCAGATCATAGACCGATTGAAAAAGTGTTGCCATTCTTTATGAAATGTCTATAACCCACTGTCTGCATCAGGCACTACAGCGTCATGGTCTTAATCTGATACCATTTCATTTGCCTTGCATTACGTCTATATACTGCGATGGTATTATTCGCTCATATCTATTAATGTTCATATAATGTTTATAGTTTGATCTCTCGATTTTTACTTATACTAATTCTTTTTTTTTTTAACAAAGACCTTTACAATTTAAAGTGTCATTACTGGCCTACTACGGACTTCTGTCTCCCCCTGAGGTTGAGCTTGTGAACCATTACAGTGATTCATGGTCCACTGGTTGAGAAACCCTGTTCTATGGCACCCTTAATGTAAATACCACCCAAAGTCACCAAGTTCTGCATTTGTATGAACAAAACAAACCTTTAAATATGTTACCCGACCAGTGCTCAAGAACTGGCTATTAGATGTCTGGAACTGATTTATCAACATTTTATAATAAATCATGTATGTAAAGGATTTTAAACTCAAGAAGCACTCAGAACCTTTAAATGATCAACAATTTTATCTAAAAAGATCTCCATGTTCTGTACATCTCAGCAAGCCACTCTGAGTGATCATGTGTGTTGTGTATAACTGTGCCTGTCGCCCCACAACGCAGGCTTTAAGGCTGGCCAGCAGCCAACACTGCAACCCACCATCAAATCTCATTACAACCAAACACACTAAAACAGCACTGAGGCGCTGTCGCATTGCTTTCTGTCTGATTCTCATGCCCACTCTTCGGCAAAAAGCCCTTAACATGCGTGCACACACACACACACACACACGCACACGCACACACACACACACACACACACACTTTCCTTGGACTGAAAAAGGGTGGGAGTATCTCCCATGTGTCCTCACTTTTACTGAATACTCTTCACACTGTTGTACTGCTTCTAGCTGATAGGGCAAAAATGTGTCTTTATAATTAATACCCAGAGCACTGACACACGCACACACAGGGAGAGTGCTTTTTTTTTGGTAATCCTGACCCTTGCTGAATCAGCATGTTTGAATAATTGTGTGCATGTATAGATTTGTCGCTGTCATAACAAAACCTCCCTGAAACGGAGAAGGAGCAATACTCAACATCAAAATCGTGATTAATACCTACAGATCCACCTTCTGGTCAATTCATCACAAAATATTTAGCCAATATCTATGTTAACATGCACTCCAGACTAATCATCCATGAGCGTGTAAACAGAATGGTTTGTGTTAGGGCTTAGTTGAGCTCCAGGATAATATTGACTGGACTTTCAAGACATACTGTTCTCTTCTCTTCTTAGACTGTTCCATTGACTTGCACATTGAGCCTCGCATGGAAGATAGCAGAGGATTGTCTAGACCCTCAAGCACCCTTAAATGAAGTCTCAGCACCACTAAAAATAGAGCGCATAGTCATTATGTTAAATTAAACGGAGGTTTTTCTCTGATAAGCAGAATAAATATTAAAACAATAGGATGTACATAGTTAAAATATTGCACCCTTGTATTCTACCTTCACACAGTCCCACTCCAACAAAAACAGCCAATCAGACTGCTTCTAATGCTTCGAGCGTGACACTAGTGGGGAAACCCAGGCAATGCAGAGATAACATTTTTGTGGGTTAATATTCGATTCCTTCTGACACACTCTCAGTCTAACTCATTTGCCTGAACCCATTTTTATCTTATTAGACAATCATCCTCATTGTGTGTTTGACTGTTATATGTGGCAACTGGGTGGGACTGATAGTCGTTTTGTGTTTTGTGTGTTGGGAGGTTGTTGGTATCTCATTGGGTGCTCACCACCCCTTAAGCTCTGATCACACATGTGATGATAGCTTTTCAAATGATAACCTTACTTTCATCAGTTACATAAATATAATATAACACATGAATATAATACGTGTAACTTACATGAAGCTGCACTAAATACAGACAGAAACTAACTAGCATGTGAATCCACATGGCTTTCACATCAGTTGAGAAGTTCAGATGGCAGTTCAGATCGTTCTTATAATTCAAATGCAGCCAAAGAGAAAGGCTCTCGGTATACGACTCAGCACTGGATTAGATTAATGCAACTGGACGAATGTCAAGCATTTGTTTAATCCACCTCCAATCTAATGGCTAAAATGGGAGTCTATATTCTATAAAGTCTATTGATCTTAAGTCTCAGGTGTCCATTGAAACTGACTATTACTATTTATCACGTTTACTGCTAATTCACTTAATTAATCTAATTAATTACTATTTATTACTTTTACTGCTAATAATAATTATGAATAAATCCCGTTATGTGGAGATGGTGCCTTGAACTGAAGGTGATGTGGAGAAAGCTCTGTTAGGGTTGTACTAGACTTTCATATTTGGCCTTAAATCGCTACCTTTGCAGGTTTCAATACATTTGAATGTCATCCAGGAGTTACTTTAAATGGTTTGCAGGAGTCAGAACACTGCAGAACCACATTAAGATGGAACATTAAGATGGATCAGAAGTCCACTTATCACTAATAAAATGTGGTTGGACTATTACCTTTGTTACAATTCTAGACAAAAACATTCCAATTAAACTAATACAACAGTTGCACAGTTCATGTCTTATACTGAACAATGTAAACACCCACAGTGCAGGCTAGAAAAAGTAAGTGAACTAGGGCTGCAAATCAAAATCAATAGTCACATTGCAGGGTGTGCAGTGCCATTTAATACACATTAAATCAAACCTGTTGTGCTTTGTTCTGCTGTTTGATACAAAAGGACCTGCTGTTCGTACTCATTTTCCATCACATTTTGTTTAGTAGCAGATTTTATCTGCACAGTACTTGCTGGACACATAGACACACTGAATCACTGACATCTTGTGATAATTCAGTTTTAATATCACAAAGAAGAATTGAAAAAAAAAAAAAAAAAAAAAAGCACTGTCTTCCAATATTGTTAACCTTGAATTCAATAACGTGTAGGTTCACCATCACCATCACCTCAGAAATTTCATCAAAGGGGATCTGCAGGTTATTAAATTCAGGAATTCACAGTTTTTCTTGTTACAGTATTTCTGAAGCATCCAAGCATGCATGTAGACTCTTAGTGATTTCCTTAAAGGAAACCCCAACAACAACAAAAAAAGAAAGAAAAACAGGAATTGTGTTGGAATTCAATGAATGAAATATGAAAATGAGAATGAAAATGAGAAAGAAATAATGATGATATCTCAGAGTCTCATAAGTTAGGTATGGTAAATATGGTATTACCATTGAATATCAGTTCACGCTACATGCATAAAATATCAGTTACATTGATGTGTGAGAATATTAGGTCTGGGCTGGACTGGGGGTCGTTACTACAGAAACTCAGGTAAGTGCCAATGGCCTTTGCAACTACAAAACGTGTACAAAACCAGATTCAGTAGCATCCACTCCAGGATCATCATGTCCTTTGTTACACACACATCCACTTTCCCAGATCAAATTCTAACCAAAAGTATGAGGATACTGAATTGCTAATCTAGTGTATCATTACACTCTAGTAAAAATGGCTTTGTGTGTGTGTGTGTGTGTGTGTGTATGCAGGTGGTGGCGAGGTCATATTCCTTACTTTCCTCTCCACCTCCTCTCTGTGTAAAACCTATTTCCTGTTCAGGCACTGACAGGCTCAAAAACAGTGAGCAAACGGCGGTGTGTGGTGTGTGTGTGTGTGTGTGTGTGTGTGTGTGTGGTGTGTTCTGAACCGTTTCAGGCTGGGGAGATTTTGGGAAATCCACACACAGACAGCTCCCTTTAAGGAGACACCTCACAGCTCCCAGTAGGATTCACCCCCCTAGCCACACACACACACACACACACACACACACACACACACACACACACACACAAATCCGCTTTCAGACAGTGGGAGGCGAACACACAAAGGAAAAGGTCACCAACACAGCAGCCCACTTACATCCTGAAACCACCAAATTAACAACGTACCCACAGACAAGCTCACCGTAAATGAGTGTACAGTGCCGGGCCGCAGGCAGTGGTGTAATACTCTGAGTAAGTACCAACAGTGTGTGAGTAAGAGTGTGTGAGGTTTCTGAAAATAGCACAGCTTGCCCTTATGACCATAAATCACTCATCTCTTAGACCTGCTCGTACTTAAACCACTGCCTAGACTGGGGGCACACACACACACCCATGCACACACCCGTGCACACACACACTCCGCTACGTGCGCTCCATACTAAAGAGCGCTGCCACTGCTGCAGCAGGAGGATTCCCTGAACCTGCTCCTGTGTCCCTGCGCTTCCAGATACACACACGAGCCGAGCACACACACACACACACACACACACACACACACACACACACACACACACACATCTATATACACAGCACTGTCAGATGTCCTTCTGTCCCCTATGGACAGACACACAACCTGGCTAGTAGCCAGGTATCCATGGAAACGCGTACAGTGCAGTAAATGCCTGTTGCCAGTCTTTGGTGAGGAAGGAACATGCCGACTAGAACAATTACCACACCACCCACCCACCCCACACACACAGGAGTAAAAAGCTGCAGTCACACTACTATACACTAATATACAGAGCATAGTGCAGGTGTGGAACTACCTCACACCAAACTAAGAGATGCAGCCAATAAAAGCAGCATTAAGGTTCCATGCGGCTGTGATCCAGAGCGAGAACCCTCGCGTGCCCGAGACAATCATGCTGACACAGCAGGTATGAGCCTCCATATTCACTCTGCATGAATAAAGATGCGCGTCTCGGTAAACATGCAAACTTCACACTGTGACCACAACGAGGAGAAATGAATCTGCTTACAATGGCAAAGCAGTGTGTGTGTGTGTGTGTGTGTGTGTGTGTGTGTGTGTGTGTAAGTGCACCAGCCTATCCAGTGTAGGACAGGCAGGCTGGGTACTGCGTCAACCTGCACACACACACTGGTACAGGTACACGCTCGAGCAACATACATGCACTAAGCCCGAATGTTTGTGGACACCCCTTCTAATGAATGCATACAGCAACTGTAAATTGCACCCATTGCTGACACAGATGTGCAAATGCACACATCTTGTCCAGTCCAGAGATGCACTTCCAATAGACTCAGAGTCTCTGGACCTATTGGCACCACGCCTAATGCCAGGTGTGGGTTAGAGGGGTATAACAGCAGTGGAACTGGGCTGCCTGGAATGATGTCGGCCCATTTGGGATGAGTTGAGGGGTTGGGGTGATCATCCAACATCCTAGACATCAGAGACGGTTCCTCAAACAAAAGCACTCTTGAATATGGAAGAGAAAAAAGAAGGGTGTCCCGATAGTTTTGGGAAACACAGAAAGACGGACGGACATGCAGACGCTCACACACAGATGCAGACCCCCCATCCCCTGTGTACTGCACTCAGGTAATGAGATCATGGTTTCTATACCAACACAGTGCTCTGATCTAGAAGTCAAATTCAAGCTCAGCTCACAGGACCCCCTATTTCACACAGGAAAAGCCCCCCCATTCACTGACTCTATGATGCACTGTACTGGGAGTGGTGGGCCATGTGGGATTCACCTGCCTACAGTCAGTGCAGAGGTTACTACAGGGTTACACAGGGTTGCTATGGATGCCACAGACTCCGCTTCTAAGGATGGAGGGCGCGCGCGCCCTGCGCTTTCCCAGCGCGCGCGCACGGTACCGAACCATCTCGAGACGCGCTCAGTACACTACGCTTTCTACAGGCGTTCTGTAGACGTTCCACAGAAGGCGTTCTATAGACGTTCTACAGACGTTCTGTAGACGTTCTACAGAATGAGTGAGAACTCCAGCGTGAGCCGCCCAGGTGGTGGCCAGGTGTGTGTGTGAAGCCTCACTGCCTCAATGCCTCACCTTTCACCTGACTCTCATACTCCGTGAGGATCTCCTTCTCCTTTTTTAGCTTGGTCGTGTTCGCCATGCTGGTTCTCCTGCTCCTCTCTGACCGACCCCTCGAGCTCGAGCTGCTCCGACCGACCTGCCTCCCTGCCTCACTACTGAGCCCGAGCCGGCATGGCCCTTCTCGGGCTCCCCTCGAGCGGCGACAGCGGATAAGTGTGTTCCCGAAGAAGTCCAGCGGCCGCCGGCTCGGCTGTCATCCGTCCTCTCGGTCTGGAGAAGATAAACAAGCCCCGCTGGCTCGGAACTCGAGGCACGAGACAGGGCGTGCGGCACACGCTCCCTCGCCGTGGGTGTGTGAGTGTGGGTGGGCGGGGCCAGCTTCGTGCACACCACGCCCCTCCAGCCCGCTACCCTCACGCCACGGCCACGCTCAACGGGGATGGGCGTGGTCTGTGGGCGTGGTCTCCGGTAACTGGGCAGAATTGACAGCCAACCAGTCCAACGGCGGTGTCACGTGCTCGTGTTGCTGGAGGAGACCGCTGATTGGCAGGCGGTGGCCAATTAGGCGCTGATTGGTTAATTGGTGTCATTAGCGGCGCTTAGTCACAACAGAGGTGTGGAGGGTTTGGAGGCCGGAGCCGAGGAGAAGGTTTTAAAGCTTGGTAACAGTGTTTTATCTGTAATTTAGGCATTAAATTAAAATTTTAATTAAAATATATATACATATATTAATATTAATTACATCTAGTCTTGTTTCAGGCTTTCAAGACTTTAATTGATATTAATTTCTGATTACAGATTCTGGTTTTCTGATTTTTAAGTGTTTTATCTGTAATTTATGAAGTAAATAAGAATTAAATAATAATTTAAATGAATGAACAAACCTAACATATAACATTAATATTCATTACATTTAAAGGCTTCTTTCAAGCTTTAACATTTTAATTGATACTGATTTGTAATTTAGTCAAACCTCAATTTACATACTGTAATAATGTGAAATTCTGTATTTTTAAAAGCTGTCAGATGATCCTGATTGACAGTTCATAAAGGTACATCTGTCACTTTAAATATAATGAATATAAACTTTGACGTTTCTGTGAAATTATGAACACACACTTTTTCTAACATTTGTTCTTAATAAAAATGAATGACGTCACCATCACCCCTCCATTCATAAACACAACCACTCAGCCATCTTTGGAAAACACTTCAACAGAACTTTTAACAGAAACTTCTCTTCCTATTGGATTTATTTAATCATACTGACAAGCTTTTTTTTAAAAAAAAAAAAATGAATATACCTTTATTACCATTTACCCACACATAAAAACACAGATGAATGAATCAGATCAAGCTTTTATTTCTATTCTTGGTTATTATTCTCATTCTCATAACCACTGGCTTTTATTTTGTAAGAATTTTAACAAGTATGTAGTTCCAAACAGTTTATTCTTGTTGATTCAAAGTGTGTATTCTGTTTATTATTTTCATTACTCTTATTATTATAATTATTATTATTATTTATCTTTCTATTTTTATATTTTATATAGATGGGTGCAAAGGTTTTGATTAGCAGGGGGGTTAGTGTGCACATGAAGCCTCCATAAATGAACCTTTTCTTGAACCAATTGGATGAAAAGCTTCAAAGATTGGTGAGGCTTCATCTGGGCATCGCTAGTCTTTAGTAACCAGAGACACTATCATCATTTAAACATAATCTGCTCTAGTAATCATAATGGTTATTGTTCCTCACCTGCCCTGGATGCAAATCCTTCTAGGCCAATAGGAACACTGTGTTACAGCCTTGGTCCTGGATGCACCCCTACCCTGCAGGTTATAGCTTTAACACACCCTATGTAACTGTATAAGGACTTAAAAATGAGCCAATAAGACTAATCAGGTGTGGTGGCAGCAGGGTATGCTCTAAAATATGCAGGGTAGTAGTGCCTCCAGTACCAGGCTTGAGAAATACTGGGAACACCCACACACCAAAAACAGAACTCGGGCGCCACCTGTTGGTCACATGCCCTTAATTACACTCTGTATAACCACACATACTGTCTATTGCAAACTTGGTTCGTATCTAGAGATGGGAATGAAATGTTGTAAACCGATATACAGTATTATTTATGCATGGAATGTCTTTATATACACACTCATCTTCAAAAACAATAGTTACACAAATAGTTGCACTCTGAAGGGTTGGATTGCAGTGATATTTGGAGGAAGATAAAGGTTGTTAGGAACTGCTGTGCTGAGTTGCAGAGGTTCCTAATGCTGTCCTGCGGTAATCCAACCCTTGCAGCTTGAATATTCTCACTCAGTTCCTGCAGATTGTGTGGTAGGGGTGGAGTGTTGATAGTGCATCCAATAGCATCCCACACATTTTCAATCAGGGACAGGTCTGGAGATGAAACTGGCCATGTCATAGTGTCTGTGTCTTCAAAGCAAACTTGTATTGTCCTGTTGGAATAGTACACCGGGTGTGTTTAGAAAAGAACCCACTGGTTGCAGCAGGGTGGTCAGAAGGTGGGGAACGGTGGACCTGCATAACTGGGTCAGACCTGTGTGGTTGGGGAGGCCCTGCAAGGAAAAGGGCCTGAATAGGTGGATTGGCGCTTTCCTTGGAGCGTGTTTAATAGTTGGTATTTCCCTTTTCGGAGGAAAAACTGTTGTTTTCTATAACCATCTCTACCATTTCCTGATACCAATTATTTCATGATGGTAGAGACAGATGGTAACTGTGAAGAAAATTCTAAGAGAAAGTTTAACAAAGATAGTAAATAAACTTTCAACTAAAACTTCAAAAAAAACTTTTTTAATAATCATTTAAGAAAATTTTCAACTGAGAATTTAGTACTAAGAACACAGCAGACCTAAGGTGAATAATACAATTGGTCAATTTTACTACAAATACATTCACTTTTAATAAATCCTAGAGCTATTTTTAGAGATTCATAGGTTGTGTTTGTTTAAAATAACAGTATGATGTCACTTTTTGATCAAATCTGTGACTGCTGACTGCCTGCACTATTTTTCACTATTGCCCTGTGGGAGCAGAAGAATAAGGCAGAAGGAAAAGCATATCAATATTTTCTATCCAAGATCGATTCTTAAAAATTAACACAATGGATTGGAAGTATTGATATTTAGATATCGATCCACCAAATTGTACTAGAGAGTGATTTCTGGTCCACAGGTTGAAAAACCCTGCGCTCCATGAAAGAGCAACTCTGGATAATGAGCTGAAACAGTTCTTCAATGAGTTGTGGGCCAATGTTCCTTCTTGGCAAATTTGGAAACTGACCCCTCTAGATTTCACTGAATCAAATGACAGAATTGTGAATAATTACATCGTACAAATTTCATATCCAAGGCTAGTTTTAGTCTGAAACGCCTTTAGAACATTGTCTCTCTTGCAATTTCAAGGGAATTTTACACAAGAATACACATTCAGATTGGACACCAGGGGGAGCCAGCAAGTAATACACTGTATGTATATTCATCAAAGGCATCTCACACACCCAGAATTACAGGGGGTTATGTACTCACCGTCTCAAAGTCAGAGATGGTGAGTATATAACCAAGGGGGGTGGGTGGTGATGGGGTCGTATATACAGTTAAGGGAGAGGTGAATCTGAAAGGGGGTTGATTAAAAATCCTGATTATACTGGTACAGGAGGCTAAATAAACAATAAAAGAATATTTACTCTCTCTCTCTCTCTCTCTCTCTCTCTCTCTCTCTCTCTCTCTCTCTCTCTTTGTGTGTGTGTGTGTGTGCGCACACTTTGAATGTTCTGTTCTCTCTAGGCCGTTTGCTGTCTGTCCAGTCTAAGGCGAGTAATTAATCCACACTTGGGGGAGACAGCACTCTTGGGTTATTGGATAATGTTGTTACTGGATTAGTGTGGATTTCTGTTTTAGACTCAGAACAGAAAAACCCTGCAGGCCTGACCAGAGTCTGCTCACTTCCAGTGGAGTAACTCACTGTTCCTAATAGGGAGGGGAGCGTTAGGGTCCATTTACAGCAGCGGCCATGTGCGGTGAGGTGGTGAGTGGTTAGCAGTTAACATCCAGTTGGTAAGAACTAATGAACATTAGATATGAAACAAATAAACATCAGGTGTGCAGGAGTCTGGCACTCCAGGACCAGGGTTGCCTACATCTGCTCTAAAGCTATGGTTTGTACAGTTTTATAGTCATTGTGTTTAAATACAACAATATCCACCAACAATAGTGCTGGATGTCTGCATTGTGTTGCATAGAGCGACATTCCACTCTAGCCAATCAGCACCCTGCAAGGTTTACACCATGTTTAATCCCTAATTGGCTTTCACTCAACCAACACAGACTGGCACGAAGCGGTAGCCAATTGTGTACAGCATACTCTTTGCTGGGGGGGATCCAATCTGGGCATACAGACATATATAATCACAACAATTTACCATTTAGAGCACCCAGTTCACCCAATCTCCATGTTTTTCTAAGTTCTAAGTTCCATTTTCTACACAGACACAGGGACACCATGGAAACTCCAACCAGATAGGGCCTTGAACCCAAGACCTCAGTGCTGGGAGGCTGTGCTTCCCTGGAATGACTCTTGGAGCATTGTCTCTGTCTTGCTCTTTCAAGGAAAATTTATAGATGAATACACATTAAAAGATATCTGATACCAGGTACCAAGTTGAGTATCATAGGAAGGATGCAGTGAAAAACATATCCCATGCCTGGCTTTGGCAGTGTCTTTCCAGAAACATTCCCATCAACTGGTCCACTGAACCCAATAGGTTTCTGTGGCAGTATAGTGATCCAGATGAAATTTCAGAATGACGGACATGGAAATCCATAAATGTATTGAGAATAGATTTGGCATCAGCATTTGATCAGGACAAAAATTATGGAAAATAAATTTACTCAACACATTACCCTATACCAGTGTTTCTCAACCCTGGTCCTAGAGTCACCCTACCCTTCATATGTAGAGCTTTCTCTGCTCCCTCCACACCTGATTCAACTAATCAGTTCTTTAATAAGCCCACCAGAGTTGCAGAAATGTCAGAGTATAATTTCAAATCTGGTACAAGTTTTCTGGACGGAGGAAACCAAGGCTGCGTCCAAAATGACTATTTACATTTTTGGGTTGTATGGACATATTGAGCACGCTGGACAATTTTCAGTATTTAGTGTCCATGTTGTAAAGTGGATTTACTACAGGAGCTGAATGTGGGCCAAAATGCATCGTGAGTCTCTTTGTTACTAAGCAACAGCCAGTGGAATGAAATGGAGCCAATGACATTTACTTGTAAAAGCCAGTAATAGTTACGAGTCACTGAATGCCATGAATTTCACGTATTTTCCCAAGCATTTCAGTAATGGAAGACTTGTGTCAGCACATGAACAGCACATGAACAGCATGAGCAACACAAAACAAAACTGTGTGAAGAGGTTTAAACATGACAATCACTTGCATGTTTATGTGACTGAGGATGATGCATGAAGATGATGAAGATAATGTTGATGATGTTGAGGAGGAGGAGGAGGAGGAGGAGGAAGAAGTTTCCATATTAATTTGTGTTCTTAGTAAACTAATTATTTCCCCCCCATAAAGCACAGCACTAATGAGGGGACAGGGATTCGTGTTGGTCACAACCCAAGGCTGCTGTAAGAGAATGAAGTTTAAAGGCTGTTCCTGTGTCACAAATGTTCTCAAATAGTATGACCTGGAGTCCTCCACTAAAATCAAATAAACACATTTTAGTACTCCACCGAGATTCAGTCAGTAAACCAGGGGCTTTTAGAATGAGAGCTGCAAGTCTAAGGTTTCTAACACTGAATTTATATGCATCATAAATATCTGATGAAATTCTCTGTAAACAGATAAAAGCAGACTAAAGCGATGTGAGCCTTCTTACCATTTAAAAGACAATTTGAATGGTTACTTCTAACGGCTTTCCTACCATTCGGCTAAGTGGAGAAGATTAATACTGTGTTTATAAAATAAAGTCATTGTTTAGAATCGTGGTATAATGACAACCTTGTGTAGAGGATTGTTTAAAAAGACGTTTAACCTTTTGAAACCTGAAACATCAAATACTTGCCAGAAATTTTTTAAAATTGAAATTTTTATTTGACATTCTGAACAAAAAAATAAATGAATGAAATAACTCTGCATTGTATGACTTTTATTTTGTATTACGGAATATTTCCCATGCACAGTTTTGTTTTAAAACTTACAACAGATTTTGTTTTAGAAAACAAAACAAAAAACACATTTTTTTAAGCTTATAATCTGAGCTTTTCCTGGGAGAACCGGGAAAGGTCCTGCAATGACAAGAGACTGAATGAGCACCTGAGTGGCCTGATAATATGCACGGCCTTAAAGGGTAAAATGGTTCTATATAGGAATAAAAAGGGTCACACTTCCATTGGATGCAAAATTAATATGAATATAACTATGAATAATAACTACATTCTATGGGAAATTAATCAGTGGAGGGTATCCCCATTGATATTAAAGCAATGACTACCTGACTTTTCAAAAACTCTTACAGTACTTACAGTACCAGTCAAAAGTTTGGATACATTCTTCCACCAAATGTACATGTTTTGTGTAATTAAGAACACGTGACCAATAGGCATAAATTCTCTGTAGTATGAATTTTGTTTTCTGAGCCTCAGGGCCTGTGTGCAGCCCAACACTTCAGTCCAGATCTTCAGTGAAGATCCCCAGAATGTAGTAGACAAAGCTCCCTTGACAGCAGAGACAGATACCCCAACAAAAGCCGGATACTTCCAGGTGTCCCAATATGTTTGAGTGTATAATATATATTGTTTTAAGCTGATACTCAAGATTTTAATATCAGTATAAAAAAATGAACATCGCCATCTCCAGGACATTCAGTGTCTCCAAGTGTCTCTGAATGCCTGCTTCCTCTTTCACTAGCCTTACTGCAGGAAACGTGTATCATTTGTAGCCTCTCAGCCCTCCCAGGAGGGGCATTAAGGAGCATGTAGTGTATATTTAGCAGCCTGGAGATGGTGGAGTCTGATATCAGAGACCCCAGTGAATCATTAGCCCTCACATCTTTCAGTAACAGCTATGATGACCTTTTCCTTGGGACATTACGCTAAATAGCTGAGTTTACATAACCGGATCTGTGCGATAAGGTGCACTCTGGCTTGTAACTGTGTGCATATGTGAATGAATTTTCTTTAGTCACAGTCATCTGTGCAGTTTTTGTGATGATTAATTCTGTATATAATTATATACATTTATGATTGTTGCAGCTACATATTGCACAATTTTTACAGCAAGTAGGTGGCTGGTTGTGGGCGGGGGGTGGAAGTGGACAAGACTAAAATGGCCCAAGCAGCGGTAGAGCCGCATTCCAGCCTGTGCATTAGCCATGGGAAAAATAACATCAGCAGCTCTCCATACTGCCAGTAATTACAGCCATTGTGTGCCGATGCAGGATGAACGGCCCAGACAACAGACAAACACGGCGTTCAGACGGCAGGACAGAGAGTACAGTATGTACTGTACAGAGTGCTCTACTTAACATTCTTTCCACCAATCATTAGTGTAGTCTCTCATACTTTCTGTCTCTCTTGGACTCCCTGCACTTCAATCAGAGAGATAATTCTGCATACTGATGTCACCATAAAATCTGTTTTTGGTGATGATGAAGATGAGAACAAATGACGATTATAAGTGTGATTAAAATAAATAAACATAATCATATGACAACCTCCTAGAGAACGTCCACAATTTTATTAAATATCATTGTACTGTTGGACTACATCCAATGATCCCTATATAATGAAATGCTTATTATGCTATTATGTCTTCATGTAGGACTGCTGAATATGTGCACACCATTCCAGCATTCAAGTAATGGATTCTTACCTTTAGGTTGGCAAAGACTGGTTCATACCCATGGCCAAAAACACAAATGGAGTCCACACAAACACATGTCAACATATTCTGCTGTAACTATGCAAATTTCTCCATGTGGGGTAACTGCATTGTTATGCTATTATATCACCACTATGACGTAAAATGGCAATAATATCATTTGTAGCAATTACTTCTGGTCATCATCCAAAAAATAATGATGACAGGCCAAGATTCAATTGTCATGCACATCAAAGACTGGAGTAAAATAAATGATATTGGGCAGATCTAATCACACAAATTGTCCTTTTGTATCAAGTTGTAGCATGACATGTATGGTTCATGTCTTATGTGACATTGCACATCCTGTGATGTGACTATTGCACATGGACACATTGTGACGATGATGCTGAAGTGATATATTATACAGCCCTACTCTACAGAGGAGAGCTAGATCTGCACAACCAGATTGCTTTACACAAACAGATGGAAAGAGATTCAGCAAATACAGTGAACAGTGAATATCAGATAGAGCGTGTCTTAGATGTAATTTTAGGTTTCTTGCACCTGTTTGATATAGAATGTATACTTGGTTGAGATTAGATTTAAACTAACGTTTATTTACACCATTTATGGCCACTTTACTGCTGTTTTATCTATAGATGGGAGCCGGATTTGGTGTTGGACAGATGTTTCACCATCATGGACACACCTTTTTTTGATATTTGTGGGGCTACATTTTATGGTCAGCTGTGTTTTTAGTCATTGGATGTTAATCAGCCTATAGTCTATATACGTGTCTGTGGTTGGTGATATTATATCACACTTGATAAGAACTTTGTCTTCGGGCTTCTCTTTAGCTCTACTCACGTGTCCCACCATTCACCTGTGTCCTTTCTGTAACACTTCTCAGCAATATTTGCCATTGTTTTCTTGTTTATTTTCCACAGTATACAGCACATATCCCATGTTTGTGTTCTTTTCCTTGCTTCAAATTGTTTGTTTCCAAGTTTGGCTCATTTTATGCTAATTTTGCAACCTGTTCAACAATTTATAGTTTTTGTTTAATTGCATTGCTTGTTTTCTCAGTTTTCCCCCCAGTTTTGGCTTTCCTAGTATTGTTTTGTGTATCCTGTCCATGTAATGGACAATAAAACATCAGGCTTATTTACCTCCTGCTTTATTGTCCCCTTTATCTCCCACCTTGTTATTGTGTAATTGTTATTGTGCTAGTGTGAGGCTGATTCAAACGGAAGTGCGCTTTGAAGGAACTCTGGCTTCACCGATTCACAAAAGATCATTACACTCCACACAATAAGCCTTAACCACAGATCCTGTCAAACTTGTAAAAATATGGACATTGCAGATTCTCTCTGGTTAGATTACATCTCATCAGGAACCCCGTACTGTCTAAGTCTACCAATTTTACAGTATTTCTGGAAATGTGCCGCTCAAGAAAAATGAGAATTGCTCACAGTGATGGTAATAGGAACCAGATGTCCAAATGCCTCTAGAACTGCATCACAGAAAGCTATTACATGAAATGGTTAAGAGCATAACTTGCACTGTTTTACGGCACTTCTGAGGACATTTTAGTGTAAAATGTATTTTAAAAATGCTTACATGATAGAGAGGTACACTCATTATCAACAACACTGTTGCACCCAGAATGAAGTTTCAGATTGCAGTGCTGTTGGGAAATAAAATAAAGGTTAGCAGGAAGAAACAATGATTAAAAGTTTGATATGATATGTAATATTCATTGATCTACACATACGGATATAGTGTCTATCATCAGTATGGTGTTGGCTATAATGCAACATGCCAAACCTCTCAGCCTGGAGTTGCAGTGGTTAAAGGGTTTTTTAGATGTCAGTGAATAAAACAAAATAAAACAAATCCACGGAAAAGGGCTGGTTTAAAAACAAATTATATTCTTTTCAAAGGGGATCCACTGAATTAAGCCATTGTTGTAGTGAAGTGGTGGGGAGCCATGAAGAGGGCTTTTCCCTCCATGCTGCCTTGTTTCTGATGTGTTGCACTGGGGGCTGATTAGGACAAGCTGCTCCAGATAGCATATAAAGAGAACGACTCTAGGAGGACGAAATATGTACTCATTATATGGGACTTAAGAGGGAGAAACACGGGGATATGAAGCCCCTCACAAAGACTTGCAAGCCCAGTTGTGTGTGTGTCTCTATCTCTTTGCTTTGCTCTCCCTGTGCTGGGTCCTTGTAGCCATGCCCCCAATCCCTGGCACTGGTCCACAGTGTGTTCACACTAATGGAGCAAAATGATTGGCGGTGTAATATAGTGAGTAAGAATACAGTACATTAATAAATGTCATTGGGAAATTAAGACTCCTAACAACAAGTTCAAGTGTCACAGTAACCTAGACAGTGCTCAGACAGTCCTGAGAAGGGACAATACTGATACAAACACAAATAGCAAAAATAGTAAAGGACAGGTTGTTGTTTTTTTTAACTTTTCTTTGGATTACAGTAAAGTTTTTATTATAAATAAATATGGTTGTTTTAGTCCTTATAAGCAAATCATACACAAAAAGTGTAGTTGGAAATGTGACGTGTGACGTTTTGTTTGGTGAATAAATGTACCTTAAACTATGAAAACATTCCACAAAATTAGCTTAGGTTTCTAAAGGTTAATGGAGCTGTAGTTTTTTGCCCTGCACGAAGTTTCAAACGCATTTCTAACACTGAGAAGGAAAGAACGAGATGAGCAGAGAGGGATAAAAGAGAAAGAGTCACATGATTTGAACCATAATTCAGCATAAACAAAATGTAATCTACCTTCTGAACTCAACACGAATGACACATGTAAAAAGCATTAATTATGGGGGGCAATTGGAACCAAACTTATTATTTTCAATAACAAAATGATTCATTTTCATAAAAAAAGAAAAACATAAAAGATTCCAGATTAATTACATGCGTTAACATGTTAATGTTGACTGCAATAATATATGTATAACCCCTGTGAACTGTATGCTCTCAGCAGGGGTTTGAAATAAGAACACTTCGGTCATCCACCAGCTGCCTCTAGGCCCCTGGTCTGCGGGTGGCTATGAAAGGTTGCAGATGGTTATGTCTCTGGGATGCTGTGCTGCCCTCCAGCAGAGTTATGTAAAAAAAAATAGATTGGGATCACAGTGCAGAGCAGCCATCAGTCCTCTACCACCAACCCACCTTTCACCCGCATGGCCATTTCCTTCTGGGTAACCTCATTAACGGTCTGCTTTTCTGATGGGTGGTTCAAGATTAGTTCTCCCATAGCAACAACGCACAGGAAATGTGGCATGGCCCAACAGGAACTGGGTACTTTCTACTCAGAGGGGCTGGCAGCAAGTTTTCCAGACACATATAGTCCTACACAATACAGCGGACTAGTGTACTAGTCATAGAACATAGATTGTAGTGTGGCAGACAACATAGGAAAGAAAAGGACAGCAGAAGCACAAAGGAAGGACTGTAATGAATCATTAATGCAGAGTTGGCTACTCCATCGCAGTTTAGTGTTCCCAAGCCTGAGTGCACCTGATTCACGGTGAATTGTGCAGGACTGGGCTTACAGCACATGAGGATAGGGCCAGGACATGGTTATTTGCCAGTAGAGGGCACTGTTGAAAAGATCTTCAGCAACCTGAAAAGGTGCATAATGCTATAGTGTGTTCTGCATACTAATCCTCATATCAGCACTCATGCATACTGTATATGTAATGATGACCCTGTACTAGCCAGACTAACACTACCAACATTAGAGGCTGAGCCACCTGGACTGATCCCAAGAGCACATTTTCAGTATATAGTATATCATGGATTATGCAGTATATGCTGAGGTGGTACTATGCCCGGGCTATGGGGATATAACCCCAGTCTTTTTATATTCCACCCCATTCTACATTCCCGGGTTGAACGAAATAAACGAAACCTTTTTGATCTGGGTCTCTACGTTGTCTGGCACACACATTCTGCAAAGATCATTTCTTCTGGATGCTCCAGAATTAATAGTAGAATATTTCAGCAACTGACAATTACATTGTCCTCAAATGGAGACATCTAAGCCCTGGTCCTGTTTGTAGGAGATTGTAGGAGTCATCCATGACCAGGAGTCCTATAGAGCATAATTGCCTCCATACATCCCCCCCCCCCCCCCCCCCAAGTCCTAAGTGCCAATGTGAAAATAATTCAAGTGTTGGTCAGTGCCTTTGCATTAGTGTCAGTTTGAAATCAAGTGGCTCAATGGCTTTTGCCATTTATTTATTCTAAAAGGGTGAAGACAGGAGGGATGAGAAAGTAGCCTCTTCAGCTGTTTGTTGATTAATAATAAATCATCCATGATGGAAGCAGTAGTTGCTCACCAAGATTTCAATTTCCAGTCATATATGTTCCATCCCATTTTTTCCATCAATATTTTATCAGGCTTTTCCCCCACCTATTCCTATCTTTCCTCCACTCCTCATGCCGTTGCTCGCTGGCGATCTGGAGTTTAGGTTTTGGAAAGGTGAGAAAATAAGCATTAACATGGGCTTGAAGAAAGAACGTGTGTTCAACCTGAAAGAGCCTCCAGACAGGAAATTAAAATGGAACTGAAGAATGGAGGGTTATAGGTCACCATTGCTGGGAATGTGCCTAAAGAAATGAGTGGAGAATGTCAATCACATATTGAGCACAATGCAAAGCGTAGGCTTACGGGCACAAAGAACCAGCATGCATTCATATTATATCAGGTTAGGCAAAGCTGACAGGCTGCCTTACAATAGATGGTGACCACAGTGATGTGAGTCTGTGCACTGAAGTTAAAGAGTTGAGTAAAACCACCTACATGAAGGAAACGTCAGATTGCAGTGCTAATGGGAAGGAAGATAGTTAACAGGAACAATAAATGATTAACCATTTAGATTAATATGGACAATATTTATTGAGCTACACACACAGAAGTGATGTCTCCCAGTATGGACTTGGGTACAATGCAAGATGCCAGATGTCTTGGAATGCCATTGTAGAGGTTGCTGTGTGAGGTTGCAGGAAATGATTAACTATCTTAAGGTGATCTGACATCATATGAAATTGCACCCACACCATGGCACTGTTGATCTTGGCACTATCCACAGTGCCTTCATGCACAGTTGGTTGGTCGACTCCAGCAAGACAAAAGCGAGACTCGTCACTGAAGACGACCTGCTGCCATTCTGGGTGACTCCATGACAGCATGACATCACTGCAGTTGTTCATTAAGACTGGCTTATTCCTTTTTTTACAATGAGTGTATGACTGCTATTAGATATAGAATAGCATCTGATCTACTTTTGTATCCCATCTACACTCTTAAATGTAAACTCATGTAAGCGCTTAAAATGATTTGAGCACAGAATAGTACAAAACAACCAGTGTTTTATTACGCAAACCTACACCTCATCCTAAACTTAAACCCTAAACTAACCCTAAGCTTAACTGTAAAATAAACTTAACATAACACTTAACCTAAACCTAAACATGTGCAAAGTACAATGTGAACTTCTTCTGTCTGAGTTTCTGTCCATTATGTCATCCACAAACAGTACCAGCAGTGGATGGGAGCTCATTGTGAATCGTAACTTACAAAATGATATTCTTGGGGTTCATTTTAGTTAGATATGCATGTACTTTTGGAGATTTTATTGCTTTAAAAGCAAAATTCTTGTTTCATTTTGATGCAAAATAACTGAGGGGTAAATAGGCTTGTGAAACTGACCCTGAGCATGTTACACCACAATCAAATTCACACCCTCACTCTAGATACATTAACTTATAAACACAATCAGTATTTAATCTTTTCTTCATGTGGACCTCTTATTCAGAGCTAACTGAATACCACCAGTCAAGAAAATGTTGGTGGCACTTTTTTATTTAAGAGTGTAGAACGAAATATGATTATTAATGCATGATTCTCATTCTGAAAGGACTGGTTTTCTAAATGAATCAGTTAAAGAACTCGACTTGTGCCACTTAAAACCTGACCTGTAATGTAAGCGGGGCCATTAATCTCACTTCAGCTGCAGAGCAAAAGCAGACCCTGACCTTATTGGCAGGTGAAGACAAGACTGGGAGCTTTAATGCTGTGTTTAACAGCTTTGGTCTCCAGGTTTGTTTCTAGTATCAATAATGCATCTTATATACCATCTACATTCAAAGCAGGTTAGATACAGTTTCGCATTATTAAAGGTGGTTCTGTAGTTAACATTCAGAAATTTGATGGGCTGGGATGTGTCTGGTAAACTCTTCTGGCTGTTCGGAATGTTTCTGGCTTATCTAAGAATTGAGAATTAGTGCTATTGTAGTAGAGGATGAGAAAGCAAGGTCAATCCCCCACATTTTGGAAATGAGCTGGCACAACAGGGACCATGAACCATTTGAGGGACCTACTATGGGAAAGTAGGAAATTCAGAAATAAGTGGTACGGCATTGAAAATTGGCCTAGAAATCACTGAGCATGATTTTCACCGGTGCTATTAGATGAAAAATGGAACCGAGCAAGAGCATGAAAATTGCTTTGCATCTATTCAAAACAAACATTGCAAGTTTTTTTTTTTGTGTGTGTGTGTGTGTGTGTGTGTGTGTGTGTGTGTGTGTGCATTCTCTGCATGTTCTGATCTATGTAATTTTGAGCAGTTTTATTGCACCATCACACATGTAAGCTATGCCATCTCTCAGAGCACTCCTAGGTCACTGACCACAAGTGTCAACAAACCTGCTTTTGGAGATTTCGCTTCCTGCAGGTTTTACATCAGACTCTGACTGATCACTGAGAAGGGGCGGGATTAATGATGTCACGGATGCAGATATTTGGTTATAGAGGGAAATGAGAAGGAAGGGGTTGTTCATCTCTGCTCACACAATGTTCAAATTTCAGAATTAAGTCCTGAGAAGATGTATGCTGATAAAATAAATAAATAAAGACATACATGTCTTTTTTAGTTTTTTATTTTTGGACCATTGTGAAGTATGAGATATAAAGTGTTTTTAAAAAAGTACAAATAAGAGTATCTGGTATCTGTGACTGTCTCCTCTAGTTTTCAAAATTGTTGGTGAATAAAAGTAAATCAAACTGCAAAAACATCCCATGAAATTAACCTAAGGTTCTAAAGGTTAAAGGTGCCCAAGAATGGAAAACTGTATTTACCTTGGAACCAGAAACACTGCTGTCTCTTCTGTTACGTAACATTCTTGACTCACTTTATTTACTCCCCAACTGAGAACCTCCCATCCCCTTATAAATGGTAAACAGAATAGATACTTTATAAAATGGACGTGAGGCTACAAAGGTTAAAAGTTATTGCTGGGCCAACTGGGGAAGGGAGACACCAGTGTGGGTATCTCCTATCCCATATGCTAGGCTTGGCTATACTCCTGTGGGCTGTCATGGTAATGTAATCGGCCAATAAAATCAGAGCTTATAATTTCTTTTCCATAAGCCCACCAAGGAAAACCAGTGCGTTTCCCTCTGAGGCAAAATAACAGGCTATTAGAAGGCCTGAGCTTTTTCACCCCAACCAAAGTCACATACTTTTCATACATCAGCTTAAATTCTGATGTAACACAACAAGATGAACCAATAAAGTCAGATTTGCTTATAATCATGTGGTGGGGCATCACTGCTGAATAACATGGGAAAGTTATTGCTATTCACTAATCTGCCAACTAACTAGATCCGTTATATTTTATTGAAACTCTTGGGAGCTTTTGAAGCCATTATACAACCGAGGTTCATTCTCCACTACAGTAATCAAGGAGCTTTCCAGTGTCAATAGGCTATGATATTCACACTCTTCCTCATATTTTAGAGGGCGATGTCACCCCAAAACCAATTGTTATTGATTTTTTCACTTCTAATCTATTCACGGCAACATGTAGTTTAGAGATAAGTAGATTAGACTACAAATTTCATTTGGGAATGGCAGTGACCCATTCAGTTTTGGTGGCGAAAGAGATGCTGTGGTCAGCACCAAAGATCAAAGGTTTGTTGTCACACATCACATGTTCAGAAGGCCTGGTGTCATGTGCGAGGTGCAGTTTCATTTGATGCCAGACCATCTTTGGTCTTGATTACAGGCATTTAGATGGCCCATGGTTACATCAATGAGGTCCAGCAACCAGTGGATCTACCTTCTCTGAACACACACTCCAGTGCACAGTTTCAACAGGACAATGCTCGTCCACATACTGCTGCCATCTCGAGAGCTCACCTTGAAGACACAGATATTATGCCATGGACGGTTGCATCTCCAGACCTATTCCTGATTGAAAATGTGTGAGATGCTATTGGACGCTCTATCAACACTCCACCAATATACTCCAGGAACTGAGTGAGAATATTCAAGCATAAAAGATAAGATTATCCTTTAATAGTTCCACAGTGGGGACATAGAGATGGTTGGTGTAACAGTAGAGGAGGCAGGGGATAGGGCAAGATGGAGGCAGATGATACGCTGTGGCGACCCCTAAAGGGAGCAGCCAAAAGAAGAAGAAGCACTTCTACTACTTGCTGTTATTTTTACTTATTTTATTTATAATGTACCTGATTAGGGGGGCATTATGTATTGATGGATGAGCACCTGTTCACTTTAGTATGTAGTTTGCTTGGTAGCACATAATAATGTCATTATTCAATGTCTGTAACTGTAATCAGCTGTAGCTTGCTGACTGACTCCTGGTGCTGTAACAACCTGTGATACCTCATAGCCTGGGGTTTGAAAACCCGAAAAGATACAGCTGAAGACTGCTCTAGGGGTGCTCTCCAAAAATCAGAGCACACAAAACAGTGGTTTAGAGTGGCATTGCAGTTCTTTAAAGAACCATGTCTGTGAATGAAATTTGTGAGGGTGATGAACCTCCACCACTTCACCAGCGAAAGAGCTTTCCTAGAACCCATGCATCAAAACGAATGACCATTTGAATGCTTTATGCTTAAGGGTTAATGTAGAACACTGACATGACCTCCATAATTCCTAACCAACCTTTTTTCCAGGTGTGCTGGAGTCCGTGGTGTGATTCTGAAGGCTTTATGATGATGAATCCACAAGAACACATGACAATGCCGTCTCCCTTCCTGACGCGGTGACTGATGGCACAGGAATTTCATTTCCCTGCATAAACAGAGACACGCGGTGCCTCAAAGGCAAGAAGGCAGCAATTAATTCTGCTGTCAAGCCTAGACTTTATAACTCACACACACACCCTTACACACTCGTGCAAACAGACATATGATGGATGCTGGCAGGAAAACTTTTCAGACTTTGTGCTGGAATCTCTTAAGCGCACATGAAATTGCCATCACATGCTCTCTGGAAGGACCATCACTGTATTTCCTCGGAGGGTGAACACTTGCCAATGCATCCTCTTATTAAAGAGTAAAGAAATAAGAGACAGACAATTGGTGGCAGTGATAAATGAGCTGGAAAATCAGTGGCTCAGCTGCTGAATGCCACAGTAAACTGCAACCACACTATTACACCAAGCAGGGATGCCTAACTGCAGGCTTACAGGGTTGGGGCTGTACAGACTGTTGCAATTCAGTTAATGAGCAAGCATGTACTGTAGCCTTTGTGTAAAAATACACCTTTGTAGGGTGTCCATACCTTTGCATAGACTGCACTGATTTTATTAATTAATGAATTTAATTACTCTTAAATATCAATATATGAGATATAAGTTTCTATACTCATAATGATGTCTTCCAAAGAGGATGGAAAGGAGGGATGAGGTTATTGTTTCCTTTCTTTTGGGGATGGTACTCTTTAAACTGAGCCCTGGTTGCAACACAGTTTTAACACACAATGCTATGCAATGCTGTGGTCCTGGAGTCCCACATTCCTCCCACACAGAGAGTGACCGTGAAGCTGGCTTTAATAATGAAGTTATGAAAGTGATTGCAGAGGTGTGAAGTCTATGGGACATCACACCTAAGCTAGCCCGTTATAAGCACCATAAAATATTCACACCTAATATCACTAATACTGGAGGCACAGATGTGCAGAGGTGGGTGGCAGAGAGGGGTCACAGTGCAAAGCATCTACATGTTGATTTTGCATTTCAGTGTCCTAAATATACTGTATGCGTTTTTTGAGCCCAACAGACGGGGTTTTGTGCTTAGTTGTGTTCAAAATGCATCACGAAGCATTTCATAACGCACTACACCGACAGCCAAGGAGGTGTGCCTTTGATTGTCTCGTTTGGTCAGCTGGAGCGACAGGATGTGAGGATGTGAGGTCCCCTGTGGCCCCTTCACTGTAAAAAGTACAAGATTCTTGAGGAACTTTTTGAAGCTTCTTCAATTTGGAGGAACCTCTTAAGGTGCTTCACGGTTTCCAATTGAATAGCATCCAAAAGATCCTGAAGGATCTTGTGCTTTTAACGGTGTACTCCTGTTGTTTTCCTGTTGATTCTCAGTAGGCCTATTGACCAGAAACAAGAAAATAACATCAAGGTACATGATGATATGCATCACGCATAGAACTTTTTAGAACGTTCCTTGAGTTGCTTTCATTCGTGTTTTGCAGACGTGACTCAGAAAGAAGCTCAGGCCTATAGTTAGAACTTCATCAAATATAATCCAGTTTGTTTTCTTAGGAGGGCTTCAGTAAATGCAGCAATTGGCTGGTGACCAACCCAAAAGATGAGTAAATTTCCAGAAGTGCAAAATAATGGAGGCAATCACAACTCACATCTGCAGCAGTTTATCACACACACACACACACACACACACACACACACACACACACACACACACACACACACACACACACACACACACACCTGCAGAGATATTTCAGATGCCAGAAGCACAAGCTCATCAAAATATATAGTGGAGGGTGTACAAGTGCTATTGTCAGTTCTACTCGCTCACTTGGCCAGTACCAGTCCAGTCCACAGTTGAATGTTCACATTCTTCTTCTGCCAGAAAAGTGTCTGCAGGTCTTACACAACCTACCTTCGTATAACTGACTTGTGTCTGGGAATGCTGTGTATCATAACCACATGGGATAAAAACAAGCAGAAAGTTTGTTTATCTGACATTTAGATATGAACCCTTTGGGTATGTTGGTTATTGGTTATGAAGCCTCTTTTGTCCCTGTTTTTTCACGACTGGCAGAATGTTTATTTGCACTGGTCGATCCAAAAAAGTCACCAAAACTCAGAGGGTAATTTTGCACAGGTGAATTTTCTGAGTTTGCCAGATAACATAAGCCAAAGGTCATGCTTTACCACCAATTAGAAAGGTGGTAAGGGATGTTCTATTGGAAAAGTATCCAGATAATTGAGAAAAACATTTCTCAGTTTCTCAAACACCCTGCTTTATTTCTCAAAGCTGCTCAATAGTCGAGTTTCCATTCAAATGGTTCTCAAAATGCTTAATTGTGAAATGACATCATATATCCAAAGACACTGACATAGGCTATTATGATTAGGAATGACATTAAAGTAAAGAATCATCTTTACAGACATAATTTTTTATGACTGTGTTGTTTGCACATCAGGGAAACCAGACAGGACAATATGTATCCCACCTAATGAAGGTCTAAAATCTCTCTACCACCCCGACAACATCCACCATACAATTCTGGGAGAGCAGTGCAGTGCGGAGTCACTGCGTTTCATAATTGGAGCATCTATAGGGCTTGTAGTTTCCCGTCAGCAGTCACCTGTGCCAACTAATAAGAGGATCATGGGAATAATGGCTTGGTGCATCGTGGTTCATTAGAAGAAAACTCTTCTCCATCACTCTTTGCAAAGTTCATTTGCAAAATTCTCAAAAACTTATTCATTATTAAAAACTAGTCATTATTTCTAATATTTCTCATTTGGTTTTTATACTTTTAATAGAGATACATGAATTTCAAAAACCTTAAAGGTTGAAAAAACGTTCCCTGGATGAAAAGGTTCTTGCCATTCACAACTTTCTCCAACACATATGGTTCCTTGTGGAACCAACGCAAGTTTCTCTATGACAGTGTTTCTTAACCCTGGTCCTGGAGGCAGCCCTGCCCTGCATATTTTAGGGCTTTCAGTATTCCTAACACATCTGATTCAACTAATCAGCTTATTACACACCCTTTCAGAGTGGCAGGGGATGTGGTAATGCAGGGAATTCACAAGTGTGCAGTGTAGGGACACATCCAGCACCAGGGTTGAGAAACAATGATCTATGGCATCAATCAAGGACCCCTTTTAAGACTCTAATTGTAATTGATCATTTCTAAACTAGAGGCCACCAACCTGCTTCTTTAATTTCAACCTCCAACCCGAACACCTCTTCAGCTGATCAATCACTTCTGAAGGCAGTAATTAGAGGAGCTAAAGTCAGCAGGAAGGTAGATTTTCAGGACCAGGTTCCTGGCCATTGTTGAAGTGAAAGCAAAATATTTTGGACAAGAAGGTTCATAAGAAATGAAACACTTCAAATAAACAAAACTCCAGCTAATCATTTAAATGTATTTTTTCTTATAATGAAAAATTAAAATAAGCTGTATTTTAAGGCCCTTGCTCTTGGGTCTTCCTTTCCTGGCCTTCATTCCATTAGATGGTATTTCAAACATGTTTTATTTAAAAAAAAAAAGACAATGGAAAAAGCCCAAAATTCAACTATATTTATGCTAAGATGAGGTGGAAAAGCTAAAACCAAAATGTGAATAGAGAATAAAGAATTTTTCAAAACTATTAATTTCATTCTTATGAAAGGATGATAAGAACAACCCCCCCACCCCCCACATCCTAACAGTGTTCTACAGAGGAACCATAGAGAGCATCCTGACCAGCAGTCTCACAGTTTGGTATGGCTGGTGTACCACCAGAAATCACTCCAAAGAGTGGTGAGGATAGCAGAGAAAATCATTGGGACCTCACTTCCACCCATATAAGATCTGTACCTGTCATCTTGCCACAGCAGAGCCACCAAGCTTGTCAGAAAGCCCACCCATTCAGCTCATGCACTGTTCAGACTGCTGCCCTCAGGCAAACGCTACTGCAGCATGTAGTGCAGTACTACCAGACTCAGCAAAAGCTTCTTCCTTCAGGCCATTAGACTGCGCAACACTGTTTAACAGGCAGGCCTATCAGAACTGTTGAACACTGAACAAAATGCCTGCTACTTATACAATTTATTCAATACAATACAATACTTATACAGTGCAAAGTTCACATTTACAAGCTCTGAATGACATTATATGTTACAGGGTACAAAAATAATATCACCAAAATATGTGCAATATTATTTTCTATTTTTTTTTTACAGAAGTGCAATGTTTTGTATATATTTTATATGTTCTTTATATTTATGTCTTGTCTATACTACTATGAGACTAGTGTGTCTTGTATGTTTTTTGCTTATGCCTACATTTGTGAATGTCCATATTTGTATGGACAACTGGCAAATGTTTTGCTTTGATCTGTGCAATTTTGGACATTGGTTCAGTTAGTGTTTTGTCCTTCGTCCCGCCATGTTGTTAATGTTCCCACGTGGTTCTGCCCTCTTGTTATCTTTCTCAGGTATGTCTTGTTTACAGGATTTCTTGTAAATCAGCTTCAGGAGAGGCTTCCTTCTGGGACGACAGTCTTGCAGACCGAGTCAATGCAGTGTGGGACATATGGTCTGGGGACTGAAAGACTGAGCTGCCACTTCAACTACTGCAGCAATGCTGGCAGCACTCTTTTATGAAGCCAGCCTCTGGATATGATGCTGAACATGCAGACTCAATTTCTTTGGCCTGTTCTGAGAGCAACCCATCCTGGGAAACCGCTGTATGACCTTGGCCACTGTGCTGTAACTCAGTTTCAGGGTGTTGGCAATCATCAGCCCCATTCCCCTTGCACACCTGGAACCTTTTAACTCTAACAAATCACATGATGCCAGGCAGGGATAACCATACATTTGGGTGCCATTTGGACATGTTCACTGTGAGGTATAATCACTTGTGTTGCCAGTTATTTAGAAATTATTGGCTGTGTTGGGTTATTTTCAGAAGACTGTAAATCAATACGGCTGAACAAGTTGTACACTGACAACTCTTTATATAAGTTTCATGTCTATAGTGTTGTTCCATGAAATTATAAGATAAAATCTTTGCAGATATTGCAGATACTGTAGTTTCTACAAACGATGCATCCAAACCAAGGAGCATTTAAGAATCTTTCTGGAGAGTAAAATGGAACAGATTCTTTGAAGCAGCATCATCAAATGTCTTAAAGATAAATCATATGGTTGTTTGTGAGTCAGCCCTATACAGCCAAACATCAGAGCTTGACATTACTGTGGAGAAATGGAATCCAGTTCATACAGCAATTGTCCAGCATCATGGTGGAGGCATTCCCAGAATGGATGCTTTATAGAACAGGCACATAAGGTACTCTTCCAGCCACTTTATCCGGGGTCGGGTCGCGGGGGCAGCAGCTTAAGCAGAGAGACCCAGACTTCCCTCTCCCCAGCCACTTGGTCCAGCTCTTCCGGGGGAACACCAAGGCGTTTCCAGGCCAGCCGAGAAACATAGTCTCTCCAGCGTGTCCTGGGTCTTCCTCTGGGTCTTCTCCCGGTGGGACGTGCCCGGTACACCTCACCAGGGAGGTGTCCAGGAGGCATCCTCACTAGATGCCCGGGCCACCCCAACTGGCTCCTCTCGACTTGGAGGAGCAGCGGCTCTGCTCTGAGTCCCTCTCGGATGACTGAGCAGGAAGAGCCCAGCCACCCTGCAGAGAAAACTCATTTCAGCTGCTTGTATCCGAGATCTCGTGACCGAAAGCTTATGACCATACATATAAGAAATTTCCCTGTTTTTTTATTTTGCATTTCTGAAATTAATAAGTTGGATTTGAGGGAGAGAAAGAAATCAGAATGCAAATTGCTATATCATTAGAAAATGAACTGATTTAATGTATGACGATGAGGTCATCTAAACTACAATATTTATCATTGCCAAGATTTCACAATAGGCTCCAAACCAGCCCAGACCACAATGAAGTGGATAAAAGATGGATAAACAGATAGACTGCACAGTAATACTACATTCATCATTCTATTGTGAAATGAACTCATTGTAATATATGTTCCATAATTCAGTAAATTAATCAAATCTAGATTCTCTAAAATCAAGATCTTCAAATTGATTCTTCAAATCTATTCAAATTTGAATTAAAATGTTCTAATATTTTAAGATTATATACTTTGCACCTTTGCACTGAGGAACATCCAGTGCAGCTTCACCACAGGTTACATCTTTTATTTACTGTATTTTAATTTTACTGTTGCATTTAACTAATCTACTTGATGCCTCAATTTCGCTCAGGATTAATAAAGTTGTAAAATCTAAAATCAGTAACAGTTATTTGTCTGTAAGCAAATGTAATATTCAGTCTCATTTGTTTGATTTGGTTCCTCATCTACTTAAAAATGAAAAGTTTTCAAAAGTATAAATATATGAATTTATAAAGCAGCACTGCTGTATCTAAGAGAGATGAAAACATATTTGAACTTGAAACACTATTTAGCCATATATATATATATATATATATATATATATATATATATATATATATATATATATATATATATATTTACTGATTCAAATTTTCAAATTAGTCCAGGCAATGACGTCTCTCCAAGCTGCTTGGTGTTAACTTGTCTGTTTCATCTTCTAACATTGAAACCGTTTTCTAATTTTACACATTTGGATGTTCTTTTGTGCCGTTGTTTCTTTATCTTTCAGCTTCCAGCTACTATTTATCCCACCATTCTGTGCTGACTGAGGCTCAGGACTACAGAGGTATGCAGTCCAATAGAGGATTGTCTTTCTGTAGTCATAGCTGTAGTCATAACACACAAATGCAGGGAAGTTTAAAGTACATACTCCAAAAACATAGCTATGGTTTCAGGTCGTCTGCATGAGCCGAAGCACCTCTTACTGAACTGTGTGGAGTTATAGCCTGCAGACAAATCGAAGAGGCAGGAGGGAAAACAAGAAAGAAAAAGAGCAAGGGATTTTGCGGTGACTTGTGTGGCGTGAGTGAAATTAAAACTAGAGCTTAAACAAGAAGGATGACAGCCGTTCCAGACAGAAGTCGGGAGAAGGAAAAGAGAGTGAACAGTAGCTAGCAGGGAGTGAGAAAGCGGAAGGAGTGAAGTGGCATGGGGCTGGGGGTTGGGGGTTAAAGGAAAAGCAGGTAAAGTGAAGGGGTCGCAGAGCATGTTATGCTTGCAAGGAGGGTCAGGCACAGCAGTGCTGCTGGAGTTTTTAAACACCTCAGTGTCACTGCTGACTGAGAATAGTCCACCACCCAGAAATATCCAGGCAACAGTGTGCCATGAAACAGATAAGCTTCTGTCTCTGTCTCCACCTACAAGATGGAGCAACTAGGTAGTGGACAGGATTTTTTTTTAATATATTTATAAAACTATAAAAACACTTTGAATGCTTTCCATTCTGATTCATGATATTGTGTTGGTAACATCCTTTGGAAGTGAAGCATGACCTGGAGAAGAGTTTGAAAGCAATTTGAGCAGTTATAATAGTCCCATCATAGGGCGCGTCACAGGTCGCATTGTAGGGCTCTTATTTATGTATTGTGCACCATATCAGTTGTGCAGATGTTATCATAGCATGCTGTTGGTGGGAGTGGATAGAAGGCAAGGCAAGGCAAGTTTATTTGCATAGCACCTTTCATACTCAGTGTCTCATTAAGGAATAAAATATAATGAAATGAATAATTGAAAAGCTATAAAAACATAGAATATGTTTAAAGAAATAGAAATGAACATAAGAGAATGAGAGCAATGCCATTACAGGATACAGTTAACAGTGTTTAAACTGGGCTGAAAGGAAGGTTTTCAGTCTGGATTTAAAAGTGTACCAGTGTTGGGGCTTTTCTAAAGCCCTCCATTTAAATGCAGCACAGGAACTGACCACTGCTACTCCATATTTAGTCTTTACCTTAGGCATGACTACCTGACCTAATGATCTGAGACTTCTGCTCAGCTTGTATCGCTGCATCATATCAGATAGATGTGCTGGTCCTAAGCCATTGAGACATATATAGACCAGTAATAGTACCTTAAAATCTATTCTGTAACGGACTGGTAACCAGCATAGGGATATAAGAATGGGAGTGATGTGTTCCCTTCTTTTTTGGAAGAGCAATTAGGAGACTGTTACAGTAATCAATCCTGCTGGAAATTAAGGAGTGGACAAATTTCTTCAGGTCTGGTTTAGCAGAAAATCTCTAATCTTGTTAATGTTCTTAACAAGAAGGCACGTCCCAGTGAAATGAAGGATGTGGGAGATCTACATGAACCACAGAACCATAATGTTTGATATGTTGGACATGCATGGAGTGACCCAACAGCCACGATTGCAGTTATTCAGTGAGCTCTGGTGCCCTCCACGAGTTACTGAGGACTACATGCACGCAGAACGTTACGATGGTTGGCATTAACACATCAAACATTGCAATGGTTTTGTGCCAGACATGGAGCCACTCAGAATGGCAGAGGGTGATCTTCAGTGAGTTGTGCTTTCGTCTTGGTTGAGACCAACGAATCCATGTGTGCAGTATTCCAAGACCTGTATCAACAGCCCTGTCCCTGACTGAAAATGTGTGGGATGCTATTGTATGTACTACCAACAGTCTATGTTCTATCACACCCCATCAGTATCTGCAGGAGCTGAGTGAGAATATCCCAAATTCCTCTTGGATGCAACTATTTTTTGATGAGTTTAACTTAATTCCAGTGTAACTAATTCCATGCAATTCCATGCACATCATATAGGAAGATGTGAGAGATGTGGGAAAAACCCTAGTAAATACTAGAAATCATGTTTAAAAAACAGGCGAGGTCAGGGGGAAGGGAGGAATGAGAGCAAGCAGGAAACAAATTGAGTTTTTGATGGATTGTAGAGAATGTGTGTTTGTTTTATAACTGTATTATTTATGTTATGGTTGTGTAACTTAAAGAGTAGCTCAGATGAGAATGATGAAGTGTAGCTGATTGCTCCGAGGTCACATACTGTACATTTAAGCCCCCAAAGGTTTGTGGTGGTATGGATATACTTACAAAGCTTTAACTTCCTATAGGTCTGGAAGAAATTCTGGTCCACATACTGCACATTGTATGGTCTAGGATTGGAGCTTGGGTCACTGCGGCATATTCTGGAACAGTATTTGTCTCTGTCTTTCAGTGTATTTGTGTATGGCCTATTGTCCAGACACTTTTGGCTAACTACCTAAGACATTCATCGTATGGGTTGTTAACCCAGAGGAAGTGGATGATCCAGTCAAACCCATGAGCTCAGTCCACCTTCCCCTTTTTGCCCCAAGTAGTAGTTAGCATTGTGTGTTATGGTAAACTTGTGGACGCTAAGCTTTGTTTTATAGTGCAGGCCTGAAGCTTGAAGTATGGATCAAAGCATTAATCCCTGCAGGTCCAAACACACGGCCATTATTTCGTCCTTATCTTTCTGCATATTCACTCTTGCAGTACTCATCTTAAAAGAGACTGGATGTTTTTTCTGCAAGTATGTGTGTATTCAGTCTGAAGATAATTAACTCACACTTTGCAGCCACTTCAATGCTTTTTCTAGGCTTCATAACTCAGGATCAGAGTAACCTACAGACATATTGCAAATATCACAACAAAACTACAAGACATATCTTATCCAAACGGGATCTGTGTGTGATGAATTATCAGTGAGTAATGCACATGCTCAACCTGCATGCAAGTTCAGACTGATCAGCAAGAAGTGGCGGGGCTGATGATGTCACTGACCCATATATTTGGTTACAGAAGAAAATGTGAAGGAAGGAGCTGTTTGCTCTTTTTCTTTGCTCACACATTGCTCAAATTTTCTGAATGAAAGTCCTGAGAAGGGATAATACTGCTGCACACATAAATAACAAAAATTCTAAATGATTTTTTATTTTTATTTTATTTGGACTACTATGAACAAATTATTATAAATATCCTTGTCAATCTTATCATTACAAATAATTAATCAAATGTCATTTTCAGCTCAAAACACTCTGGGTTATCAATTTCCTACAGGATTTCTGAGACGTAAAGTGTTTGTTGGTCCTTATAGGCAAAAACAAACAAACAAACAAACAAACAAAAAACATACAGATGCAGATGCATACAAATATATAAAAGTAAGACACATTTGAGGAGCCTTGCATCTACTAAAAAAAACAATATCTGGCATGTTTGACTGTCTCCTATAAAAATGTTACAATTGTTTTGGTGAATAAAAGTATGTCGAAATCTTGCTCTTCATTCCTGAAGTTGATTTTGTACGATTTTCCAGCCTGATGAGCATCAACGTTTCTTCTGAGCTCATAAATCTCTGATAAACTTCCACAAACATGTTGTGAAGATCAGACTTTGATAGGTCCCTGTTCTATAATAAAGCAGGACGGCCACTCACCCCTAACTATTGCTGACACAGATGTGCAAATGCACACCTAGCATGTCTAGTCCCTGTAGAGAAGTACTGCCAGTAGATAAACATGAACCTATTTGCACCATATTTAATGGAAGGCTTAGGCAGCGGGTTATAAATCCCCCAGCACTGATTTGTGGAACAGTGGAATGATGGTGCTCCTTCCAGTATTTTGGGATGAGTTGGGGAGTTGGGGGTGCACTGAGGAGTTGGGTGATCATCCAACATCCTGATGTCACTGAATGTAATCAAATCCTCGGAGCAATGCTCTAAAATCTAGTGCAAACAATAGAAGAAACAGAAGAAACAATAAATAAACAGGTGTTCCAGTACCTCTGAAATTCCAGTTTAACCCCTGCAGACATGCACATCTATGTGAGCTGCTAGAGAGTAAGGGCCTGTAGTCTGTATCAGCAGATGTGTGTGTGCTGGGAGGTCATGGTGGTTTTCACATGGTTGTGTAAGTGTGTGTGTGTGAGATGAAATGTTTAGCAGTCAGGTCACAACACTGTTCTATTCTCCTCTCACTCTCAGTGGGACAGGAAGTGGTAATATACAGGCGCGCACACACACAACCACACACACACACACACACACACAGGCTTCTGATAGCTGGATGAAGATCTCTCATGAACATGCCTTTTAAGGATGTGAGGAAAGAGGGAGGTTAATCTGGCAGTGAGAGCGGCTCTCGGTGTGTCTTTATGACAAACCCTAATAAACCAGGGATCAGATACTAAAGAGGATCAAGAGAAGGAAGAATCTGATTAGAGTAAACCCTGTGGAAAGTCTGCATGTTTATTAACAGAGCATAACGTACCACATGTTTCTTTAAAACATGGTCAAGAAGCAGAACATGATGGTCATAATCAACCATAACATTATGACCTTGTTTCTATAGTCACTGTCCATTTTTTTCAGCTCTTCTTACACACAGGAGCACTGTGTACTTCTATAAATACAGACTGTGGTTCATCTGTTTATCTGTATACTTTGTTACCACCCTTTCACCCTGTTGTTCAATGGTCAGGACCCCACAGGTGGCGGTGTGTTCACATGTGTTGCACTCTATACGAGTGGACTCCAGTGCTGCTGGAGTTTTTAAACCCTGTGTAAACCTAGTGGTTCCACCTTGTAGATGTAATGAATGAGAAGGTCATCTGTTTCATCCTCTAGTCCTTCATCGGTGCTCACTGGATGGTGTCCACAGAAGACAGATGGATGGATAGTTCTGTTTGGTGGACTTCTCAGTCCAGCAGTGACTCTGCGGGGTATAAACACTCCACCGCCTACATAATACCTGCTCTGTGGTGGTCCTGACTATTGAAGATCAGGATGAAAGGAGGATAAAGTATGCAGAGAAACAGATGGATTTAATTATAGAACTACAAAGTGCTCCTGTATGGTAAGAGGAGAATTAAATGGACTGTGGACACAAGTTTGGATTGGGTTACTGAGAAAATGGCCTAAACAATTCAGCAAAAGTAAATTCAAAGCCAGCTGAACATTTTACAATTTTCACTCATTCTAAGTTGCAAAACACTTCTAGTTCAGTGAGATTCTTGAGCCATCATGCACGAAGGGCTCTTTCCATGTCTATCCACGTGTTTTTGACTGATGTTTAAGTCAGCTTGTCAGATATTGCTGGTATGGTCCCCATGACATTGGCTGCAACGCCACCCTAAAGCATGTTCACTCAAGCATAGTTCATAAAATACCTTTCCTGTGCTGAGGGATCATCGTTTTCATTTTCAAAGAGTCACACAATATAACTTGACAATCTGGACCACTTTAATCATAATGCAAAAAGGTTTTCCACCCATCGTTTGACGGTCAGCAACGTGCATTAATACGGGAATACTGGAATGGGCTCAGTTGCTCTATGTACGTTCTGCGTGGGACAAGACAATTTTTCATCAAGTCACATCAAATCATGAATGTCTGTGTCATATAAAAATGGCATGCCCATTCAAAATCTGTGAATACCTTCATTATATCTCTTTCCCACCAGTATTTACTGCATTTCCTGTCCCCAGTGGAGAGATGTGCGTGACAATGCATCTTAATCTTTTCTGTAATAAGTGAATCATGCATCATTGTAATTTTAAAGCAATTAAAAAAACCAACCAACCAAACAAACAACTGCAAACTCGGGTAACACACTGCTGTTCCTCTTTCTATGAGTGGACTCACATGATGCAAAGCTGCCTCCAGAACCTTTTTGAACAATTTCAATTGATTTTGCACACCAGCTTCATTTTGTTGGGTTCTTAAATTGTAGTATCCCGTGTTTTTCTTTGTTCAGAATATTATGTCCTGAAAATGTATAAAACAACAAACACACAGATCAAAGGCCACTCATGACCATATTCTTCTCTCTCGTACTGTGCTACGGACAAATGCTGTTGCTCTTTATGAGCTGGAATTCTGCAGCTGTTTATGACCATCATTACAGCTGAAAAGAAAGCAACCTTAGGGGCATTAGTCCTGCTTTACGGATAATAGACGTTGTAGGGGTCATAAGCAGTGGCATCACCCCAACATCCCACAGTGGGAGCTAAACTCAATGCAGCATAAACACACTTTAGTGAATCAGCTCTCACATAGAAATTAGACCTTTTTGTTTTTTTTGTAGAGCAGCTCAGGGTGAACATCAGTGATAGGGCATCTGTATCTATGAGTATTGCAATCTGTGTGTATGTGGTGTGGTTATGCAAGCCTGGAGGGCTTTATAGAGTCCCAAGTGTACCATTTGAAAGACATAAACTAAGGCTTTGATTTGTTTAGTATTGTAAGATGTTATACAGACAGTAAACGTCACTAAACTAACATCCATATCCTTCCCATGGGTTTCCAGCAGCATAAGTGTGTGTGTGTGTGTGTGTCTATATATATATATATATATATATATATATATACGTATATATATAGTTTTCCAATGAAAATCATGTATCTCTAAAATACTGAACTTTGAAATGACATTAAGGTAAAGTAAGTTTATTTCAAATGATTTTTAATTCCTACTGGTTGGTTTGTCCAGAATTTTTTACACTATGATGCTACAGGGTTCAAATGATGGAGAAAACTAAAAACAGACAAAAACACAGAGGATTATTTTTTCATTGGACAGCAGAAATATGCATATTTGTGTACACACCAAAATGACAAGGCTTAAATCAGCTTGTTTTTGCTACTTCTTGGAATTTTCCATTCTAAGTGTTTTATTTAAAGTGGAAAACTAATTAAAAACTTCAGCACAATCAGTAAATGACATGCTGTACTCTACCAGGGAGCAGATTTGGCTTCTACAGCTTCCCCAGGCACATCATTTGACCAGCTGGGTCTTCCGCATTAAACACTGGCACACAGATAAAAATCTGAAGGCTTGGGACAAAGGGCTGCTAAGCAGTGATTTGAGGGTGAAGAAATATGGTCTTTTGATATATTTTGCAATAATACAACAACAGCCCTGATAAAAATCCCATCAAATTTCAGTATCTTTAAAAAAATATAAAGAAAATATTATTGGGTTGGTCACTGGGTCAGTGCATGACCGATCAGTGTAAGCCAGGGCCCACTAAGGCCTTCCCAGGCCCACTCAGGCCCTCCTGTAGCTACGTGACTGATAGACAGAGAAAAATTTCCATACTAACAAGAAGGAATTAGAGAGATTTCACATTAAATGCCTTTGATCCTGCCTGGCAAAAAATCAAAGCTTGAGAAAGTCTAGTGTAATACAAAACTAAATGATACCAGACCACTCAAGCACATTCACAACATGGAGAGATCAGCACACACACACACACACACACACACACACACACACACACACACACACAAACAGACTGAAGGAGGGAAAAATGTTGAAAATAGCCCAAGTCTATGAGTTTTCACAATCTGCAGACAAAACGTCAAGCAGCATATTTCAGTAAATCACATAATTATATTGTGAATTCTAATAGTGTTAAAATCTATACCAGACACACCTTAAACATGACACACACAGCATTTAAATGAAAAGTTGGATGAAAAATCAAATGGACATGATGGATCACCTGCCCCAGATGCAATTGATCAGTCAAGGCATGTTAGAGATCAACTCTATAGAAAATCCATATAAACATGTTTTGCTGGGAACTCCAAACCACTTTTATTTTCTGTTCTAAACCAGATTGATTTGTCTGTGCAAAGTAAATTAGGATCTAGATGCACTTTAAGCTGGTTTACTATGGTCTCAAAATAGGGCCAAATGTTTTGAGAACCAAAAAGCAGAATCTATAACCAAGAAATGACATTCTGTACACAAGAGGACTGTTTAATTCTTAGAACACAAAAAATGGTTAAAGAAGAATAAAGTTAATTTTTTTTGAAGTGACCAAGTCACTGAATGTCAATGAATGACCAATTTAAAAAAATGTTAACATTTTAAGTTTTAAGACGGTTGGATAACAAGTCTTGTTTATTATTAGCTTTTTTAATGTTACCTTGATTCAAAGTCACATCGAAACAATTTAATGCCTCTCATTTTCTCTTTGCAAAAACTATTATTTCTTTCAATGTACCATATGTCTTATGGTCTGATGCACATAAAAGAACCAAACATTTGTTTTTATATAAAATATTGAGTATCAGGGGAGACATATTAAATTGTTGTCATTTTTAACTGTTTGGAAAAGATGACATCAAAGTTAAACTGGCCTTCATTGAAAAATCCAACATGTTCAAAAGTTATGTAACATCTTCAAAATTACATATTAAATAAATAACACTATATGACATCAGATATATAACAGTGGATATAAATGCCTCTCATACTAATGACATGTTATTTAAGATTTTTTAATTACTGGGGTCTGGAGGAATGCTGACCAGCTGGCTGCGGGTGGCTGACAGTGACTGAGTAAGCAGAGAAAGCTCATCCCAGATTGTGACCATGTGCTGGCGTCACCTCATTAGCAGGATGACTCAGAATACAAGGCTGGGTATAAGACAGATGGCCTAATTAGGTGATATCAGTTGTGCAGTTTCCCAGTCTTGCCCATGAACCATGCAGTGGGGGCTGTCCAGAACACAGATGCTGAACCTTGCCTGCCTGCCTCTAGTACCTTGGACAGGGCTTTTGTTGTCTTAGTGATTTAAGTTTTTTGTGATCTATATAAAGTAGATTATACAGAGGAAAATAGAACCAAGACTCAAAATGGGAGATATTTCCTCCTCCTGTCCACATGGGATAGCAAAGAAAAGCTTGAGGGAAAAATGAACAGGTTTACACTAGTGAACAATGAATAAAGCAATGAGCCAAATACTGCAAAGGCTGATTAATTAACTTTAGAAGTCATAACAGATGATTGTCATGAAAAAATAACTAGTTAAAAAGAGAGAGGCGGACGGAAGCACAGACATGAGGGATTGCTGACACCCACCCCACCACCAATAAAATAACAGTAACGGTACTGTGAAATCCCTTGGTGTTATGATGTATTGACAAAGAAATTTATATCAATACATTTTTAAAATACTTGACAGTGGTCCAAATAAAAAACAACCTGCATATCCTCTATTATTTTTGTCACATATGTATCAGTATTATCCCTTCTCAGGACTTTTATTCTTAAATTTGAACACCAAGTGAGCAAGGAAAGAGAGCAAACAGCCCCTTCGTTCTCATGTTAATTTATAACCCAATAGTTGGGTCAGTGATGACATTAGCCCCACCCCCTCTTGCTGAACAGGTAGTCTTACAGTGTTGCTATTATTTCCTTATTTCCTTTTGTAATGGAAAGCAGCCCCCCCCCCCCCCCCCCAACACACACACACACATATATAATGTCACTTTCTCTTCCTTCATATTTTTCCAACAGTGACAATTCTATACTTCTCTTCAGCTTTCAGTCTCTGCACATCCTTCTTGTGTGGCCCAGGGACCCCACAATGCCAAACCAGTTCTACCTACAATAGATATGTATTGACTGTGATGTTTGTTAGGTTGTGTACGGTTGTGAGTTTTTCAGAAGAGCTCATTTCCAAAATACTAATTATGGCACAAGCACTGCCCACTACCTGCCCAGAACTACATCTATAAGGCCTTATTTACATGATTTCCTATAGATGGTCACTTGCATCCTCTTTCATTTTCCCACTTTTCTTACCACTGTTTAAGCACTGCACACTGATTCATTTTAGTCAGATTTCCTTTCACATTCTGATTCAACCCTGTTACTGTCTCCCCACTAATGCTTACAGCACACACCTTTGTCTTATTTATTCAGATTATTTTAAAGGTTACATTACATTTGATTGAAAGATGACTTTGTAAATTATACATTTGCTGATTGGTGGTTACAGCAAATCATGCAAACAGTTCTGACCTTTCAGCAGTGAAAAGTCAGACAGCAGCTGGAGGTACCACTTAAAGAGAAATGTTTCAAAATGGTTATCACATTAAATGTATCTTCAAGAAAAGAAAGAAGAGAGCACATTCCCCCTGTTTGAAATAACACCACTGATTTTTACAGATTGATTTTTACTTCACATCTGTATATGGCTAGCTAGCTCTTTATGTTCTAAAATGTTCCAAGATCAGAGTGACCTATAGAAAGAAGACCTTTGATATTTAACCATAGCTGTCTCATCATTGTGTGATGAATTATCATTCCAACTGGATTAAATGCCATATGGATTAAAATTAATGCCATAGTTTCCAATGCTTGTTTACTGCTCTGTCTGTGTGTACATGCACAACCTGCATACAGATTATGACTGATCATAGACTGTCCCAGATATCGGGTTATAGAACAAAATGAAAAGGAAGGACTTTTATTTTGCTCAGTGTTCAAATTTAAGAATAAAAGTATAGAGGGATAATACTGAAACATACATAAATAACTAAAATAATAAGGGATATTTCAATAGTTTGAGGATTTCTGTGTCAAGAATGGGCAGACAAAACAGATGACTAAGGGTTCGACGGTAAACGTGGGGGTTGAAGATTTAATAACAAATACAAAACACAAAACAAACACTCTGACAAGACTGACTGAAACTAAAACAGGACCTAGACTAACAACAGCAGTAACAAACAACCACTGACAACCTTCACCAACAACATTCGCAGAGGACTGACAAAGGCAGGATGGGACAACAGGTCTTAAATACAACAAAACATTGGACACACCTGAAATTACTTATTAGGAAGGGGCAGGGTCACAAATGAGACACAGATGGTAAGGGGCGGAGCAAGGGAGGAGACAAGGACAAAACAAACACATCCCATGTGCTTAGGAGCTCATGGGGAGAAACAACATCTAGAACAAGAAAGGAAGACAGAGGTGAACAAGACAGACATGTGACATTCTGTAGTATTTTAGTCGTCTGTCAAGTGTTTTAAAGAATGTATTATTATAAATAACCTTGTCAATCCTTACAAATAACAATGTTGGCATTTTCAGCTCAGAAACACTCGTACAGTACTCGTACACAATGTACAGTGTTTTTTAGTTCTCATAAGCATGTACATTTCCTATCAAATTTTTACATCTCAAATGAAGACAAATTTGTGTAGCCTTGACAGTACGAACATCTGCCATGTGTGATTGTCTCCTATAAATACTTTTCTTGGTGAATAAAAATATGTCAAACTACAAAAACGTCCCACAGATGTGGCCTAGGTGCGGCTTAAATTCTAGTATTTTTAGCTTATTTCATTTATTTTATTTATGTTTTGCAGTAACTGAAATAAATAACTTTGAGTTGCTACCTATATGCAAAGCACATCGTATTGTTATTATTATACCATGGCCAGCAGAGGTGAGAGATGTACTGGGTGGCAGCACAGAGTCTTTGACATAGCGAGGAATGTTTAGCTGTAGATCGTTACTGAAATCAAGAGCCAGAGAGTAACTGTTGATTAGTGATTATGATTAAAATTACAGCAGACTTTCTCATTGCATTCCAAATCCCTGAAATAATTTCAATCTACTTGGTCTTCTGTAGGGCAAAAATAGAGATTTGAACATTATTGTACTGACCCTATTCATGAGTAGGTTTATGTTGGGCATTAGGCATGTTATTATACTATAGCTCTGACAGAAGCTGAATATAGAGCTTCCATTAGTGAATGAATAGCCTTGTAACCATTTTTATGTCAGGAAAGGCTGTGATTTGTCAGTCAATCGATCTAGAAGAAGAAAACGATTGTCTCCCACTCCCATTGAAAGCTGATTCTATTAATACTGTATTATGGGCAGCTTAGAGCTTGCACTTCTTTAAAGGACATCACATGAAAATATCTATTACAGCATCCTCACTGAAAGGTGAAAGAACATAAAAGTCTTATTTAACCTAATGTAGTATAATAGATCATACTGTTACCATGGCAATCGATCGTCAGTTCCTCACAAGGAATACAAGCCTGCTACCCATCTGATTAGACATAGCCTTAGATTAACCTCTGAGACTTTCTACCTTCTGCAACATTTAATTCACCACATAAAGTGACTACATTTACCGGAGAATGCAATGCTCAGTATGTTATCTTGTTCTCTGATATATAAATAGTAATACGGATTTTGGGGGAGGCAAACATGCTCTGAAGTGGTTTTACACAGCCATTAAAAGCACTTTATAACTGCCTTTAACATGAAACACCTTTCATGATGGATTTGTGGGGAAAAAAACCCACTATGCTCTGTTTTTTTTGGCTGGTTTACAGCATCAAGAGCCACATATAGCATAACCTACCCAAGTACTGTTATAGCACCCTGCTGAAAAATGCAGCTCAAAATCAGAAATGACAGAATATTAGATACAATACATTTTAGCTCTGTGTGGAGGTGCTGAGTCCTGCTGGAAAATGTAAATCAGCATCTCCATAAAGCCTGTCAGCGGATGGAAATATGAAGTGCTCTAAAATGTCCTGGTAGATGCTGTATTGATTCTGGACTTCATAAAACACAGCAGACCAACACCAGCAGATAACATGACCCCCTAAACCATCACAGACTGCAGGAACATCACACTGGTCTTCAGATACCTTGGATTCTGTGCCTCGCCACTCTTCCTCCAGACTCGAGGAGCTTGAGTTGAGACTTTAGGACTTTAGGAGGGGCTTGATATCAAGAATTCTGCAGTTGGAACCCCTTTCATGGAGACATCTGTGTGGGGGGCTCTTGATGTACGCACACCAGCCTCAGTCCACTCCTTGTGCAAGTTCTTTAATTTACTTTTCTTGACAATACTCTCAAGGCTGTGATCATCCCTGTTGCTTGTGCACCAGTTCCCACCACATTTTCCCCTTCCAGGGAAAGCTATCCTCTTTGTGGAGTGTGTTGATGATCATCCTCTGGGCAATGGGCAGGTCAGGAATCTTCACCACAATGGTTGTTGCATGTGCTGAACTAGAAAACTAGAGAACTAGCCATTTTCCAACTGTCTAATAATTTGAGATCATTTGGATTTCTGTTTTTAATGAGCTATAAGTCATCCTAATCAAAACTTTTGATCAGTGAAGTAAGATAAGATAATCCTGCATTTGGGAAATTCATATTGTTACACCAGCAAAGAGAGAGCAAGAAACTCAATACAATAAATAAAGTATATACACTAAATTATCTACAATATTAACAAAATAAATATGTCAATGTAAATGTATAGAATATAAAATATGTGACTGGTTACCTCATTGAATTAAATTATGATCAATAAAGAACTTTTCTGATATTCTATTCTTTTTTAGATTCAGTAATAAGTCGCCCAGGACAAGTACTTCAGCCAAATGTCAATCATGCAAATTTGAAATACATTGTTTCATTTTAAAAATTTACAACATTTACAACATTTACAACATACATTTATTTTTGTTACCAATTTAAATTTTCAAATATATTCATATTTGCATTTATTTTCTATAAGAGAATAATAATTGTAATAATCACTCAAATAAATTGCTTAATAAAAACAATCCTTTCAATAATGGCAATAATAATCAAGTAATCTGCAGATAGTAAATAATAATAAATAAGTAAATAAGTGACATAAAACATAAAACCTTAGCTGGACATTTCCAAATGCAGAATAAATCACGTGCTGTTATTGCAAGCATCATCCTTTTCACCCAGAGCAGACTGTTAGTGAATTACAGTTCGCTCATTCAAACAGTGTACACAATGAATCCCATGGGTTCACATGGCAATCTGCTGGTTCTTGTTGATGTTCTGCTATGAGATGTTTGAGATGTGCTTGGTTTATTTTTGCTTTTGTATCTGGGTTGGGAGTGTATGAGTGTGTAAAGGTATTACACAGTCTACGAGTGAAGGGCAGATGAGTCAGTGCAGCAGAAGAGCAGAAAACTGCCCTTTATATGTGTCCTTGAAGCTTTTAATCCTCTAAGACCTGCAATCTACAGCTTCACTTGAGTGACTGAGAGTTCTTTAGAATTACTATAATACAGAAAGATAAGAGCTGTTTTAAAGGCAGGAGTCACAAAGCAATAGAATACTATAAATAATTGTGAGTAGTGTAAACAAAAAAGTCAAAGAAAAACGTTACAAATAATTCTGTCTTGTGAAGAAGATTATCTGTATTCAGTCTCAGAAAAGAGCAAGAAAAGTGGACTTCAAATGTAGAATGTTGAGCTTCCAACAGTAAATAAAATCCTCTAAAATCCACTAAAGTGTGTTAGTCTCTGAACTGCTCTGATATATTTAAAATATATTATATTGGGAGCAAATGTGTTTTCCTGACTGCTGCAAGTTTCTTGTTGGCATTGCCAACAGTCCTTCACATTTGCCCTGGCCTTGGTCCAGCACCACCTACACAAGAAGTTCTGCAGATCAGAGAGCTCAGCCTGGATGATGCACTCAGTGGATCACACCACCCTGTGGAGAGCCTGTCTATTCTACTTAGTTCTCAAACAAGGCTGTGATGTTCCTTGTGCAGATGCTTTCACTTGTGAAGATGTAGCTGTTGTATCCTGCATAGGCATGTCTAGACAATTTTAAGAAGCGCTGAAGCTCCGTATTTACACATTTTTTATTTGTCAGTTAAATTTGACCATTGTTTGGAAGTCCAAAATGACATAAAAGTGTTCTTTTTTATGTTGGTATTCTACCCCTAGAATTGCCCCTGCTACCCCGATAACATTTACGCACACATATACACTTGGTAGTCCAATTCTTGTCCAGTTAGTTGGATTGAAATTTGATTGCTGTATGGGATGCAATATGGAAATATGCTCATTACATTTGCGGCATTTAGCAGAAGCCCTTATCCAGAGCGACTTACAAAAGTGCTTTGCTGTTCACTCGGAATATCCGAGGCTAGAATCTAGAGATTCCTCACGCTTAGTTCCTGTTGAACACAAATGTCTTTATGGAGTTAAATACTGAAACAGATGAGTCTTCAGTCTGCATTTGAAGACGGTGAGGGACTCAGCTGTTCGGACTCCCAGGGGAAGTTCGTTCCACCATTTTGCATGCATGTCTTCCTTGCGTTTTAAGGGATGGTGGGTCAAGCTGTGCTGTACTTGATGCTTGAAGGGCTCTTGGTAAAGCTCAAGTTTTGACCCTTGCCATCATGCATGGAGGTGCTGGTCCATTTTTGGCTTTGTAGGTCAGCATCAAGGTTTTGAATCTGATGTTCAGCTACAGGAAGCCAATGAAGGGAACGCAGCAGAGGAGTTACGTGACTGAATTTAGGAACATGGAACATGAGCTGCACTGCTGCATTCTGGATTAGCTGCAATGGTCTGATGGTCTGCATAGGAAGGTCAGCTAGGAGGGAGTTGCAGTTCTAGTCTTGAAATGACAAGAGACTGAACAAACACCTGAGTGGCCTCCCTAGACAGAAAAGGTTGAATTCTCCTGATGTTGTAAAGGAGAAATCTGTATGGCCGAGTCATTACATGGCATCCATTTGCTTCCTGGACTGTGTGCAAGATAGTTGCTCCATCGAAATATACAATGTTACATGCTGTTCTGCATTTTTTCAAACATAGGAGCCGACTACACTCTTGGCACTCTATTGTGATGAGAAAGTGTGTCTGTCTTGGATAGATGCATATACACTGCTATAACATTACTCAGATGCATCTCAGACCACCTCCTGAAGTGATTCCAGCAACTGGATTTTAAAGCACTGGTGTCTTACACTAGCATTTACACTTTCTTATGTGATATGAGATATTTACACTGCTGAAATGCAAGAAATAACCAGGTGTAAACAGGATCTTAGGCATCTGAGTTGGTAGAGATGGTGACAGGTCTTTCTTTGCCAGAATGTTGGTAGAGTTGGACCATAACAGGTCCTGTGAGAGCTCCAAGATACTAACTCATTTTGAAGCTTGAAGAATTATTAGAGAAAAGCTTTTTCAAAAAGCAGAAAATGTTGCAGAAAATGCTGAATCTGGCATTTTTTATATCAAATATCTTTAGCTGTGTGTTTCTGCCTGTGAGTTAGTTTCATTTCAGCATTTTAATCCTGATAGTCGCTTTATCTTAAATGCAGTGCTTCAATACAAATGACTTATTTTGGGATCCTGTGTGTTGCAGCAGTCAAAATGTTGGCGTTGGCTGATTCAAACCCGTGTCATGATGCCATGACAACCTATAGTTAGTTTAGAGTTAGTTAGGAGGATTGGAGAACACCTGCTTATACTTGCTTTCTTTGACTGGGTATGATATGCTCTTCTCTAAGCATGTTCAGCTGTCCAGTAAAGTTGTATTAGATCCAGTTTGCTGGCTTCATGTAATTCACTACTTGTACGCCATAGCTTTTGGGTGGGAATTTGGGGAGGAAACTTAAAAAAATAAAGCACTCCATACAATCTAGTATTTAAATAGGTTTAATATAGGTATTGCCCACGCCAAAACACCAAAATCAGTATCATTTCTATAACAAGTGATATACAGAGCATGTGGGGAATCAACACACAATAAAATATGGTATCTATTTAACGTGTTAAAAATTTAACACAAACAGCTTTCAGAGATTAAATACCAGTACTTAACTGTTGTAGAAATTCACAGATGTGTTTGCAACAGGAACACGAGGAGGTAATCAAAAGCATGTTCTGCTTGAATCTTATTGAAGTATAATTTTGCATTTTACCTGGCAGAGAGCCCCACACCCCATTACACATATCTATGCAAAACGCCGCCTGGGGAAAACCTTGGCCAAATGACATTTTAATCGTGAGAAGCAGTAAACACAGACTCTGTAACAGAGTCCTGAGCTCTTATTAGGCCATATTACACTGTAAAAAGCATAAGATCCTTGAGGATCCTTAGGAGGTTCTTCAATCTGGAAACTGGAGAAACCTCTTAGGTAAGCCAAGAAACTCTTCAAGAAACCTTCATCCTTTTATTGAAGGTTTTTTGAAGTACTTTAAGAGGTTCCTCTGCATTTTCAAATCTTAGAACCTCACCTTAATAACAGTCCATTAGTAGAATAGGGTCGGGTAACTTGAATTCCTGGAGTGCCAGCTTCCTGCACAGTTTACTGATTTCGCTCTAACAGACCCACTAAACCTGGTGATTAACAGGTGAGTAGAATCAGGTGTGCTTGAGCAGAACCTGACTTTCCAGGACCAGGGTTGCCTACCCCTGTTATTGACGATCCAAGCTGAAAATGAATGGTTACTCCCCTACCTTATTTCCATCAATGACTTATTTGCAGATCTTTAGACAGTTGCTTTGAGCAGGCCATGATTGATGAATGTTCCTGCATAGTTTAATGAGAGAGAACATGTATAAAGCTTGGAAAGCTTGACTCATTCCTGATTACAGCTAGTCTCATGCACATTTGGTCTGAAACCCTGTAAACAAATTGAAGCCTTTTCAATGTATGGGGTCTTCAAACCTTTGCACAGGCCACTATTTGCAGAATGGTGTAATGCTTTATGTTTAATTAGCTACAGCGGCTGTTGACAAAAATGAGAAAATGTGTAATTTGGCCACATTTTACCTAAACCTTTACATAAGAATGAATACCCTGGTCATAATGAACAGTTACAAGCTTAGAAGATGAAATGATTCTAAAAGTATAAACTAAAAGATGAAACACACTTTCCCTACATATTTCAAGGCAATACCAGTGAAACAATACTATCCTCACCGCTACACAAAATTCAGCATCAGATTTGCAGAAAAGATTTTAGATTTTTGCAATCTAAACAAGCTTGATGCATTTTGGAAACATCGCTCTATGGTCCAATGAGGTTGTAATAGACATGTTTGGCAGCAATGAGCAAAGGTATGTTTGGAGAAAAAAGGGCACAGAATTTCATGACAATAATACCTTTCCAACTGGAGGTGGATCAGCCAACGGCATGAGGTACATTTCAAAGCTAGTGGGAAACAAACATAGGACCTGTAATAAGGCTGAAGATAAAAAGAGGATGGCTTCTACAAATGGTGAATGATCTTAAACCACACCAAAAATCCCCAGCAGACTATATGACAAGGTGCAAGCTGAAGGTTTCACCATGGCCCTCAGGACCACCTGATCTGAATCATCAAGGGTATTTATCATCTTTAAATATATACCTTTAGGAGAGCATTTCAACTTCAATGTGCTTAAACATGCTTTTATATATATATATATATATATATATATATATATATATATATATATATATACATGGCCAAAATGGTCAGTAACCCCTGGTTATTGTAAGCAGTTAAGCACGTTGAAGTTGAAATATATATATATATATATATATATATATATATATATATCATTGGCATCAACAACAGAATAATAAAGTCCTTTATATTTTTTAATGCAATCAAAGAGACATTCAGACAAATTAAAAGTAATGCTTTCTATGCTTTACTTACCTGAAAATGCATGTTTTCATTGATCGTGGCCAATTTTAAATAATTCATAATTTTTTTTCAGAAACTAGTGCAGTTTGATTGTGCTGCAAAAGGGCTGTCAGAGTTTGATAATAGCAGAGAAAATGATTTTTCTTTAGGGGAAAATGGCCCTTTGAAAAAGTTCCTTGACACACGTACGAGAGCCTTTATGTAAATGCCTATTTGAAAAGCCCCTGATTCAAGTGTCACAGCATATTTAATATTCCATAGTTCAAGATAATTGCCCCTATCTTGCATAATTAGAAAATCCCAATGAAAATAAAAAAAAGAAAAGGCACCATAGATTGCTTTAAATTATAGAAATTAATAATACACAAAAAGTCACAACTTAAAGCATGTTTAGCTCCACAGAGCAAAAGTGAGCAAGATGAAACACAGGAGAATTGAACAAGTGTATGTGTGTGGGCACAGATTTAAGGTCTTCCTTAGGGGACTTAGGGTTTACACCCTATTATGCACTCAAAAATGTGGGGTTAAGGGAGGGGCACATTATCATACACAGCAGCTCTCCTCTGGGTGATCCAGCTGTCTCAAGTCCAATAAACAACATACTTAGCAAGAGACCTGCTGCCCCTCTAAACACAGGCTGCCATACTTAACATGCTGTACTGCATCACTCTGTTGCTGCACATTATGTGCCTGATGTGTCACTGAGTGAACAATAGCACTGCACTTAATCCGCCCAGACCATTGCTTCTGTTGTCATGTGTGTTCATGCTCAAGCACATTTCATATCAAAATGGCATGTACCAGCTGATTTTAAGAACTAAATCTCAAAGGATCTTCAAACTCAGGTCAGTTGATACAGAATACAACCAGACGTATTTAACATAAAGCTGCCAAAAGGGATTTCTGTCATAGGTTTGTTTAACTCGTACAATCTGAAATCCACACAGATCATAAAACAGCTAAAAGTCACTCACAATCCCAGGTGAAATACAACACTCCAAAAATGATGACACTCAGAAAGTGTTTCAGTCCTTATATCAGACAAATAAAACAACACACATACAACTGCTAGGCATGAAGTAAATAGTTGATCAAACATGGTGAAATTCAAATACAAACATGTTACAGACATGTCCCCTAGTAATCAACAAAGATCAGTAAAATGAATGTTGTGGCTCCTGCACCACCAGCACTGGATCTAAGGGGCTTCCTGCAGCACAGAACCAGCCCCTCTATATTAGTTTCTGTTCAGTCTCTTCCCTGTCTGCCATTGAAACATTTGCAGCGCCCTGGTAAGGCGGGCCAGTCCGAAGATGGCAGATGCCACCACTGTGTCACAGAAGGTTCTCAGGAGTGCTCCCTGCACTTCAAATGACCTCAGTTTTGTCCGTAGGTGAAGTCTTCCATTTTACTGTTGGAGAAATCCAGAATACAAGAGTTTTTGCTTTCCTGCTCTTAACCATGTGACGGTTACCTGAATGAAACCAAACCCATGCTGAACTGATGAGCTGATGTGATGTCATCTGACATCTGTCAGCATTTCCCCACAGCAGATCCAGATCTGCTCTCCTAATGCATGCCATACTACAATACATTCTACATCACTGCTCGGTGAAGAATCACCACATCGCAGCTAAGGATTCTGGACATCCATATATATGATGCCTTGCGTCGGTGGCACTCTTTTCAATTTCATGGCCTAACTGCATAACATCTGTGCAGCAGAGCGGAACACGACAGCTACAGTTGACCTTCACCACTGGTGCTGAGCTTCTGAGACATTTGTAGTTTTGGGTTCTAAATATTCAGAACCAGAGCAGCACCGGTTATTTGGATTTCACAGCATAACTATTTCAGCATGGGAGAAGATTAAACATCATATCTCTCCTCAGCGTTGGTTGATTAGTAGTGCAGCTGCCAAGCCACCCTGAGATGTCCTTTTCTCTTTGCCACCACTCTGGGACTTCCTGAGATGAAAGACATTTTTTTAAAGCAAAACTTCTGATTTTGTTCACTTTATTTATTCATACACACCAGACGTTCTGGCTTAGTCACACACCCATACCCACGTTATACGAAGAACTTGGCCGAACCCTGCTCAAAACACGGACGTGGGCACATCCAGTGGCCATAAACAGAATTTAATCAATAGTCTTTAATTGTGCTCTGCAGGGCCTGGAGTATAAATTTTGGAAATATGTTCAAAAGATGTTTCTCCACAGCTTTCAAGTATGACGAGGCAGACTTTTCACACAGCTACTCCAGCTGATTAGACATCCTCTTAACAAGCTCGTGCCTTTGGTTAAAGAAGTGCTGGAGAATTTTTCCCTATAATAATTTAAGATGAGAGTAAGCAGTTTCTGTGTACTTTATTTACTGTAGCATTTCATGTTAAAAACACTGAAGTCCACCAAAATATAATATTTGTAATATGGAAGTAATAATAATAACAATAATAATAATAATAATAATAATAATAATAATAATAATAATAATAATAATAATAATAATAATACTTTATATTTTTTGTTAAGTTTGTATTTTATAAAGTATATTAAATTTACAGAGAAGGATGAAAAAGACATCCATGTATGATAATAATATAGTTGTACTAAAGCTACATTGTTATGGATACTTCTGGTTGGCAGGCTGTTCTCAGTCCAGCAGTGAGACTGCAGGGTTTAAACACTCCAGCAGCACTGCTGTGTCTGGATCTGCTTATAAAGTGGCAAAACCCACACTGACACACCAGCACCATGTCAGTGTCACTGCAGTGCTGAGAATGACCCACCACCAACATAATACCTGTTCTGTGATGGTCTTGTGGGGTCCTGACCACTGGAAGAACAGAGTGAAAGGAGGCTAATAAAGATGGATGGACTATGGTCTGTAACTATAGAACAACAGCATGTTTCTGTATGGACAGTGGAGCTGATAAAATGGACAATGAGAGTAGAAACATAATGTTTGGAGTATACTCTCATGTCTTATGTAACAGCTAGACATGTTACACATGTGCATTACACATATTTAACCCTTGAGTCGCTCTCTGATGCATGGCAATATGATTATTATGTAGCTAATAACTTCATTTTGTTCAGTGATTCACACCTCGCGCCTCATCATTGACAGTTTCATATGAGGTAATGCTGCTGAAGGAAGTTCATATGGATGGTCTTTGCCCGGATGTATTTTTTATGTAAACACGGCCTCGAAATGACATGTTCAATTCACTGGCATTAAGGATAGTAAAAGAACCTGCTTTAAATTCATTGTTTCTGCCGTGTCACACAAAACAATGTGCTTGCATACATCAAAACCTACAGCATCATCTCGGAGTTATAAAACCTTATTTGGCACAGCCTGCTTTTGAATGAATCATTATATGTCAGAAAACCAGTGCATTTCACATATCACCATATCACGCATACCGCAGATGAATCACAGACCCAAGTCATCAGAACAGCAGGCAGGTACAGTCGAGATTGGAAAATGAACCATTTTTGGTACATAAACCTTCACCAATGTCAAGCTTGTTCGTAAAAAATTGGGAAGAATATTATAGGATTTATTGTTGCATTTACGAAAACTGTTAATGATGAACGCACATCTGGATTCATCGTTGTTATGTTGGCATGTTCTTTATGGTCTCTTCTGTCATATGATTTCTTGTATAATCAGAATTTAAAAACCCCAGATCCGCACTTTGCGGGCAGTTACTGTACAAATTCTATATGTAATTGTCATATTTTCAGAAGAAATCTTGAATGATTTAGTGAAGACGTCTCTATAATCACAAAACATATTCTGACAGCTCTGTCATATCTATAAATACAGTTCATTGAAAGTTACAGTACAGTTTTATTACATGACGAACTGCTTCTTATCCGTCATTTTGATTAAGTAATGTGACTAAGACGGTAGGACTTAAACCAGGGCTTTTCATGTGACATGACACATGTTTGAGGAATCCAGTTCCTCTTGCCCATGGAGTGCTAATCACCAGTAATTTCTAGACATTTTGATTTCTTCTGATGATTTAGTAGATTAAGGTCACCACATGCAGGCAAAATGACAATATGCAGAGCAACTCAAAGTCTGCAGAGCTGTCTGTGAACTGAATGATATCAAACATCAAACACACACACACACACACACACACACACACACACACACACACACACACACACACACACACACACACACAGACACACACACACACACACACACACACACTCAGTACACTACAAAGGTAACCTAAGACATGAGATTAAATATTCAGTTAAAAACTTTCAGGACTTTAAAACACCAAACTCGGCACATGTTGTATTTGAATTCTATAGGCAGTTACGTAACAAACAATATAGGAATGTATGAGATGAAAATGCAAACTAATCAGTTATTTTTTCGCACTAAAGTATTCAGACAAACTATTCTAGGATTTTGTCAGAAAACGTACACGCTTACATCATCACAATACAGCTTTGAGCTCTATCAGTGTCCAATTCCATTACCTGCCCAATATGGACTGCACATATACAGAACTTCATTCAGAATGAGAGTGACCATTCCACAGATATTAATCTGAAAGACACCCTGTACAAACCTCTGATATTGTTTTCTGAATGATGGCAGATGTAAATGTAAATATTCCTGTCTTGATTCCATACTACTACTACTACTACTACTACTACTACTACTACTACTACTACCACTAGTATTACTAATGATACACAATACTAATCTTTGTACTGTGTGTTATAGCCTGAACCTTCCTGCCCTAGAATACTTTCTGCCCCAGTGTTCACTGGGTTTTATTAGGAGTTTTTTGGGGCCACTGATACACAGTCCTTTCACAAGCCTAATAGAGTTATTGATTTATTTATTGATCAACCAGCAGTATTCTGTTAATCATACAGCTCATAAAAAAAAGATTTTATATAAGCAGCTGTGGGTTTCTTTTTGCATTAAACTATTCGCACAAACTATTCTGGAATTTTGCCAGAAAACCTGTTTAACAGGGCTTGTCCCAAACACTGTGTGCTGCTTTTTGGAGGAGTGAATGAATTAACCTTTAGGATCCCTAGGACAATATTGTGGGGTCTCATAGTTTGTATTAAAAGTATTTATAGGAGACAGTCACATACATATTGTTATTTTCTGGAGATCCTAGGCTACTCAATATTTCTTCACTTGAGATGTATAAGGGTTTTAAATATATGTATGAATTTGACCATTCAAAAATGTGCATGTGGATTTTTGGTTATAAGGACTATATAATACTAGGGTTATATATAAGGGTTATATATAGGGTTATATATATAATACTATATAATACTATATATACTATACAGATATCTCTTTATATCTCAGCAGTCCTGTTGGAAATTGATCATCAGGAGTTTGAGCTGAAAATGGGAAAATTGCAGAGTTATAAATAGAGTTATTTGTTATGATTATTATGACAAGAATATTATTATTATTATTATTATTATTCATAATAATTATACGCATAATAATAATAATAATAATAATAATGATAGTAATAATAATAATGATAATAGTAATAATAATGATAATAGTAATAATAATAATAATAATAATAATAATAATAATAATAATAATAATAATAATGTTATTTAAAAATATCGGAGAGAAGTATACAAATAAAATTAAACCAATCTAAAATGTCCTTTATCATTTCTGTTATTGACATGTATCAGTATAATCCTCTTGACATTTATTCTGAAATCTGAACACTGAGTCAGAGATCAAACAGCCCCTCTCTTCTCATTTTCCTCTCTAACCTAATATCTGGGGGAAACAAGTGAGTGAGGGAAACAAGGTAGAATTCAAACAGTATTTACTTACTTACTCTGGAAATGTTTCACTCTGACCTTCCTGCGCAAGTAAATCAAACTGGTTCCAGTGTGATCAGTTTATTGGTCTTTTTCTTTAGTGCAGGTGATTGTGTTTAATCATGTGCTGCTGTGCTGTGATATCAGATCAACAGTTTACACAGTTTAGTATGAGTTTTTATACTCAAATGTATTTTAGTAAGTTTATTTATTCTGATATCATCCAATAAAAACTATTCAATCATTTTTATGCTTTGGTTTTGTACTTTAGTCTGCATTAACTTTCTGAGAGTGTTTCTGAGATCATTTTTTCATATTTAATTTTACGCCTTCTAAAGATTATAGCCCTCAGAATGAGATGGAGACTGACTCTTTCAATGATCAGGGATTTGAGATGAGGTTTGGTGGTTAATGCCATTTTTGAACCTCAATCATTAAATCAAGTGCACTTTCAGACTGAAATTGTGGCATTGACTACTTAAAGTTAGAAACACCTAATATAACCAAATAAAAACACGAAACATACTGCTCGTTAAAGCATACAATAAATGGACTAATTAGCTAATCAGATGTTCAGAAAAATGTTCATACAACATGTCTTATTATTTTCTTTTCAATACAGGTGTCAACACTACTAAGACAAAGAAAGGGACAAAGTTTAAATTTTATTATGTGTATTATACCTGAATATATATACTCGCCATCTCAACCAACAACAATACATATATTATTTATTAACGTGAACACATTTAATTTCGAGGAAAACCAATCCAAAGCAAGATTTGAAGAGATATAGAATACAATTTAATACTACAAGTACAACTGAAATAAAATATCGTAATGCAATATAAACTCAAACAAAATAAAACTCAAATTCATCTCACAGTTACAGACTTTAAATATCTGTCCATCTGTGTGTCTATTTATCTGTTCGTCTGTCTGTCTTTCCCGAGGGGAAGCGAGGGTCATTTACTCATTTTCCTGCTCCATAATAATCAAAAAAGTCTAAATTGGTTTCTAGTTTGTAGGTTTCGCATTTCACGCGAATCTCTGGCTTTAGTGTGAACCTAGTAATAGGTACTTTGAATATACTTTACTCCATCTTCATCTCCTATGTGTTTGAATTCTTCCATGGGAATACTGCTCTAAGTTTTCCATTTGGCCTCATAGTCCTTATCACAGTGACAGATTACTGGTCTGAGTTGTGCTGCATGAAAGTATTCCTTAAGATTTGTCATACCTGCTTTAAATTTCCCAAGTTGTAAGGTTTCAAATTTGATTCTCACTTGATTTGTTCATTTGGCTTCCTTGTTGCATTTCTATTTTACATTCTATGCCCATGTATTGTGCCTTTGTTTATGCTCTGCGGTGGATGGAGGAGGAGGATGGGTTCTTCCTCCTAGCCTGAGGGAGTTTTTCCTTGCCACTGTTTGCCTACTGGCTGCTCATTTGAGGCTTGGACCGATTTTCTGTAAAGCTGCTTTTTGTTGTAAAAAGCGCCATATAAATAAACCTCTTTTGATTGACGATTGATTGATTGATTGATTGATTGATTGATTGATTGATTGATTGATTGGATTAAACACTCTGTATAGTTTGGTTTTATATATTCTTCAATTCTTTTTGTTAAAGCAAACTACAGTATTTATTTCATTCTCTCCAAATGAGATTTTTTTACAGCAGAATTTGGGGAGATGAATTAAATATGAAATATTAAAAAGCTGTGCTTTTACCTAAATATAAACAGGTCTCTATACAAACCAAGCTTTTTCCAATTGGTTAATTAATATTGGGAGGCATATGTCTGGGTTTCTTCAAATACAAAATCACATAAGACATAACCTTGTCTACATGATTGTTCTACATCTATGCTCTGTTTGATAAAGCATTTCAATATGCTGAATAGCATTCTCATTGAGTCTACATTATCGGTGAATGGGTAAAGATCTAGTAACTGGTAACATCTTGATCGTAATGTTAGCTTCAATTTCCTTTGGCTAAATGATCTTATTTGTATGTATATATTTTATCTTATAAATTATCAGCCTGCTGTTTTTATCTTGATCTTTCATCTTTTTTCATATAAAGATTGTTTTATAAATCTTGGGTTCTTTTCAATTCCTGACTTAATGTTTTATTTATACTATCCTTAATTTTAGGAAGTAGTGAGGTTATGCAGTTGTTAAAGAATCCGTTCCATCACACAGACAATTAAACTAGTGTTTATTAACTAATTGATACACCGTCCCTTTAAACGGGATATAGTTCAGTTCAAAATAAGCAGATTTTAGTCCGTTTTCTGGAGCTCAATTACTTCCTGATATTTCATCACATGCTGATATATATGGTAAGGTATGTTTGTTATGATTCATGTATCATTTGTGAGCAACTCTGATCCTGAGATATGAAGCTTATGTGAATATTGGCATGTAAATGTCTGCAAAGTGCAAATCTAGGGTTGAAAGGGTTCAACTTCTACACACAGCTCAAATGCATATAAATTGAGTTTGAACTGTTTTTGAGTAGATCTTGGAGATGCACCCCACAGGTGAGGAGGAGACATTGAGCTCCACAAAGTTCAGAAATGGTAGTCATGGCAACACCAGAAGGATGATGGAGAGAGCTTATTTCACCATCAAAAAGTGCAAAATTAGAGTAGGGTCAGAGGTTTGGTCATATTTTCACCTGCAGACAACTATAAGTTTGTGTGAAAGGCTTCATAAATACATCAATACACTTGTAAAAGGAAATGAAAACTCAAGGAAAACAATGTGAAAGGAGACAGGAGTTCTAAAATGTATTCAAAGGTAATGAGAAAATGGAACCCCTGATGTGACAAGACAGGCTAGTATATGCTTTCTCTGAAATGCATGAAGCTCCAAATTGCCTCGAAGTCAATGACACCAGAGGTCAACATGCTTGGAGGAGAACACCAGCTGATAAATGGGTTACGTCAGATAACAGATGCCTGCACTGTCTAGCAGTGCACTGGGTGAATGTGTGTCAACTCAGTATAACTATCAGAGTATTTATTTGCTTTCTTTTGTAAGAGGGGCCTGCAGGAGTCCCTGTGATTGAGTCAAAGAATTATAAATTCTGGGGCTGAAGAATTTCATGGCCCTGGCTCAGGTCCAGTCTTCTTTCAGTTCCACTCCTCGTACATATGGGCCTCATTAGGAAAACATCTCCTCCAGACAGATATATGGAGGTTTATGTTCAGAGGAGGGAGAGAAATATAGTCCAGGAAACATACGTGCTCTTGCATAGTGTTCCCTCAGAGATGTCTTGGAACACGTGCTTCATGTAAACACATGGCAGAGAAGCATGAGACCACCATCCTGAGTAGATGCATGTAGAGGAAAAAACACTTACGCTCTGTGTGATCAATTTCCCATAATTGTGGAGAGGGGACTGCAAATACAACACAGATGTAAATTCAGACACTTGTAAACATGTATTCATGTGAAACCTGAGAAGCTGAAGGAAGTCAGTGAAGAAAGCATAAATCTGCAACCCTCCTAAAGATTGGATGTGGACAGAGTAAACATGCACTAAAAAGCCCTGCTGACATTTAAACTGGGATTTAATTCAGTTGAAACCAAGTGACTTTTAGCTGTTTTCTGGATTACTCACAGATGATTCATCCGATGGTTAGATATGCTAGAAGTAAGTAGCGGATATGGTGTTATGCCTGTAGATTAATCTTTTTCTGGAGATATTAAACCTAGAATCATAACTGCTGCAGAAGTGCAGATCTCGAGTTCTAAGAGCTAAAAGGGTTCATATGAAAAAAAGTACTAGAACTAGAAGGATAATAGAACCATGGCAAATCTATAAGATAGATTATTCTTTAACAATAGTATATATATATATATATATATATATATATATATATATATATATATATATATATATATATAGAGAGAGAGAGAGAGAGATGAGAGAGATAGATAGATAGATAGATAGATAGATAGATAGATAGATAGATAGATAGATAGATAGAAAAAGATACTTCTTCACCATTTCTTTTTTCTTATAATTTTTGCCATTTTTCACCCCTACTAACTTAGACGTGCCAATTACCCATCCCTCTAAGCTGACTCCCACATTATGTGCCCTGCTCTCGGCGCCAGGGGGAGAGATCGTCCACATGTTTCCTCCGAGTCATGTGACAGTAGCCTACCACCTTTTTTCGCACTGCCGCCATTTGCATCATTGTCATCCTGCTTGGATCCACGGATCTGACGCAATGTTCGGCAGACACCTGCGCCAACTAGATGTGGGAAGAGCGCCATCTAGCCCCCACCCCCCCATCTTACTTGCCCAAACTGTTACAACACCTCTATTATACCAATTCTGTATGAAACTCTATTGCATATTCAACAGCATTTGGAAGAAGGTATAGTTGACACAGTTATCTAAAGGTGGTGCACAGGTGGAGCACTATTCTACTGTGCAGCATTGCTTGGTCTGCTTGGAGGAGTCATGAGAAGGAAGTGTCACCTGCGACAAAACAAAAGTCAACATGTGATGTTTCCCTTTCTTTATCTCAGAAAACGGTAGAAAGTTTGGATGAAAAGAATATTTGGCTTCAGTAAAGGATGGGAATTTCTCTCTTTTAACTACTGAAAGGTCTAAGAGTTACTCGGTTTAACCCCCCTTGAATGCAAGGTCATTTCTAAATGCTCTCCATCTGCATTCTACTCTGTATGGCGCCTCAATTCAAGGCACTTGAGTGGAGATTCCATTTCAACCACCAGCCAGGGCTGCTATCTCGCAGAGTTCGTGCTCACTGTGTCTGTGGTTGTGAGCCACAAATGGAGAAACACGTTGCTTATGCAAAGAAAGCCACACCTGGACATTATTGCGGGCCAGCACTCTACACCCCCACATCAGCTGCTGGAACACGTGTGTGCATGTGTAATCAGATGCTTATGCACAAGTCTGTGAAGCATTTTGAGCTGTAATCTTCTGTCCACTTCTATTAACGTGATGAAAGGAAGTAAGGCATATAACCTCATGTAAAAAAATCACACAAAGGTTTGATATAAATTTGTAGATTGGTTTTGTGTGTGTGTGTGTGTGTGTGTGTGTGTGGCTCTGGTTAACAATAGCCAGAGCCAGTCCTGACTTCCCTAGGGCCCCAAGCAAAATTCTAATAAGCCCTGCTACCAGAAATCTATGAGCCAAAATGTGGACATTTTAATTGTTGCACCCGAGACTCCACTACTACTCTCCCATCTCTGTGGGCATTAAAATAAACAGACATAAACACAGATATGAGAACTGTGGTCACCATCACATCCATATACTGTCTCTAGACTGGAGAACCATTGCCGTGTTTTAAACTGATATATGAAGAGTTTTATCACCATCACATCTATATAGTCAGTCTCTAGTCCTTCTTTTAGGCACCAGAGTTTAATTTCCTGTTTGGCTTTCACTACAAAATGAATGCATTACATTTAATAATGTAGATGTTAAGTTGGTAAAACTATAACAGTAAGAAACCTAGTTGAAGCTCTTGCATTTAACACCTTGAGTATTTAAATTGGAACAGAATAATCAAATGGGCAGCTGGCGAACAAGAAGACAACACTAATTCCATAAAAGATGCAACATTTAAGGTGGAATAGAACTTAGCAGGTCCTCATTTCTCCAGCTTGGAGCTTTGCATCACTTTAAATGGTGCAGCAGGTTCATCCAGGCACCTGTAACGGCTCCATTTTAAAGAAAACATTAAATAAGGTGGTGTTAGTGTGATTGTGTTAAAACAATGTCAGCATTTAAGGTGGAATCGTGCATTATTATCTACTAATTCAACCAGGAGAAGTTGACCACAGTTCACTCTCATGGTCTATTTTCCGCTTCTCATGTCATGAAGTATAGTTTGGCTTCACCAACTCGCACTAATTTGAGGCAAGCATATAGGGCGGCTCTGACAATAGCACTGCATAAGCATGGACCCCCTCATCTCTATTTTCTCACTGCTGCATTTGACCTCTGGCACTAATGATTAGAAAATTAATGTCATTGCAATTCCAGTGTATGAAAAAGACCACTTTAATTCCCTCTTTAGTTAAAAAAAGAATCCTGATAGCCCTAATTATTATGAATGAATTCTCTATGAATGAGAAGAGAGAAACCAGCTCCCTGGTTAACCCTTAGCTAAGTCACGTTTTTCTTGATTTTGTAGTGAAATAAAAATGGCTCTAAAAAAGATTTGATGTTTTTCTCTGACATGCAAAATGATATTTTACATTTATAAAGTGATGGAAAAATAGAGTGGAGTAATGGACTTAATGTGTGCAGAACTAACCGATGGTCACACCAGACAGTAAGATGTAATATTACAAAATATTTTGATAATATCATATTTATCAAAATAGAATTATGATGCTGTGTAATATTTCGGTCTGATTTGTTTGACTTGGCTCTCTTAATTTAATCAATGTAGACAAATCTGAGGGCTTCACAAACTTTCAAAAACCCCTGTAGCTCAAAAAGAGGTTCTTCAGGGTTTTCTTTAAAAAAAAAACCCATATAGAGTGTTTTGTTTAATAGAATGTAAGTGGTTCTTTAAATGTTAATGTTAAATGTCTTGTAGATGGTTCTTTATAAAGGTGTTTAAAGGGGTTCTAGATAGCAAAGGAAACATTTTCCACAGGTCTACCGTAATGTGATATCAACTAATATAATCTCATATGAATGTACTTGTCACTTTTCATTTCACTGAATTATTATTTTAAATGCAATTACTGCTCTGCTTCATTAGATATTATTGATGGCCAAAGGTGCAAGTTGTGCCTCCCTCCTGAAATAACATTAAAGTCATTTGGCAGAGACTAGAAGACGGAATTCATGAAGATTTATGGGACAATTTTCTTAAGTAAGGTGCATTCCTTGTCTATCTGTGGTAGACATGGTTTGAGTAATTGCAGAATTAGGCTGTGCACACCTGGATTGCCTGAATCCATTTAGAAATTTAAAATGTGCTTGTTCAGAAACGTATAAATGTTTTCCTATGGCTTGGTGGCATTGAGGAACAAAGTAAAATGCCTTAACGCTGTACTGTGCTGTTAATTTTGGCTTGCCTGGGAACAAAACATCCTGCTGAAAGAAACCAAAATGTCAAACAGGTCCATTGAGGCAACCCAGTAAATGAAACCTTTTTCTGTTTTTAAAGTGTTACATTCATATATAGAAACTTTAGTTACTGTGAGCACAGCCTCAAATAAGAAAAATTTAAATCCTTTAGTCTGTAGAACCTTTTATTCACCAAAAAATTTAAATGAGTATTTATAGGAGACAGTCACATATACCAGATATTGTTATTTTCAGGACATTCTAAGCTACTGAAATATGTCTTAATTTCAGATGTAAAAACAGATTAAAATATTTATATAAATTTGACCTTGTTTTAAAAAAAAAATCACTTGCATCTGCAATATTTTTTCTTTGCTTATAAGAATTAAAAGTGCTTTACCTCTCAGTAATCCTGTTAGAAATTGTTCATCCAGAGTGTTTTTGAGCTGAAAATTAAATAATTTTGATGAGTTATTTGTAATGATTAGATTGATAATGATATTTACAATAATATGGTCTTCAATGTACATGACAGTGATCCAGATAAAATCAAAAACAACCTGAATGTGCTTTATTATTTTGCTATTTATGTATATTTATGTATGTGCTATCAGTATTATCGCTTCTCGGGACTTTAATTCAGAAATTTAAACACAGTGTGAGTAAACAAAAAGAGCAAACAGCCCCTCGCTTCTCATTTTTGCCTGTAACCCAATATCAATAACGATAATTCATCACACAATGATGAGATGCCAGGGATAGATAGGATAAGTCTTGTACTTTTTGAAATACGTATCATGTCTGACCCTGAGATTAGAAACTGGTAACTGCCCATAAAGTGCGGATCTCAGATTGTTAGAGTTATTATGTATTTCATTCACATTCACACAGATAAAAGTTACAAAAACATTTCAAGCTACTCTAGTACCATGTTTTCAGTGTCCACAGTTATGTATGAAGCTATCCCATCATGGTGCAAAAACACATTTTTATAGCACAAATAAGAATATGATCATTAATGTGGTCCCTGGGGTTACTGGGCACATTTCTCCAGTATAAAGGAAGGAGGTCAGTTTCGCAAGCCTCACAAGAGAGCTGAGAAAAGTCAGATAAGGAGGTTGGACATCACTTAAAGATGCTTTTGGTTGGCTCCTGCTATTATCATTGCAGGTGTGAACCACTGAAAGGAGACCCCACATCAGGATCCATCAGCGGGATTATATTAATCAGCTGACTTGGGGACATATGGGGATATCTAGAGCTTTGGAATTTGTAGCCACATACAGTGTAACAGGTCTGAACTCACTGTTGTCACTTTGTGATGATGGTGATGATTATTATTTGGGAGCCTCATGCTGGGATGGAGACTTAAAAGCTGGGCCCCTAGTGGTGCAGCAATAATATCTTTTGGTATTGTCAAGCCCACTAAGGTCTTTTGTAAGTGGCCCCATACTGCTGTGTCAATAGTGTTCTCCTCAGTGATGCAGGAACCATACAGTTAGCTAACCCCCTATAGCACGTGTGGTTAGATGAATCAGATTGCACTTGGATTTATTGCCGTTAACCCAAAAGAACACAGGAAAAGTCTCAACTCAGAAACTTCCAGAAAAAACAGAAAAGCCTGAGAGAGACTTTCGGAAAGCTTATTACGCCTTCGACCCTGCAAAGAGATGCAAAGATAAAAGAGGGGCAAATAAAAAATATAAACTTGGAACTCATATGTTCTTGTGTAGGCAGTAGATGTATGAAAGTGGACCTGAATGGAGATCAGGAGGAACCAGAGCTGGGAGAGGAAAGACCAAGGTGCATCCCAGTTGTGGACTAATCAGTAATACTAAGTGGTGTTATGACATAATTTCAGGAGATGGTCCACACCCTGATTTCCTCCACTGACCACATATAGACCCTTAACTCTCATTGCATCCTCACATCATCACCATCGTCACAACGTTTAATCATCCATCTCCCCGTCTCATCCTTGATTTAGGGGCCATCGGATTAGGAATTTGCACTAATTTGGAAGTGCCAATTACCCAACCCCGTTAGGAATTTTCTCTTATCGCATATGACAAGCACATGCCTCCTCCAATACATGTGCAGTCAACCTCTCCCTCTTTTTGAACTGCAACCAGTGCTCAGAGGAAAGCACAGAGTCCCCAGATGGTTCAGCTTTTAAATAAATGCTGCAAAAAATAAAAAATAAAAAGAACAAAACAAAACAAAAAAACTCAAAGAGAGCAAAAGAGAAACAATTCAGAAAGAGACAGAGAGAATGTGATACAGTCCAGAAGAAGATGCATTTAGACAAAATATTCAGGGTCATCTGACCTGCACAGCCTCCACTTCACGGGGTGAAGATAAATAAATTGGAAATTTCACTCTCACTAACAAGTGCAGCCAAGAACACTGAAGCACGGTCTGCACGCACACCAGCACACATACACACAAAGACTTGTCACTGGGGATTATTTTAGTCTTCCTAATATTCAGAATGCATTGACATTTGAGTAGCATGCTGTCTTGAGTCCAATATCTAACACTGTATTGTTCTAATTGCTGGTGCTGGTTACTGGATAAATGATTGTGTGATAACAGATTCAATGATATACATGGCCAGTAATGGAAATATGACCTACTCCAACAAAAACTTTTAACTCTTACAACCCGAGATCCACACCTTTACATGACAGTTACACAGCATTTTTTAGGTGTGATAACTCAGGATCATAGTAACCTACAGACAACTTTACAAGTTCTCTCTAAATTTACTCATTTCCAACTGAATTAAATCCCGGTTTAAATGCCAAAGGGGTTTACAGTGCATGTATAAAATTAGCATAGGGTTCTAAAAGTTAGTTAATACCTTTAATTTCAGAATAATTCATGAATGAACTTTCTCCATATTTTCTCTACCCAAACAATGAAAAATCCAATCTATTGAAAACTTTCTATATTTATTATTTTAAAAGCAGTTCAAGTGTTTCTGTTTCAAAAAACAGATTGTCCCTTTCCTTCCATTACAGGGGATTGGATAGGTATATAAGTATGGATAGAGATCAAGATTGGGGTTCTCAAACTTTATTGGGCAGGAGCTGCTAATGGAGCAGAACATTTTCCAAGAACCCTCATAATTGCACCACAAATTTAACGCTGTATGCTCATAACCATTTGTCCTGTTGGATGCTTTTGGACTCTTTTCTTCTAAAAAAACATACAGTACTATTACCACAATTGACATTGACATTTTTTGTCAACATAGGTCTACTGTGTAACAAAAAAAAGTGTATCTTTCTCTTTACTACATTTTATAATTTACCGAAACAGATAACAATTGAGGACAATGCTAAAAACACTGATGATAACAGACAATGTACGGTTGAACAAACAGATGAGAACAAATAAAAATAGGTTAGAATATATATTGACATATTGATTGGATTACATTTTAGAGCCAATCATAGTGGATAACAGCCTGATAAAAGACTAAATGCATTGATCTCATGATGTAAAATGAATGGCAACATGCTTACCACTAATGGAAAGACAATGAAAAAGCACTGATGCAGTAACAGGCATCAAACTTCTGTAACGGTGTGAGAAAAAAAACTGCTTGAGAAAAACTTCATGCATTACTGCTAAAAATGTTATGATGAACCATTTTTAGTGGTGCTGTTAGCTGCCTCTGTTCTGATCATAATCTCACACATATCCACTGTTGCTGGAAGGATCAGCTCTTGCACTGTGGTATGAGCTTTCTTGCACTTATATAGCTGGGCTACCAAATAAGACGCTTTCTGTGTCTGCAGAGCCTGTGGACCCCTGAGAAACACTGCCCTATATCACTACGACCCACTATAAGATCAGACTGAAACTAACACGCAAAGCACTTTCATACACATTTCTTAACAGCACTGTAAACTTGGACACACACACACACACACACACACACACACACACACACACATACATAGTCAAACACACACCCTCTGTATCGTTACAGATACAGAGGTAGTGAGACAGATAATACTCATGCAGGCGGGTAACAGATAAGGAAGTTGAAGGCCATGGAAAGAAGAAATTATATTAGAGGATGAAAAGGATGGATGGAGAAATTATATCTCTGGAATGTACTACAATAGCTTTACTAATCTTTGTTTTTAAGACTTATTTTAAGGTTATTGAAGCTTAAAATATATGACATTTGTGTTACACAATTGGTAAAAGTTGAATTGATCAAATTTTCCATATATAGCTTTCTTGTATGTGAGAATGTGTGTGTGTGTGTATGTACAGGCAGCTCCACCTTTTTAAGGAAAATTGTCAGTGGACTGTGGTGTGGAAGTATGGATGCCTGGTAGATGAAATGTGTGCCTTAATGGGGTGCTGCCTGCTGGGCTGTGTGTGTGTGTGTGTGTGTGTGTGTGTGTGTGTGTGTGTGTGTGTGTGTGGTGGCCATATGGTGGTGTGAAGTCAGAGCTTTAGCATTCAGTTAACCCCTTCCCAGCTTGATTGACAGGTGCTAGTGAAAGCTTCGATCCACCACTGAAGATTGGAGAACAATCTGAAAAACACAGTTGCTTTAGCAAGTGCGTGTGCGTGTGCGTGCGCGTGCGTGTGCGTGTGTGTGTGTGTGTGTGTGTGTGTGTGTGTGTGAAGAGACAGAAGGGCACATTATCACGTACATTCTAATAAGAGGCTTTTAGCACTTGGAAAACTTCACCAAAGTCAAACAGATGGAACACTTACAAAATAGTGAGAACTTGTGTTTTAGTGACGTTTACGTAACACTAATGAAACCACTCTCTGTTCTGAATCTAGAAGAGTGGAAAGCTCTTATCTTCATTGGTGGTCCACAGTTTTATTCTCAAATTTTTGATTCTGTAAGTAACACACACTTAATTGAATGAATTAAAGATAGACACGTATGAGTGCAGTGTATTATGAGTGTACTTTCACTGTCCATTTTTCAGCCTCTCTTAACAAACAGGATCACTTTGTAGTTCTATAAGTACCTACTACCTCCTTTCATCCTGTTCTTTAATGATCAGGACCCCACAGGACCACCACAGAGCAGGTATTATGTGGGTGGTGGCTCATTCTTAGCACTGCAGTGATACTGATACAGTGGTGATGTGTTAGTATGCGTTGTGCTTGTATGAGTGGTTGTGCAGTGATGCTGAGGGGTTTAGACACTCCAGCAGCACTGTCTGGTCCACCACCCACACAATACCTGCTCTGTGGTGGTCCTGTGGGGTCCTGACCATTAAAAAATAAGGTGAAAGGAAGATAACAAAGTATGCAGAGAAACAGATGGACTATACGTAACTACAAAGTTCTCCTTTATGGTCAGTGGAGCTGAAAAACTGAACAATGAGAGGAGAAACATTGTGTATATTTAGACAATGTTGTATTAGTCTGTTGGTTAAAGGTCAAGATTCAAAGACCACTTCTAGCAGAGTTTATTTCATAATTATTTGCTGCTGTTAGAGTCAAATGCATTCACTGTCCAATATTTCTTTTTAATAAGCTCCCATGTGTTCAGCAGTTACTGCCTGTGTTAGATAGTTAGTGTTGTTCGCTGCAGCACATTTCTCTGAAGGTGATTCTCTGAATAGGCTAATAAGGATTTACCTACTTGATCCATTATGTAAAGCCTGTCACTCAAACAGCCCAGCATATTACACAGTGTTTACAGTTCTGTCCAGGCAGAACATCACTTACGTCCAGCTTCACCCCCTTCCCCTGTAATAATTAAGGAGTTGAAGAGATGGGATTGGAGTAATGGGGAGTTGAGGAGATGGAGTGGGGTAATGGGGAGTTGAGGAGATGGGGTGGAGTAACGGGGAGTTGAGGAGATGGGATTGGAGTAACGGGGAGTTGAGGAGATGGAGTGGGGTAATGGGGAGTTGAGGAGATGGGGTGGAGTAACGGGGAGTTGAGGAGATGGGATTGGAGTAACGGGGAGTTGAGGAGATGGAGTGGGGTAATGGGGAGTTGAGGAGATGGGGTGGAGTAACGGGGAGTTGAGGAGATGGGGTGGAGTAATGGGGAGTTGAGGAGATGGTGTCTAGTAATGTAGTATTGAGGAGATGGGGTGGAGTAATGGGGAGCTGAGGAGATGGGGGGAGTAATGGTGAGTTAAGGAGATGGGGTGGAGTAATGGGGAGTTGAGGAGATGGTGTCTAGTAATGTAGTATTGAGGAGATGGGGTGGAGTAATGGGGAGCTGAGGAGATGGGGGGAGTAATGGTGAGTTAAGGAGATGGGGTGGAGTAATGGGGAGTTGAGGAGATGGTGTCTAGTAATGTAGTATTGAGGAGATGGGGTGGAGTAATGGGGAGCTGAGGAGATGGGGGGAGTAATGGTGAGTTAAGGAGATGGGGTGGAGTAATGGGGAGTTGAGGAGATGGTGTCTAGTAATGTAGTATTGAGGAGATGGGGGTGGCATATTGGGGCATTGAGGAGTGTCTCATATGACTGACAGGAGATCATTGTAAAGAGAGACATGAGACAGATGTACATTCCAGGTCATCCTGCAGAGGACCAGGCATCAGAGATAAGTTTCAAGACAGTTTCAGATCTTGGGAAGAACGCAAGTGAGGTCATGTTCCTTCTCTTCAGGCAAAACAAAGCAATTTAAAGAGTTTCAAGTAAAAGAAGAAGCTGAAGTAAGTGGCTTCTGAAGGTCAGGTTTGTGTGACATTTGCATTCCTTTCTTTCTCGGCCAAATGATAGATGTTACCATACTATGACAAAAAACACACGAAAGGACACCGTTGTAACTTATGGAGACCCTTTCAATGACTAATCAGCCATCTGAGTCTAACATATGACTCACAGCCTCCACACAGTGGACTCGATCTGATACCATGTCTGTTATAACACTCCCCACCAGATTCTTGTTGAAGCCTTGCCAAGCACACACTTCAATACGCATGCTGTGAGTAGACGGGCACATGCATGAACTGCACATGTAGAAGATGTGTTCTTCAGCAGCTTTTGAGCAATGGGGTGAAAATGCCAGCATGTGTACTGCATCATCATTACTGAATCAGTCACAATTTATTTTTTTTGTAACATCATTGTTGTATAAATGGCATAGGCACTTCAGTTTCAGGGCTAGCTGAGGAGGTGTCTACAAATCGCTTGATAATCCTATTTAATCTTCCCCTTATTAACATGTCTGAATGTATTCCAGCGCAACACACACTAACACACCACCACTGTGTCAGAGTCACTGCAGTGCTGAGAATGATCCACCACCCACATATTACCTGCCCTGTGGTGGTCCTGTGGGGTCCTGACCATTGAAGATCAGGGCGAAAGGAGGAGAATAAAGTATACAAAGAAACACATGAACTACACTGTGTAATTATAGAACCTTACAGTGTTCTCCTTTATGGTCAGAGGAGATGATTAAATGGATAGTCTAGAAAAAAAGCAGTGGTCATAATGTTATGGTTGTGTACTTGAGGTGGGGTACTCCACAGCTCAAGTTATACAACCATAAATTATAGAGATTACACAGCTAACCAAAAGAGCACCACAAAGACTACAGCAAAACGAGCACAAAAGGCTTTATGCTCTGGTTATGCTCCTACGTGGAGCAGGTGGGTCTCTTGATCATTGCCAGGTGAGGAGTGGAGCTTGCTGGTTCAAAAAAAATAAACAAAAGAGCACCTGGCCAGTCCAAATGTAAACAAAGGTTCCCAACAGTGCCAATGTAGCATCCAGTGAAAATAGCATTTTGTTTTATGAAACAGTGCAGTTTTGTGTTCGATTAAGGCTGACCTATCCCTAATGGTTCTCTTGTCTTTAATATCATTACCACTTCAGTTTGGTAATACTTTGGATAAGGATCCATGTGACATTTACAGTGGTGCCCAAATTTGTGGAAGTAGAATCAGAAACATGACACTGCAGCAGATTTCAACCTCCATGATGATGATAATTCAAAACTCCATCACATCATGTTGCCATGTGGTGCTGAAGTTCCTCAGGGGTCCATACAGGGAGCTAGAACCACCACTGGTGAGTGGCAGGCAGCAGAGGAGATACCATGTTCAAGGTAGTTCATCGAGCGTGAGGCTTACTCCTGCAAATGCCTCCAAGGTGGGAGGAAATGCCATAGGATTGAAATGTCATGATATGGGACACCTATATGGTGCAAGTGATCACAATCGTAGGTTTACGTGGTTCTATTCACCGCAAAAATTAGAAGCATATTTATTGGAAACAGTCACAATACCAGATATTGTTAAAGTTAAAACAAAATAAATACATAGAATAAAAAGAACCTGAATGTTACCTTTATTATTTTTGTTATGTATGTATGTATCAGATGATCCCTTCTCAGGACTTTTATTCTGAAATTTGAATGGTTAGATAGGGTAAGGCAAATTGCAGAACTCAGGTTCTAGGTGTTATCTGTCCCACATAACAGATTACCTGAGACCACTGATACTTAGAGCACTGATATGTCTACCATTCCCACAGTCCCAAATTCACCTTACCTAAGTCTCACACCTGTTGGCACACTGGTAGGGGTTAACTCGTCCCCTTTCTCAACACAGAACTGTAGACACCAGATCTTAGGGTAAAATTGTGTACAATGGATTTTTTGCCAAACGATTCCTTTAAACGCGTTTGACACAAAAACACACACACAGTCTTGGTTGGCGTGCAGACTGAGCAACAGCCAGAGCTTAGTCCCACATTCTTCACCTCTCCAAACATTTTGATAAGAGCACTTTGATAGATGGCCTTGGGCATGCTGCCGATAGCAGGGCCTTCGAAGTTCCCACATGGCCACAATCCCTACACCCTATTTGGTTCTGAGCTGTGTTAGTTTGAGTTGCTCACCCAGAATCCTGCCTTAGCCAACCTCTTTCTTGTTCAGGTCAAGACCCGGATTCTAAAAGCCTTCTTGTTGCTGTGGCAACAGAGGTGTTAAAGCCGACGCATTGTGTTCTTTCCGTTGTGGCAAAACATCCCTTTTATTTAAACTCCAAACGACATAATGAGGGTGACGGAGCGTGTGTGTGTGAGTGTGAGTGAAGGCTGAAGTGTAGCCACAATATCATGGGTTCATTAAGTGAATGAAGGAGTGAACTAATCAGTCAATGGTAAAAGGGGCTCTTGTAGTCAAAACATAGCAGAGGTCCGAGTGATGCATTTCAATTCCTTTAATCAGATAGGTTCAAGGATTTGAGCATTACACTTGCACAGTCACACACTGAGGGCACACGCCATGAGAGGAAGGGTTTCTGAAGTGTGCACAAGGGTATGTTTTGGGGTTGATTGTGTGGGTGTGCAGCCCGTAAAGCAAGACAGAGCAGTGCACTCCAAAACTTGAAGGCTTACAAAATCTTTCCCTCATCTTCTTTTAAGTGCACACCATTCACACTTAATTCTCCAAGATTACATTTCCGAGAAAGCACATCAGACAGCAAGACCTGATCGACGATCTGGCTCCATTCCTTAATCAGCACTCACTGGTTCACGGATCATGCTATGCCAAACATGCCAATTTAATATCTCTCACATGTGCAAAATACACACATAGACATACACACAGAAGCATGCACACACATATGACGTCATGAGAATCACATACACATCAGTCCTTTTTTGATTGGATGTATATAAGTGGTTGCATTCCAAAAAGAATTGGAAAATAATGAATTCCATGTTGATCTAGGCTCTTCAAAGCTCATTTATGCTGATCTGCTGCTGGATATCTGATCATGCATACTAGCATACTAGCATTCTAAAGACAATATACATATATGGTTGCCACCTGCCCAGGATATCTCTGGATCTTCCTGGACAGATTGAATTCCTAGAATCCTAGGAAAGTCATGTTTTTAAGTTGGAACTGCTTCTTCAACCATTTTTAACAAACAATTTTTATAGAAAAGCAAGTCTGGTTCAATCGGAATTTCCTCAAAGCACAGACAGTTGTTTCAGGATAAGTACACTGTTGGTGAGAGTTAGGACACCCCATTTTAACTCCTGAATTTAGCATATTTAGAAATATGGACATTTGATCTTTATTTTAACTATATTGAGAGTTGCATGTGATATGTTTCAACATAAAACTGAATAAAAGAAATAAAAAAAAATAATTTCCATTAAAAAAATTCCAAATGAATACAAAATCAACTTTCCTGTAAGGAAATGTTTGGACACCTTATACCCTAATAGCTGATATTTCATCCTTTGGCAGAGAAAATGTCAGTGAGATAAATGTAGATATTTCCTATAACTGTCTACCAGTCTCTGACTCTGACATTAAGAAAGATTTTCCCAATCCTCCGTGTGGAATTCTTTCACCTATGATGTTTCAGCATCATTCTTCATACAGACAGTCTTAAATTTTTTCTTAAACCCCCTCTGATACCATAACGATTCACGGTATGAGGTGCTTGTGCTTAAATGCTGCATTTGGTTTGCACCAAACATGTCTTCTATAACTTCTATTAAATGTTCTCTTTTTTAGTTTTATTTATATAAATGTTTTTATTCTCTCACCAGACTACATCTATAACTTTCTTTCTGAAGGCCTCAGAGAGCTCTTTGGATCTCACCATGGTGATATCACTTCTACAATCAAGATCAAATCAAACTAATGTCTGAAGTTTAAATAAATCCTTTAAAATAATGCTGTAATCCGTTGCAATTGATTCTAATTTTAGCCATTGTAAGTAGTAACAAACATGGGGGTGTCCTAACTTCCTCTTCCCTTCTTCCTCACAAGATATTTGCATTTCTAATAATTACTTAATAATTGCATTTTATAAATGTTTTTTTTTTTTTTAAATGAAAATCAAATGTCCATATGTTGAAATATATTAAAAGTCTAAGGTGTTCATGGGGTGTTCATAACTGCATATTTAGGCCCTATAAGCAGCACTAAAATTATTGAACAGGATCTGTAGGTTATTTGATATTTATCTACCTTTGATTGCATCAGGAGCACAGCTTTAATTATTTTTTATTTTTTACATATTTAGCTTACACTTATTTAACCAGAGGCAGACTAAACTGAGATTAAAATTGGCCAAGATGGAATGATAAAAACACGGTCTACAATTACCCATCCGTTCATTTTCTGAACCCGCTTATTCCTGAATAGGGTCACGGGTGAGCCGGTGCCCAGCCGGCAACTCTGAGCGCAAGGGCGGGAAACAACCCTAGACAGGGCGCTAATCCATTGTAGGGCGAACACATGCACACACACATCCACACACTAAGGGCCACTTTAGAGTCACCAATTCACCTACCATGCATGTCTTTGGACTGTGGGGGAAACCGGAGTACCCGGAGGAAACCCACACAAACATGCAAACTCCACACAGAAACGTCCCAGGTCACCCCACCTGGGGATCGAACCCAGTGAGGTGCTGTGAGGCAACAGCAATATCCATTGCGCCACCGTGTCGCCATTACCCATCCAATGAACTTTAAAAATCAACCCAATGACTGAGTATCAAAGAACTTCTCAGGAAGAAGGTGGCAAATCTATCAGCATACCAATGTTGTCATGCAAAATCTTGTATCCTTCTCTGTAGCTCCTATTGTGTTCTAGTGTGTGTGCGTAAAGCATGAGCAGATCAATTGGCAGGAGTCTATGCAGACATTTTTAGCACCTCTCTCTCTCGCTCTCAGTCATGCCAGCATGATTCAAACTGGCCACCATCATCGGCATTGGTCCGAACAGCTCTCTGTGCAGCTGGATCCTAAAATTCCTAATGGGCTCTTGGCAGGTGGTGGGGATGGGCAACACATTCTCCTCACTGACCCTCAATACCAGACCCCTCAGGGCTGTGTGCTCAGTCCCTCCTATACACCCACACCAGCCAGGCACAGCTCCAACGTCATCATTAAATTTACTGACGACACAACAATCATAGGTCTGATCTCCAGCGAGACCGAGGCAACCTACACACTGGTGCCATGAAAACAACCACTCTTAAACATTAGCAAGATCAAGGAGCTGATAATGGACTTCAGGAAAGAGAGCTCTCCCCTGTCTCCATCAATGGGGCCACTGTGGAGTAGCATCAAGTTCCTTGGTGTTTACATCTCTGAGGAGCTTACATGTTCAGAACACACCACATCAGTGGTGAAGAAGGTGCAACAGTGCGTCTTCTACCTCAGGAGGCTGAAGAGGTTTGGTCTGAATCCCCGCATCATAAGGATGTTCTACACCTGCACAGTGGTGAGCATCCTGACAGGCTGTGTCACCAGGTGGTAAAGGAACTCCACCGTTCTCGAGATGATAACTGCAGAGGGTGGCGCACACCACCCAGCACATCACAGGGGTTCAGCTCCCGAACCTTCTGGATTTATATACCAGCCACTGTCTGAGGAAGATCAGGAGGATTATCGCCAAGCTCCCTCAAAGCCCCCCAACATTAGGAGGTACAGAAGCATTCTTCTCCCAGGCCAGTGTTCCAGTCCACAGCTAGTCACAACCCATCTCACCAGCCTCATCGCATCACATAAACCCTTCTGCATCTGCACTCACTACTGGAGCAGCAACTTGCAGCTCAGTTACACTACACTCACCAAAGACTGTCTCCCACTTACTTTCTCACCCTACAGCTACATATAATTCCATACCCAGTGGATGTAAATATAATGCAAACATTCCTTTTATAGTTTCTATAAACATAGAACTTCTACAGATCAATACCATGTTTCAGTGCAATAATGTATGTATAATGTATGTATGGTGTAAGGGAATGTGTAAATACTCTATTAATATTACATATAGGTGTATTCCTTATGTTTATTTTTTATTTTCTCCTTCTGTTTTTTATGCACCTGTTTTATGCCTGCGAGGGACTTGGACCTACATTTTCACTCACCCTCACACCAGTGCAATGTAACAATAAACTTCACTTGATATGATTTGATTTGATTTAATATCTCTATAATGGCAATTTTACTTGAAAAGGGAAAAAAAACCCTCAACTTTCAATAAATGTCAATGTGAAAAGATTTTATTTCAAGACATTTTGAAGCATTTCTATTGGTCCATTCATCATGAAGTTCTGACACACAATAACGAATGACTTCCAGATGAGTGGAAATGGCAAAAATGGGGATTTGCTTTGTGGGTTAAAAGTGACTTGTAATCATTACTCAACTACTGTGGTAGATCTTAGTATATCCAGCATCTATTAACATTCATGTTTTAGGTGTTATTCTTCTTTTTGGTTCCTTTTGGTCCAAAATATAGTAAATCCTGAAGTAACAATCCAGGTTTTGTGGAAATAAAAGGGGGGAAAAAGGAAATTGCAGTCAAGAGGCAACTGCTCCTCCTTTTCATTAAACCAACTTCAACTCTGCACTCAGAAATGCATGACAGCTCTTGAATCAAGTGGTCAATCACAGCACAAAGACAGGAGAAGAGATTAGACACTTAAACTAGGTTAGACATAACAAGCTAATTAGCTAAAACTTTGTAATGCAATATTATGGGAATAATTACTTCGTCTTGTTGTAATATTTGGTTTCAAAATTGGTTTATTTTTTATTTGCTTGTGTTTTCTTGCTCTGTAACCTTTGCTAAATAACAAACTAACCATCATGTATGAATATATCAAATCAGCATCAATGTTTTTGAAACCGTGACTGTGACTGTGACACATTGCACTATATAGGGATAGACTATTTAGTTCACTAAGTAGTGTAGAGAGATGTGAAGCTCACAAACTGAATTCTGAATTTAAATTTTGAAAGCTCTGTGCTGTTCATGAAATAATCCTTGATTATGTTGCTTACAAACATAAGCCTGCTGGTAAAGTTACAGGAAAACATCTGACCTTCACAGCGTCCAGTGGCTCATATCTATCAGTGGCTTAGTGACTATAAAAGCAAATGTCCTCAGCTCCATTCATTCCACTGTGTTGTTTAGTAATGAGATTCACATTTACATTCTGGTCCATATTCAGCTCATGATGTCAGCTACAATGTTTCCTATAATTAACAGTGAATTGTGGAAGATTATAGTGCCCTCAAAATCACAATGCAATTCTACTTTAATAGTAATACTTTGTATTATTTATGCATTTTCTAAAGAATTTTTAGTTGTTCTGGCTTATAAAGCCCTTTTTTGGATTTGAAAAGGGAGCTGAATCAGACTGCTGTAATTTCTGGACAAGCTGTAACAATGTGATCTCAACCCCTCGCTCCTCAAAGAGCTCATCCAACAAACATCACTTGAGCTAAGAGAAAAGGACAGCCCTTAAAATGTGTTGCTAAAAGCAGAATTGCAAAAATGAAGAACAGCTCTGAAACGTGTAGTGTGAATAGCTGAGTTGTAATTGGGAAAAAGCAGGTCACCTCTCTGATAAAAATACTTTGACACGTAAATGTATTATTATTATTTTTTAGTTATTATTATTATTATTATTATTATTATTGTTGTTGTTATTGTTATTATTATGTGTATATATATATATATATATTTTTTTTTAATTATTATTATACCCTGCAGTAGAAATACATTTCATGCAACTAGATGAAACTATTTAATTCTATTCTCTACATGTTTTGTAGGAACACCACAGATTCATAGATGACTCTCACAAATGCTCACATGAATTAGAGGGTAACTGAAATACAAGAGAACAGAGAAAAAAATAACTGTGGACAATTAGGAATTATTTCTGGTCTTACTCAGAAAGAAAACATGCAAATCTGGCCTGACACTCTGCACAGGGAGAGCCAGTGTCAGGGAACTATGCCTTGACACACACGCACAAAAGGAACACAGACATTTGGTTTCACCCGCTCTGTCAAGTCCAAGTATTCACTCATCTCTTTAGTCCCCCACACACTGGATTTGGTTTGGCCGGGATGACTTGTTATTTAACTTCTACTACTGAGAGAGGTTGCTCAACACCGAAAGCTTCTCCGGACATGCTTCACGATCAGAACAACACTGTGTCTTCCCCCTTCCTCACACCCACACCATCTCTCTCTCTCTCTCTCTCTCTCTCTCTCTCTCTCTCTATCCCTCCAGCAACTGCATGCAATTTGACATGGCAGAGCTTGGCAGAGCTTGGCAGAGCGTAATTCTCTCTGCAAAACCTTTAAGCAAACAGGCCAGGCTTGTTAGTGGCCCAGCAGTCAGACATGAAGGGCACGTTTATCTAGACTTTCACCTTGGGGACTAGAGACTGCAGGACTAACACTATCATTCAAACTGGATAATGAACATTTTGAGTGTTTTCACAGTTACATATTCACATTTCACTGTATACTGTTAACAAGGAAATAATGAAATGTATAACAAGGGCACTGTGCACATGCACATCCACATGCATTCAGACTTCAGACTATATCGTGTTCCATTCATACATATTTTATGGTATTGCACATAAACTGTAATAAAGCCTAATGTCTTCCTGGCAGATCTGCTCTAGGTTAACGAGGTTGGTTGGATGATGCTTCAGGGCTTCAATTTTTAAATAGTGCTGCAGATTCTCAATTGGATCTGGACTCTTCCACTGTGGAAAATTAATCTGTTTTTTTGCTCAGACGTCCCCATGTTGCCTTTGCCTAGGTGCTTCACATTGTCCAGCTGAAATCCGTATTTTGCACCATCCATCCATTAACAACATTCTTGGTCCCTGCTGAGGAAAATCAGCCCCAAAACACCATGTTTCCAGCACCACCGGTGAACAGGCAGTGTTATGATTGTACCACAAATAGTGTTTTGAATTATGGCCAACAATTTTGTCTCATCTGATTACTCCTCTCACTGTTCCTTGTTTTCATGCCCCATTATTGATTTTTACAGGGGATGTAGAAGGAATCTCAGAAGTACTGCCATCAAAAAAAAAAGAAAGAAGAAAGAAAAAAATTAGAACCATCAGGGCAAGCCACAAGCACATTTTTCCTGAATTCTTAGCCTTCGGCTGTGTCATCAATAAATTCAGACCTTTTGCACAGATTGGATTTGAATTGGATCATGGCTTAAATGTCATAAATGTAACATGGCCCAAATCCAATTATCTACTAAATCTAATTAAAATTATACAAAAGTACACGAAATATATACTTACTATACTGGTCATATGTTATTTTCTCCACTCTTCTGATACAGCATAAATATATTAGTCTGAGCTGCCTGATGAAACACTAAACACATTAAAAGGTTTTGGATGAACAGTTACTCTGCATAAACAGATTAATGCTAAATTCATCAATCATATTATAATCATAATGCTGAAAACCTTGTTTCTCTATTTTTCCCCTTTCCACTCTACTTTCTGGAGAAATCTCGGGTTCTTCAATGTGGTCAGTAAAATGTTGGCCATCTTCTACCAGTTCGTTGTTGAGGGTACTATCTTCTTCGCAGCAGTTTGTTGGGGAGGCTACGTCAAAGTTGGAGATGCCAAAAAGACCAAGAAGCTGATCAAGAAAACTGGCTCTGTTCTTGGATGCTCACTGGAGAGCTTTGAGGCAGTGGTAAAAAAAAGAGTCCACTATCCTGGACAACACATCTTGTTAGTGAGGTAACAGACCTCATACTTGGGGAGATGTATTTGTTCAAACACAATTAAAGGAAACATAGCATGACCACTTTTTGGTTCTAAAGAAATGTGCAAATGTGGCAACACAAGGACATGGCTACAGTCCAAAGATTACCCTGGTGTTTAGGGAACAAGCCTTGTGTCTGGAAGGTTGCCATGGATAGGGCTGCCCACCGCTCTGGGCACATGTACTCACTGCCCCTTAGTGTGTGAACTCACTAGGGTGTATGTGTGTGTATCACTGTGTGTGGATGAGTTAAATGCAGAGGACAAATTCCCCCTGACCTAGAGACATTGGGTCGAGGTGCACCTTTCCCTTCCTTCCTTCCTAAAGTACACACAACAAAGCAGTGACCACTGCCAAATAATATGTCCTTTAAAATGGTTTGAACAAATGTTGGCGATGGGCTCAGCTGGGGTAAGTTAGACAGTTTCTAACACTGAGCAAAAAGAGCTACGTGGCCATTAAAGCCAGTGATATTCATCGTTGAAACGTACTGTCACAAGTCACATGGCAACAATTCACTGACTATAACTGTTCTGTTCATTGTGACCTAGAGTATTTCTACACATGGTCAGGGTTATAATCACAGTCAGGGTTATAAACATGTTCACTCACATGCTGACATTTTCTCACTCTTGCCCTTCTTTGCTTTTCTTACCTCGTCTTCTCTCTGTGTTTGATCAGGTTGATATTTCAGACCTCAGAATGTCCAGAGCTTTCAAAAAAACACGCTTGGCCCGTAGGGATTAGGAACCCTCAATTAACCTCTGTCTGTTTCAAAGGAACCATGTCCTATAGGAGAAAATACCAATGGACTGCAATCGGTCAGTGCACACTCTGTATGTCTTCCACTGAACCTTTTGTTTGAGGAGCGTGAGAGAGAGTGAGAGAGGGGAGAAGAGAGAATGAGTACAGGAGAGAGGGCTGTATGGCTATAATGTCACAGGGCACAATTACAAGAGTTACAAAATCTGTAGAGTGCTACATTTACAATCATTAAAGCCACACAAAGACACTGCTGTTTGTGAATCGTTTGTACCTGGATGCTCCCAGCATGTGCAGTGGTGTAAACACATACTTTGATGTGTGTGTGTGTGTGTGTGTGTGTGGTGGTGATGGCCAGTGGCCTTTTGGCAAGTGCTATCATAAAGATCCCAAATTGAATTTTCCACCTGATTTATTTGGAAGGTAGAGAAAGTGGAAGTGCGGGATGAAAAGAGGAATCAGATTGGACAGAATCAGAGGGAAATAGGGCGTCCTTTTCGGTACACAGTGTGCTAAACTACTACAGCATTGTCTGTGCGTACAAGAACCTTTGGGAAGACTTTCACAAACTACCATCCCTCTGCTTACATAACGTCTCTTTGGGGTGCACATATATATGTATTGTAACACGTGGTGGACAGCAGTGTGCCTCCTTTCTGTATTAAAGCATTTCCATTTTTGAGTTCTTCTCTGCACTGCATTTCAAAGTAAAATATGCTAGTTTTCATTTGGCTACAGCCCTGTTTCAAACGTTGCAATGCAAGGGCAGGTTGGGAAAGGGTCATCGTTCCTGGCTTGTGTGCAAAATCACTACTCAAATCGGTTCTGAAGGCAGCTGTACCTCTGAGGCAGAACTAACACTAAGGTGTGCAATTGAGTTTGAGATTGTGTGGTGGTTTCTTCAGTAAAGAGGGTTTTATGAAAGAAGCTCTGCGTACTGGTCACTTTATACGGACAGGAGTATGAATATAATTGGCTATTTCACTAAACCAATTGTAATTGTTCTGCCTCAGTAGAGCTGCCTTCATAATTGCCTTGAGAAGGGTTTTTTTTTTTTGTTCCTAAGTCACTTGTGCAACATCAAAACTTAAATATCAACACTTACTGATTACTGCTCCTTCTCATCCTCTGTCCTCCTGTTACCCCTCCTCACCCCACAGAGGAGTTCTACAGACTGATAGTGTGAGGGACAAGGGAGATTTTAAGTCCATTGGCCCTACACTTGGGAAGGAGCAATCTGAACAGGCTCCTCTGGTGGCTGATGACGGTGTGCAGAGGATGACTGGCATCGTCCATAATGTCCAGTAGTTTGCTAATAGTCTTCTATTTTGTCCTCCAATTAAAGTCACCAGTAGCTGGAGCTTTAGAAATGTGAATCTGCTCCTCAGAGCTTTATATGGGGATGAAAGGTGTGAGATTCAGTTTGAGATTTTGTTGTTTGTTTATAAGAAATTATTTTTATACGGTGTTGGTTTCCCAAAAAAACTGCCTGGAAAACTACCCAGCTAGCTTCTAAGGACACGAACAACATGAAAGACAATATTTTCTGCATTAATTCTGCATGTGCATGATGCAATTGAAGATGTGCCTCTTAGTGTGACACATGAAAACATCATGGTACTCTTTATGTTGGCATGCCGTAAAGAAAAGCCTGGATAGAAGCAATTTTCTGAAACTAAGACCAATAGCAATTTCTTTTAAAAACAGACAAAATTTCAAACTGAACTGCACAACTATCAAGCAATGCATCCAGATCTAAAGCTCAGACCTGCACATACACATTTCTAAAGCTCTGAATACTGGTAATTTCAATTGGTTATTCTCTGTTCCAGTTAGGTTTGTTCTGCCAGAATCATTTTGAGTAGTGATTCTGCACATGAGCTCCTGATTCGGACCACATTCCTGAGATGGATCCAGCGGCGTACTTCTGAATGCTTCTAAATGCCAAGTGAACACTTGAAACTGTGCCGTTTCGCATGCAATATACAAGCATAAAAATGATCAGGATTCAGCGACTGGTTTCTTACACATTTAGAACCAGTATGTATGGGCAGGTCAAAACTCACATTTTTAGGCTACATTGTACATTTGTATATTTGATGCTGAAAAAGTGGAAAAAATGTAGAAAGCAAATGTGTAAGATTGAGGAAACAAGTCGCATACTACAGGTATAGGCATGCTAGGTGTTTATTACTATGTAGTAAACTTAAGAGTGAGAATTTCAAGGGTTGGTGCATGAAATATTGAGGCATTCATCTGTTTTGTAGTAATTGGAAGTGATGAAGCTATACAGACATTGTAGCTCAGACACACTGAATATCATGCAATCTTTTTTATTCAGCAGATAGAAGCATGAAGTGCTCTGAATTCTCCTAGCAGACACCAGCAGATGACCCCCTAAACCATCACAGACCACAATCTAACTGATCTTCAGACACCTCTCCACTCTCCCATACCCCCCTCCTCCAGACTCTAGAAGCTTGAGTTGAGACTCTAGGGCTCTTGATTTCCAAATGAAATACAGAATTTACTCTTATCAGAAAAGAGGACTTTGGAGCTCTGAGCAGAAGTCCAGTTCTTTTTCTCCTTGGCCCAGATCACACATTTCTGAGGCTGTTTCTGCTTCAGGAGGGGCTTGATATTAGGAATTCTACAGTTGTAGCCCCTTTCCTGGAGATGTCTGTATGTGGTGGCCTTTGATGCACTGACACCACCTCAGTCCTCTCGATGTGAAATTCTCCCATCGACTTTTCTTGACAGTCCTCTCAAGGCTGTAGTCTCCCCTGTAGTTTGTGCCCTTTTCTCCACCACAGTTTCTGCTTCCAGACAACTTTCCATTAATATGTTTTGATATAGCACCCTGATAATGGCTTGCAGTAGCCATTACTTAGATTACTTTCTTTGTAGAGGGTGTAGATGATCTTCTTCTGGACAATGGTCAGGTCAGTCTTCGCCATGATACAGTAGCTCCTCATTTCACATTGTATTGTTAGACAAAAGCATCCTTTGAAACCATACTCAAAATATACATTTTGACTTCTATTGTATGCTCAACCTCAACTCTTTTATCTACATTGTATACATTATACTGGGACGCTTGCTTTTTTAATGTTTCTTCTAGATTTTGGAGCATAGCGGTGAGGATATGATTACATTCAGTGACAACAGCTTTAATGAGGCCAGGGTGTTGGATGATCATCACCGCACCTTATCCCCAACTACCCATTCATCCAAGAAGTGTTGGATGGTGCTTCATAATTTCAGAGAACACAGTTCTATTGCTCCACAGCTCAATACAGGGGGCTTTATACCCCTGTAGCCCATGCCTGGCATTAGACATGGTGTCAATAGGTTCACGTTTATCTGTTCCAGAGACTATTCTATTGGCAGTACTGCTCTACAGGGACTAGATAAGCTGTGGATGTACTGTATTTGCACGTGTGTCACCAAGAAGTACAGCTTAAAATAAATGCATGCATTCATCACAAGGGGAGTCTACAAACATTTGGACATATAGTGCACTATAGTTCTCAATCAGTTTATATGGCAGTTTGTTGAATATTTTTGCAAACAATATAGTTTTATATCAGTTATACTGTTAAAAATAAACGTGCTTCTAACGGTTTTGAATGAGTGATGCCATCGATAAAACACTGCAATAGAGTGTGAGTGTAAAGTTCCTTTAAACTGATTAAGACCCTGTATAACAAGTTTTTTGGATCTTTTCTTCTAAAACATTCTTCACACTCACATCTCTATCACAAACACGGTTCTTTTGGAAACAATAGTGGTTCTTCTATGGCACCGATTAAGGAACCATTTAAAGGATGTTTTTTTAAGAGTCTACTAGTTTTCTGTTGGAATAACAAAGAATTCCTTTCATGTGGCAAGAAAGCTTTTAAAGATATTCTCAAAGCAAAGCGTCTTTTCTTTTCTCTGTTAGAAGAGAAATAGAGCAGATCTCAATAAGGCTTTAATGAAAGAACACTGCTCTCTGGACTCATTCTGCTTAACATCCCTTAGGAGAAAAAAGGAGAACAGCGTTTATCGGTAGAGGGTTCTGGACACAAATGAGAAAAGCATGAGATTCTGTTCTCAAAGATGGCTGAAAGATGTTTGAGACGTAGGAGAAAGCTATGAAAGTAACATTTTACACTTTTTATATGAATATTATTTATATTTATGTGAATATTATTTTGATCAAAGTCTCAGGACATTTTCACACCTGAAATTCCAAACCAGGGTTCATGATTTTGTTACTTGTTTCATTTGATCCAGTTAGTTTTGCGTTCACACTGCACTTTGTCTACATCAGCTACATGGGCTATGTCTCCCTAAACTTGACAGCGATTGGTTTGTGAAAGGGTGTGCATCTGAGGTTGGCATGTTATCAATTCAGCAAGTTGCTTTTCCAGGTTTTGTGCCTCATCCTGCCTCCCTGCCAGAATCCAACACCCTTCGGATGCATATGCACCACAAAGCAGATCGAGTGTGACAGAGCGAGGACTGTGTCTGCTCATAAAGAAAGGTTCATCTACAGCAGTGTTTCTCAGCCGCCGCCTGCACGTTTAAGCTTTAACACACCCCATGCAACTCTGAAGTGGTTGATAATGAGCTGATAAAGCTGTAAAATGTGCTGGGTAATGGTGCCTGCAGGGCTTGTGTGCAAACTCACTACTCAAATCACTACTTCTGATGGCAGCTCTGCCTCAGAGGCAGAGCAAACACAATTGGTTCACAGAATAACCAATTAAAATAATGAGTGGGTGGAGCTTTATAAATGTGTATGTGTTTCTCAGAGCTTTATGTGTGGATGAAAAAGTGCGCAATTCAGTTTGAGATTTTGTTGTTTGTTTTAAAGAAATGTAAAGCCAGCCAGCTTCTAAGCCAGCATTTGATTTGGTTGCTAATTATCCAGCTTGCAGCATTTACATTTACATTTGTGGCATTTAGCAGACGCTCTTAGCCAGAGCGACTTACAAATGTGCTTTGCTGTTCACTCAGAAAATATCCTTACTTAAATAGTAGAGGTCAGAGTGCAGAGATAGAGTTAGATGCTGCCAAATACAGATATCAGATTGGAGACCTTGATACCCATAAGATTCTGTAACGTTATAATCCTTTAATGTGTTAAGTGAGTAATCCATCTTGGAAAACAGCTAAAACTTTGAATCCCAGATTAAATGCCAAAGGAGCTTTCAGTGCATGTTTACTGCTCTGTCCATGTGTACATGCTCAACCTGCATAAAGACTCTGACTAATCAGCAAAAGGGGGTGGGGCTAATGACATCACTGACCCAGATTCTGGGTTTCAGAGGAAACATTTGCACACACAGTGTTCAAATTTAAGAACAAAAGTCCTGTAAAAGGATATTATTGATATATACATAAAAATCAAAAATCAAAAATAAAGAAAAGAAATCATCTGGACCACCAAATAAATAAAATACTAAAAATCTATTATCTATTAATATCCTTGTCAATCAAATTATCACAATTCATCAGAAATTTGCATTTTCCACTTGCATTTTCAGATAATTAATTTCCTAAAAGATTAACAGGACCATACATTCAAAAAACTGTAGGTGCAAATAAATATTTTCATCAACATAAAAGATTAAATTCAGTTAATTTTTACATCTCAAATGAAGACCAATCTGAGTAGCTTGGGATCTCCTGAAGATAGCAATATCTGGTATATGTAATATCTGAAGTCACATTTAAAGTCTATGTGTACTTCCATTTAAGTACAGATATTGTATACTGGTACCACTGGTAACATTTAATCTGCACAGAGAAGCAGCATGACAATCTCATTTGAAATTTGGCCTCTGTATGCGGTTGGTGGGAAGGAAAGACAATTATAGAACGCAAGGAACAGGCAAAAGTCTCTGGGAAACACACACACACACACACTACAATTACAAAATCAAAGTCAACCTTGGCATTATTGCAAATAATAAACTGACTGTGTTTATTAATTTAACATAATATTCAGCATGCAGTCAGAAATGAATACATTAATCTGACAACCTTAACGCTGCCCCCTACTCAGTGCGACACTTTAATTAGAGCGTCCACTGTTTTATTACACAAAAATGCTCCTGTTCTCCGTGGAGGCTTTGCAATGAAAGGCACCCTGTAAATTTATCTAGCTGCTAGCCTGATGCATATAGATTGGACATTAAGATGTGACCTGCTTTTTTGCTTGATGAGGAGAGGCTAACTCTATCACTTTGTCTGAAATGTAGCTACAGTGCCTTCCCGTCTTTCCGTTCTCAAATTAGAGACCTGAGACACAGACTTACACAACCACTAACGCTGTGAATTACAGTATCAGGAGAGGGAGGGGGTTTAACCTACAATAACAGGATTATTAGATATGTGAGTGGGAGTGACAGATAAGATGAGGAGCAGGGGAGATGTGCTCTTGTAGCCTGTCCACGTTTCTCTCCCTGTATCTGAGATGTTCTCCTGTACTGAGATACAATTTACTCTGTCCTGGAGCAGATCTCGCAGGCCAGCACGGCTCATGAAATCTCTATACCCACAGCTTGAGCAAGGGCTGGTGTGTGTATCCCTCCAGGTACACTGTGATACCTTCACTGCCAAACATGCATTACTAACATATCAAACAACACTCAGCGTTTGAAAAATAGTTGCACCCACAAGAAATCAACTGATTGCAATGCATGGGTTTAATGAGCTGCCTTCCCTTTCGCAGGGTGCTTAAGCAATGCCCTTGTATTTCCTACAGAGTAAACATGTGATCTCAGCTAAGGGAACGTCAGGTGGTTAAATTGTTTCATTCAAAATGCATTACAACAGCATCGTAAATGACAGTGCGCAGTGTTCACCACAATCTTTGGTCACTCCTTTGCTTCTAAAGTAACTAGAAAACTAATGAACTGTCACTGTGTATGACATTTTGTATTATAGGATTAAATATGAATTAATGGTTATATAACAGGTTTGTGTTGTGTTTAGATGTTGTGTTGTACCGCTTCTGATGAGCGCCAGATATGATGACTGATGGGTGGTCTTACCGTCAACATCCCATGCAGTGATAAATCAGTGCTCATGACTCCCTCCACAGTTCAGAGCTCCCTTTCAACTGAACATTTTCAATCCCTGTGGTTCAGAACCTCAAATGGCAGAAGTTCCGGCATAGTCCTCTCAACGGGGACCTACTGGGGTGATCGGAATGCACCTAATGGCTGTGGATCATCTTCTGTAATGAGTTCCAATGAATGAAGGCACTGTCACACATCATACATCTAGAAGGTCTGGTGTCATGCTGTATAAAGCCAGATCACCTTTGGTCTCCCCGATTGAAAATGTGTGAGATGCTATTGGATGTGCTGTCAACTCTTCACCTCTACTTTTTTGAGATGCACTAACACATCAGGTTTGTAGAAATATTTCTGAGAAATATAAAGCAGATGAAGAACTCAGTATCCTCAAGTTTCCTTTTTTGTTTCAGTTGGAGATTATATTTTACATCTTAGGAGCATGATGTGAGGTTGGCTTGGGACTCAGACCGCATTGGCTGACAGAATAGTTCAGGAAGTGTCCATTAATCAGCTGCAGCACCTTCTGTCTGTTTACCATCTCATATCACTTTTATGTTTTTGTTTTTTTTTTGTTAGCAGAATGTTTTCATTTCTTCTTCAGTTCACTGGAACCTACTGCCTTCAGTCAGTTTGTTGCAGCTGAGCAGACACGGAAAGGGGAAGATTTTTGCAATGCTTACAGAAGGGATACAGAAGGGTGCCTGTAGTGCTCAATGAAGCAGACACTGCAGACATCAGTTAAGTTAAGATCATACAGCATGGTTTAGACTGAAACAACAAGAATTTACTAAACACAAAAAATACGAAGTGTATTTTACTACTGTTTCTTTAAAGATCAGATTTAGATTTCTTGATTATATAGAGTTCATGGGTTGATAAAAACCAGCTCTCAAGATACAACCACACCACTGGCACAGGATAGTTAAAGGCTCTTGGCACTGTTGGCATCACTCTGCAACACTGTTAGTTGTAACCCCATATTTCTTGTACTGTTCAAACATTTTAATCAGGGGTGGAATAGAATTGCTTACAATTGTTAGAAACGCAATGTCCATTTCTGCAGACAAACAGATTACAGACATCAGGAACAGCTGGAATTCACTTTAGCGCTGCTGTTACCACTGATGTATGCTGGTGATTGGGTCTTCTGGTGACTGCAAAGTGAACTCTGCCTTCAGCTGTATTTTTTTACTCATGCAAGTCTAGACATTACTCTTATCTTACTGTATTATTTAAAGGTAATTATTCTATGACATAATTAGTTTTGGTCTCTTTATCAGCTCCAGGCATTGTAGTCCAAGCTGAAAACCTGTCACTTTCAACAAAACCTTTTCAGAAGTTGTCCACACTGTAAATGTCATGTTTAAATGAAAGCAGCAAAACAGCTTCAAACAATTGATCTGCAACTATAATTTTGCTTTGGTTTGTATCGCAAGTATCATTCAAGTTATGCATCGTAACAGATTCCAGCTGAAGAGTTTGTGCATTAAAAGATGAAAACCATCAAACTCAAATGAAAACATAAGCCAGTGTAACCAGCTTACATACAAGCACAAGGTATGTTTTCACCTGAAGCACCAGGTTTCAACCACCTTGACAATCAAAGACCAGCTAACCATCTGAAACCTGAGCAGGATTTCTCAGTAGGTTATTCTGCACGTAAAAGTGGTTTGTACTGCAAGATTTATGTGAGTTATGTGTTGAAACAGCCTCCAGTTGGAGTTTAAAAAGGAATAATCTATAGTTATCCTGGAAGTTAGGGAGCCAGCCTTGTACGTTGAAGGTTGCCAGTTTAAATCCCTGAACTGAAGTGCCCTTGAGCACGGCACTTACCTCTCCAGCAGGGATAGGGGCTGCCCACCAATCCAGGCATGTGTGGTGAATTCACTGTGTGTGTATCAGTGTTTGTGCAGATCAGTGGGTCTATAAGAAGGATGAAGTTTTAGGACCACAGCAGTGAGTGTCAGGGTGGGAGGAAGTTAAAAATGACAAAAACCATGCAGCCATGTTAAAAAAAAAAACATAAAAATAAACATACATATAATCATTCACCAACACTGATAAAAGCCCTAATTATTTAAATAATCAAATCATAAATCAAAATAAAACACAAATAACATAATAAATTCTAATAAAACAAACAAGAAAATAAATGAAAGCAAAATAAATGTAAAAGAAAACAAAAACGAATAAAAGATACATGGATAAAATAGTCAGTTGCTTAAAAAGTGCCAGACAAATTCCCTAGATATTATCCAATCGTGCTGGTGTAAATCAGGCTATAATTTTGGCACTTATTTGATTATTGATTTGAAACTCTGTACGAATATTTGGTCGACATGATTTCACCAAGATGAGACCACTGCATTTTCTATAACTGAATTCTATTCGTTTATATTTGCATTTCTGCATTTTTAGCTCGACTGTGGTGGGAACCAATTTAGAAATCCTGGCCAGATGCACTGTTTACATCCCAAAGAGGATACGTCCAGAAAACAGGGACATTTGGTCACCTTATTACCTCATATCTGTTATCAAGATGCAGTTTCTCTTTGAATTTTGTGAGGGCTTATGTTAATGTTTGATAGCAATCATAACATATCCTTAATCCTAACCCTAGTACCAGCCAGGTTACACTTTCATTTTGCATACCTCACTTTCACTAAAGATTTGAAGCCTGTCTCAGTACTGCTGGATCCGGTTAAGTAGTCTGCAAAGTCAGTTACAGACTAAATAAAATATTGGACAATTAGAAGAAAATGGAGCAATGAAGTACATATAATTGCACTTCATTCACAGATTTTCATCACAATAAAAATGAACTATTGGCTGCTGTGAACTATTAGTTTCACAAACAGATTGCAGCCTTTTCAGAGTTCCTACCAGATCAATAAAAGCTTAAACAACCCAGTAACTGCTTTTAGGTATTATGATCATGAGTAACACAAGAGAAGCTCAGTGAGAGAACTACTGCTACACAACGGTAAGACTAACCATAGTAAATCTGACAGGAAAGACCCCTGCTAGGAAAAACATTCTGGCCAACTCACACAGGTCAAGCTAGTTGAGCTGATGGAGCAACTAATCTCTTGATCAGTATATGATATATTTTCACTTGAGTTTGATAACCTGACCAAGCTAGTCAACTAGCTGTCCAGCACAACCACACTGGACCTACCGTATAGTAGCTTAACAATACTGCTTGCCCAGCTTGATCAGGTTGGTCATTCTGATAAACCAGCTAAACTATCAAACTCAGAAGAAAACATAAGCCAGTTTAACCTGCTTACTTAAAAGCACAGGGGATCATTTTTGCCTGGAAAGTGAAAAGACACTGTATTTATTTACTTTTTACGCCTGAAATTTTGTGAATATTAAGTCATGAGTCGAAAAGCAAGTCAACTGACTTAATTGCGTCACAAATTCTGACTCCAGTCCTTATCTCTGGATTATAGATTCAATCGTGGAGCTCAGCAGAAACCTCAACCCAATAAACATAGCCATGTATTTCTTGCCAAAACCTGTTAAAAAGGTAGATAAAATCCGACATGATAACTTAAACCTCATGTTTAACAATGCTTAATAATAATACCTCAGATCATCCCTTTAAGGAACGAGTCTGCTTCTGGATGTTTAAGGTATATTGAGGTGCTAAACAATGTTTGATGACACAACATTGGTTTGTTGAGAAGTTCTGGGCTGTTATTTGCCTTCGGGCTCCCAAGTGATGTTTAAAAGTAGCCAGAAAACTTCAACTGATGCTGTGGCTCATCGCCTGTAAATCAAGGTGTAGTAAAGCAGGGCAGAAAAACACCTTCTTTATTAAGCACCTGTGAGCTACTGTCATTCCAAGGCCATTCCAAACATCTAGCAATGTATCTCTCTCTCTCTCTCTCTCTCTCACACACACACACACACGCACACACACAAGGAGACCTTCAGGAGAACTTCTTTTACTTGTTTTTGTTCACAATTACCTCAATCTCTCCCAGTGGTATCTAAACATGGTGCACTGAATGCAGCTGTGAACCATGCTGGGGTTTGCAACAATTAAGCACACGCATCTGCCACAAATCTTGGTTAAATTATCGACAGCAGCCAGTGCACATCAGGTTGGAGTTACACGGTAATGTTAAACTGATGTGAAATTCCTAGGTTATGTTACTGAAGACCCTCCACACACCCTCTTGTGCTTAGTGTGATTTATTACATATAATGATTGCGGCAGCCATTAATTGCATTGCGTTATGTAACAGCACATAAGAGGGGGAGGCAAGGCAGTGGAACATTAGAGAGGAGTGATGCGACTGTGCCACTCTCTTGGTCGTAAAGACCTGATTCAGCCTTTCCAGACATTATGAACTACAAACACTATGAACAAGATATTAACAACAGACCGAGGCCAATCTCCACTGCCCATACGCCCACACTCCACACTGAACTTATCATAAAGGTCACTCTAATTTTGTCAAATGGCATCAGCCCAGAGCTGATGTTCTCTCAGAAGCCTCTTCCCTCAAGGTGGGTGGATAGGGTGGTGAGTCTCCTTTTTTTGTATATACAGTACATAAGCTGCAGACACCACTGAGATAAGCTCCTCTCACTTTAAACCTCCCTGCACCATGTTCCTCTGTCCTTCCTTCTGAACTGATCTCAGAGGTTTGTGATGAGTGTGAACTGTTCGAGCTGCCCTGTTGCCCCTTAAAAAAATCTGCTGTTCATTAACTCCAGTGTTTTGGGGGGAAGATTCTCATGGTGAACTATATTTAAATTCCCAGGATCCTGTAAAGGACCCACTTTTTCTATGTTTCATACACACGTGTCACATGAACAAAATCTGCTGCATCCATAATAATTCAGTGTGGCAAAAGTCGTAAAGGAAGGGTTTCCGGAGTTTACTGTCCAGGTCAACTAACATTTTTATTGTTTATTTATTTAACCTACAAGAGTCCATAATGACCCCCTTAACAGCCCTTTATCCTTCACTTTACCTATAAAGTTCCTAAGTGACGTAAACAGAACATTCCAGATGTGTCACAGGAATGTTAGTGATCTCATTTACAAAATGCCGGTGAGCTTATTAGACAGATCATTTTAAATGTCTTTTTTTGTTTGTTTGTTTCTAATCGTCTGTTTCAACATATTTGACCATTAAAACACTTAATAAAATGTCTTACATTAAATTTAAATTCTGAACCCATTTCTGTAACTAACTGATAACACAATGTCATGTGACCTCTACTACAATTTAAAAACACCATTGATTTGCTCAATTACTTTAACTGATTCCAGATAGCAATCAGTCACTGAATAGACATTAAATCAATGGTGATTAACTTAATTGGATTAATGCTCCAATCATGAAATAATACTCAATTATTGAAATGAACAAAAACTCAAGAGAATCCAACAGTACTCTAGACAACTTTTAAAACATGCTATTACTGCAATAACATTTGTTAGAAAAGCCCTGCTTAAAAGGTAATTTTATATTTTAGAAAGTTTATATTAGTAACTATTATTAGATATGAGAAATATTAGTAAATATCTGCACAAAAAAAAAAAACAAAGACGTTTGCACACATTTACGCATAAATGCATTTGTTTAATTAATGCATATATTTGTGCATTTAAAGCTGCGCCAAAAATATTTTAATTTTAATTTGGAAGCTTAGAGCTTTTCTTGCTACTTTTAATTAGAAAATGATTACTAATACAAATAACGAATCGTGTTAAGGGGATGTAATAAGATCAAAATCACAATCATATGCCACAAAAAATGTCCATGTTACATTTGACCCTGCAAAAGGGTGTTCCTCACTCTACCCTATATTAACATTTATGCACTCAGTTCATGTTCCTAATAAGCTGTGGATTCCTGGTTAGGAAAGGAACAGAATAAGTGAATGCATAGTGTCAGTGTGCTGCTGCGACCATCCTTCTATTGTCTAATATATCATTGAAAAAACGGGTGCACGGGTCAGTTTTCACAGGAGTTTTTCTGGCCATGTCACATGTCTTTAGATTAGATTAGATTAGATTAGATTACATAGAACTTTATTGATCCCTTAGGAGGGTTCCCTCAGGGAAATTAAGGATCCAGCAGCAGCATCAGTACAGTACAGAAAAGAGTAGAAAGATAATAATTTAGTAAAGAAAAAAAATACTAAAGAAATATAAAGAATATATAATATTGTAATAATTGTATATATTACAATATACAATATAGATAAACAGTGCATGAAAAATGAGTCCTGTAGGAGGGGTATTATTATTGTTATTATTATTATTATTATTATTATTATTATTATTATTATTATTACACTTTTAACTGTTTATTGCAAGTCCAGGTTGTGTTGTGTTTACTTATATATATCATATAAACCACCTCTGGAAGAGGAACCGGCAATCTTCTGCAGTATGATGCTGAGAAATATGAGCTACTGCAAGCATGGAGAGATCAGAACAGCAAACTCAGCCTTCACTCAGGTGATCACTGTCCAGCGAAATTCAATGGAGACATGTACCGGATGAGCTGCTTTGGAACTGAAACTGCTTTTGGGATTTAGCTCTTTTTCTGATTTGGATTCCTGGCTCATACTTGAGGACTTGTTGATGACACTATGCTGTGTAAACAGGGTAAGTGTTGCTGTTTGTTATGCTATGTGTATCATATCTGTACATAACCATGATCCTGACTTATAAAGTTGCATGTAAGAGTTACCTGGTTGTACTCAACTACCCGCATAGCAAATTATCCGGTTTGCTTGCTGCTGTTGTTTTGTTCAGTCTTTCAACCAGGGAATGGGTGGGGAGTGACTGCCCAATTCGTACCAGTCAAAGATGCTTGAGCACCTCTAAAATGGGGTGACACACACCTATGGCTCTACAATTATGAACTAATATGCAACTAATGGTTGCTCTGCAAGCTGTTTTCCTAATATTCTTTCCCATTTCCCATTATGACATCATCATATATATACCCTGATATGCAAGAAGCCATGGAACAGTATGTGACAGTATGTGACTCGATTACGAAGTTGTGTTTCCTTAGGAGACGGCTTGGGAACATCCACACCTGTATGTTGTCCGGCGTGCTCACACAAGTTAATAGTGTGTGCCAGATGGATGGGACATTCTAGTTCCAATGTTGTGTTGGTGATTTATCTTTCTTTGATCCATTGTGTCTTAAGTGGATCCACTTGAGCAATTTGGTGCATTGTGAAGACACACACACACACACACACACACACACACACAGCTGGTACCACAATCCCAGAATCCCCAACAAGTGACATGGGACATGGATGATTTGTCTTGGCTTGAAAAAGAACGTGAAGGTCTGCGTGTGATTGTGAAAGCATGCGCTGATCACTGTCTGTTTGCACGCCTCAGCTCTTCCTCTGGGTCTTTGCGCAATGATGAGAACTTGGCGACGGTTTGTGGAGAGTGAGGAGAGTCTGGGTTGTGGATTCGGACGCAGTTAGGGGAGGGAGGAGGAGGAGCAGGGCGGCTCTTGGAGGCTCCCTTCTTAAGCTCGAGCTGCTGGGTTGGGTTACTGGACTGGCCGGCAAGTGCGCGCGCTTTCCAACGCGCAACTTTGCGCGGCGTCGGCGGTCAGTCCGCAGTTTCTTGCGCAGCGGGGTGTGAGAGGCGCAGGGGATCCTGGGGCTCCTCACGCATGACCGCGCAGCGCCACGGGCGGCTCTCCGTCCTGAGGACGCGGCGATGCGCTCGGCGGGCGGCAACGGCAGCGCGGCGGGGCTCGGAGCGGCGGCCAACGGCAGCGGCGACCCGTTCGGGCGCAACGAGGAGGTGGCCAAGCTGGAGATAGGCGTGCTGAGCGCCGCGTTCCTGGTGGCCGTGGCGGGCAACGCGTGCGTCCTGCTGGCCGTGCGGCGCGCTAATAAGAAGGGCTCGCGCGTGCACCTGTTCATCAAGCACCTGAGCCTGGCCGACCTGGTGGTGGCCTTCTTCCAGGTGCTACCGCAGCTCTGCTGGGAGGTGACGTTCCGCTTCCACGGCCCGGACCTCCTGTGCCGCGCGGTGAAGCACGCGCAGGTGCTGGGCATGTTCGCGTCCGCCTACATGCTGGTGATGATGACCGTGGACAGGTACCTGGCCGTGTGCCACCCGCTCGAGACGCTGCGGCGGCGGCCGGCGCGGCGCGCGCGCGCCACCATCGCGGCCACGTGGCTGTGCAGCGTGGTGCTGAGCGCGCCGCAGTACTTCATCTTCTCCCTCAGCGAGGTGAGGCCCGGCTCGGGGGTCTACGACTGCTGGGGCCACTTCATCGAGCCGTGGGGCGTGCGCGCCTACGTGACGTGGATAGCCGCGGGCATCTTCCTCGTGCCCGTGCTGGCGCTCGCGCTCTGCTATGGCCTCATCTGCCGCAGCATCTGGAGGAACGTGAGGGGCAAGATGCTGCGGGGGGAGGCCGGAGGGGCGGCGGAGGCGGGCAGGGCGCGGGTCAGCGGGGTGTCCACCATCTCGCGCGCCAAGCTGAGGACGGTTAAGATGACCTTCGTGATCGTGCTCGCCTACGTGGTGTGCTGGGCGCCTTTCTTCATCGTGCAGATGTGGTCCGTGTGGGACGAGGAGTTCTCCTGGCACGGTAAGAGACCCCCAGCCTGACTGACCAGTCTTTTAATCATTTACAGCCAGTAATTACATGCCTATCAGAATGAACACCAGTTTCATAAACTCCAGAAGAAATTGGCTTGAGGGTCCTAACTGGTGTGACTGGTTTACTTCAAACCATCTCTTTTACTAATTTCTTTTCTGCTTAATTCTCCTTCATCTGTAGTTTTTGTGGGAATCCTGATAATTTGATGTTTATTTGGGTATTAAAGGGAGTGTTGATGAAGACAGAAAGGTAAAGCAGTCAATTGCTGAACCATTAAACAAACAGATTGCCTTGCTGTCGGAATAGTCACACTATAGAATGGCCACACAATACAGCATGCTTCATGAGCAGGGGATCCAAAGCCCAAAAAATGAATATGCAAATCCAATTTTCTCCTCAAAATGTAAAACCATCAAGTATATAAGGGTGAAAAACACTAAAGTGCATTTCAGAGTTAAGCCACTTGCCCACTTTTCCAGTGGCGAAAGTAATTTATGTTCTTTGTCATTAGTTTAACTGACTTGCGTTTACATAGAATTGATTTAATAATTAAGACAGTCGTTTCTCATTAACGTGTGTCTTGGGTTTATTATCTTAAGGTACATTTAGCATGAATCGTTTCTCATAACATGGAATGTAAATACATTCCCAAGCAGTTGGATAGATGTAAACATAAGAACTGAAAGAAAGAAAGAAAGTCCTCCTTTCATTCTCATTGCACAGCAGTGAATTCTTCCTCCGCTTTTTATCCCTCTGTGGCAATGAAGATGCACACTAGTGAGCGATTGCAGCACAAATTGACCTGGAGGGGGGGGGTCGTTCGGTGACTTGCTTTACCTCAGCCATGAATGTTGAAGGTAAAGGACATCCGACCAGTTACCTTCCTGTCCACAGCCACATTCTTTAATCTGCCCGTGAGATTCTTCTTGACCCAGTGAGACCAGAACATTGGATGTGATTTATTCTGTGACTCTCCCTTGAAAACACATCCATTCAGCTAATTCTAAACAGTTATATTAATATATCAGTCTTTGAGTTATTTGAATTATATCCACTTGGAAGTACTTCGTTCCTTCCCTACATATAAAAATATTACTTCATTACTTTGGATCAAGTATTTAGCTGTTTTATTTAAGTTGAAGATGTTCTATATAAAATATAAAAGTGCTTCAAAAGTATCTTGGTTTTCTGAGAATGAAAACACCTTTGAATAAGTCAGTAATTAGATGTCACCTTTACATTGCATTTAATATTTAATATGGGATCTGACATGCATATTAATCTGATTTATAAATGATGTTCTACATTATTGATGACACCAGGCTATTTCTAGATTTCTTTGTATTTAAATGGAATAATTTGTCAAGCATTCACATTCGATAGGAAAATCAGCTACATTTTCTCATGGAGATACAGACACACTGTAGGTGTTTAACACTGGTGACTGTGCAGTGTGTGTGTGTTTATGTCTGACGAAGGCTCATTGAGTGCTCAAAGACATTTTCTTTCCACACTAATAACATGAACTTGGAACTGTGTGTAAATGCGGTGTAATTCCTTTAGGGAATCGTACATGAAGTGTACCTAAGAAGTTAAATTAAATTTGGATTGTAGAGAAAACCATTTTGGCAGTGCTTTACCCCACATGGAGATATTTAATATTAATGTAATAGTTGTAGTCATATTAGTATAACACTCCCTCAGGACTGTAGTGTAGTTTTAATGGCGAATCAACAAAGTGGTTTTATTGTTCATCTTCCGCTAACATCCCCCCTTCTTCATCCCCCGTTTCCTTCCTCCAGACTCGGAGAACACAGCAGTGACCCTTTCAGCTCTGCTTGCCAGTCTCAACAGCTGCTGCAACCCATGGATCTACATGCTGTTCAGTGGGCACCTCCTTCATGACTTCCTGCGCTGCCTCCCATGTTGGCGACCTCGCCGCTCCAGATCAGACAGCAGTGTGCAGAGGACCACCGTAGTGGGCAAACTTCCTGCTGCCCGGACCCCTACCAGCGCCTCTGACTCATGGAAGGAGCCATGCAACTCTCGCAAGTCCAGCCAGTCCGTAGTGCTGGACTACCCTCGCAGAGCGAGCCACATCATCCCACTTGACTCGTAGACACAGCCATGTTTAATGTTTACAACAAGGACATTGTTGGTTGTGGTTGCCCAAGTGATTGGGGCACTTTTAGGTCAATAGTGTGGGGGCACAAACCTAGGTACCATTATTTTTGGGCACCAATGGTAAGGTTTGTAATTGCTTAATAATGCTTTCAGGACATGACAGGGTTGACGGTGAAGGTCTAGGTAAAAAAAATCCCTTGGCACCCATTTTGGGCCATGGTGGTAATGGTCTTTGGAAGAGTAACACTTATGGGCCACAATTGCGTCAACCACAGAGACAACCATGGTTGTCTAGGCAACAACAATACTTTTGGGACAGTTGTCTCATTGACAATGATTGTGATCAACAGTATTGATTGTGATTGTCTAGTAACATTTTTGGGCCATGATAGTGTAGATTGTGCTTAGAAAACAAGCTGTGGCTATTGTGTCATGGCATTGTTGACTGTTGTTGCCTCAGAGGTAACAGCTACACATATGGACCAAAAGCAAGGTCAAGTTTGGTTGTCTAGGCAACAACAAGCTTTTTGGACTAATCTTGGCCTGCAATCATGTTGACTGTGGTTGTCTTAGTGTTAGCACCATTTCTGAACCACAGCAGTGTTGTTAGTGGTTGCCTGCACAACAATCATGGTTACATTGTAACACAATTGTATCACATTTGTAAAAAATGATTGTTTTGGTGCCTACATTGCCCGTACTGTCTGCTTGGTGCTTTCTACATTTTTACAACATTGAATTGTAGTTCCTCTGAAAGTGGTGATAACGTTATATCACAATAATAATAGGGCACTCCTGCAACAGCGAGACTTACCCCCTGGATCCCATGTAGACATGATACAAGAAAGTAGATGATGATCTGATAATGTTGTGACTTTGCTGGGTAGGTCACAACATTTCAGGCCACAACAATGTTAGTGGTTGTCTAACTAACAGTATTCATTTTAGGACATTTTGGCCACAACAGAATTGATAACAGCAAATAAAATTGGCACTTCCAACTATTATGGAAAATGGATGTCTGTACTGAATGACAGGCCTGTATATCATTGTAATCACGTATGCCTGTTCATTGGACTAGTTAATTGAATAAATTGGCCTATGCTTTTTTTAAAGTTCAAAGTATGCTTTTATACAGTTAGCAAATTTATATTAATAATTTTATCCACTCTGGAGTGAACGCAAAACCACACAAGGCTTAGACAATGAATGTATCCAGATGAATAATAAAAAAAAATGATACTGTATCTAAGTGACTTTAAGACAGTTCTATGACTGTATAAAATACATGGGTGAACAAAGTTCATGAGGTGGCTCTAATCTCAAAAGAAACCAGTCAGTTTTAGTATGAATGATGGGAAAAAGCAAAGACAACATCACAAACTTCCAGCATGGCCACTGCTCAAGATTTGCAATCTTTTTCAGGAACCAGGTTTTGGCTCTGAGCTGCTTTTGGTTCTGTGGTTTGGATTTTGTTCTGAATACAGAGACCTAAAGTCTATGAGCATGCTCTTCTGCACCAGTTTCAATGTTTGCATGCTGGAAGCAGCTGTGGACAAATCTGCTAAGCAAGCCGTACCTACTAGAATTAAAAGGTTATATTGATTAGAAACAAATCCCCAAGTGTTTTGTTGATTTGAATTCTCTTTGTTATTTATGTCCAACAGTGTATTTTGAGAAGAGTACGTTTTAGTTTCTATACTTAGAAAAAAAAGTGCTTCAAATGGTGCTTTGAGAAATGCAATAGACAAACTACTTGGTGCCATGAAGAACGACTCATGAAGATGTGTGAGTGTGAAGAAATCTTTGAAGGTGTAAACCCTCACCACCACACAAGGGCCTTTACAATACTTAAAGGGTCTTCAGACTCATACATCGCACTACAAATGGGTTCTTTATGGAATCAAACGTGTCATGAGTGGCATCACTCAAAGAACCACTGGTAGCATCTTTATTTTTAAAGATTGGAGATTAAATTTAGATGCACTCAGATATTTTCCAAAACAGCTATTTTCCAAAAAAAAAGCACAATGGGATGTAACTTTACATTATATTTGACTGAAAAGGAAGAAAAAAACATTGTTGCAACTGAAGTCGAGGTTGAACGACTGACTCAAAATATTCAGTAGTTGGTGAAAGCATGACTACAATGACACCAGTTGTTAAGAAGCAGTCAATCATTCACGGATGACCCATTGATACTGTGCTTGCATCTGCTTAAAGGGACGTCCCTCTAATTCTTGTTATGTGTTACTATATAAATATTGACATTGCACTTTCTTCATTGCTATGCATTCGTGATTTTGGTGTTAGTTCTCATGTTTCGTAGCTGGATATGCATTTAGTATCCTCTAGTGAGTAATAAAGCTTTCTTTCTCAGGCAAACATTCATCTTAGTTGTTTACAACCATGACAGGAAGCTCTTTCTCTGGAGCATGAGTCTGTGTGTATGTGAGAGACAGAGAATGTATGGGAGCATGTTTGAGCACTAAGCTCAGAGTCTGTTTACTGCAACCTCAGAACGAGTCTGCCTAAAGCCTGAATCTGGCTTGTGTTGACTGAATGTTCCAAACATTTGGCTAAGCTGGGCTGACTGATGTACTCGGCAAGCTGGAGAGTCCTGGTACATTGATCATATTTGCTGTAAATACAGATGATTTAAATAAAGACATTGTGTATATTCTGACAGAGTGGTTATTGGTTGTATCAGTGATGTTCAGTGTACAGAGGGAACACCATTGGCCTACCAAAAACACTGATTAGCATTGTTGAATAAGACCACATTTCAGTGGCTAGATGGCTGGATTAGAGCCTCCACAAAACAAAATCAGATCTTGTGGGATGTTCTTGGTATGCAGTTGTAATTACCTGCCAAACATTCTCCAAGGAAGGTCAACCAGTATGTGAGCAGCAGGGCCATGGGCACCCAAGGTTCAGTGATGAACCTAGACCTTCTCATCCAACCCCACAGAGGAGTTACTATAAAACAAACTGGTGAAAAAGTTCATGCTGGCTGCTTCTGGAGTCCATGCCTCAATGGGTCAGAGCTGCTTTGGGTGGGGAGAGAAGGACCTATATAAAGTGAAACAGGTTTTAATGATGTGGCTAATCAAATTTTAATGAATATTTATTAGGCTTCACAATTATGTCAAAGTCATTTCTTCTCAAACTAGCAAACTGATGCCACCCACCTTGGCTTCTTGACGTTTTAAGCTCAGACCAGCTGTTTCCAGTTACAGTATTTACTGGTCTAAGAGACTGGTGATAAAGGTTGTTTGTCCAGGTTACTGGTGAAAGGTTTATCTCAGGGACATCCAATCTAATTTCTGGAAACGTGCATCTGAAACGACTGATGACCCCAGCCTTCTTACCTCACATCACTAACCATTAACTCTACTGAACTGGTAAAACTAAGTATACCAGTGGGAGATTATACACTGCAGTATGACCAGGCTGTTAACCTGTCTGTCCAGGCTTTCACACGAATGTGTGCAATTAAACAATTAAACTGTGCAATTAAACAGTTCAATAAAACATGAACTAATTCAATTAAACAGGTTTTAAAAACATAAACCGAATTTTCTTGTAAAATGTAGGAAGCTGAAAGGAAGCACCAAAAAGGCTTCTACTATTCTTACAATGTCAAACTTTATAGAACCCTCTACAGCACACGATGAAAAGAAACCTTCATGCAACACTCTTCTTCACTGAAGAACCCTCGAAGAACCCTCATTTTTAAGTATGTACTATCAATCCCTATCAGTGGCTGATAACCAGTGCATGTACTTGAAAGCTCTGCGTCATTATGTCCAGTGTTGAAGGACAATACGTAACTAAAGGATTCCACAAATGTCATAGTCAAGAGGTGCAGACATGTATATTGATTATGGGGCCACACTGAGATTTGGACTCAGCCAGGACATTCCTGATTACCCAGGGCTGTGTTTTGATTGTAGCTGTGGAGGGCACTGCTGCCCTGCTCCAGGTCATGTAATCAAATGGAGCACAGCACTCCTGTGCTTGACAGATACCCTCTGAGCCACGGGTATTAGACACTGCGACTCCCCACCGCTTATCCACACAGCATAACTCCCCCTCCCAGAGGCTCGGAGCAGTGTGAAAGCACAATAGCATGAAAGGCACAGAACAGACCTAAAGCAACATTTTTGGCTTAACTGTATACATGTTGGAATGGTAGGGTCATTCATCTGTGACTCAGCGCACCAATAAACTACTGAATAGCACGAGTCTGCACTCCCTGCACTGCACTGGGGTGAATACTGATTTAAAGCAACTGAGATACATTTCAAACGATCAATGAGATGGACAATGTAATCACAATTTATTTGATGTGAATTATACAATATGATACATGATGTGAAAAATACAAAAATTAGGGCCCCAATCAAATCCTCTGTATTTACACTTATTTAAACAAATTGAAATTTGATTTGTTTTTATAAGTCATATCCTCACACCATGAAAATGAAAGTGCAAATATGGAGGAGGGGAGTCGAGTAGAGGAGCAGCTGATAGCAGGGAGTGGAGCAGAGCATGGGAGCAGAAAAAAAGGTTTTCCAGATTGAAACAGAACATATTTAAAAACTTTCAAATTTGATACAATAATTGAATAAACAATCTTGCCTCAGCCCATCTCACTCTGTTTACATCCCGATATTGATATAAATATTGATATATTGCTCAGCTCGTATCCCGTTCTCTTTATATCAGATATTGATATAAATATTGATATATTGCTCAGCTCGTATCCCGTTCTGTTTATATCAGATATATATATAAATATTGATATATCTCCAAACCCTAGCTGATAGCAGTTGTAAATGTATATAGTTCCAGTTCAACAATAATCTACTGATCTACTATGAACTGTAAATTGTCAATTAATTGTCACATTTATTAAATACAAAGTCCCAGTGTTCTTAACCTTCAAAAACTTAGGCTAATTTAGTGGGATGTTTGACCATGTTTTGCTAAAAAAAGTTACTTATAAGGATTGAAAGACACCTGAAAAATCCTGTTGGAAATTGAGCTGAAAATGCAAAAATTTTGATAAGTTAATTGTAACGATTAGATTGGTTGAGAAAGATATTTATAATAATATGCTCTTCAAAATACTTGACTTGTGGTCCAAAAACGTTAGTGGTTAGTGTTTTTTTGTGGTTTTGTTGGCATCTGATAATCAGGTTTTTAGTCACATGTTTACTGTGTGTGAGATCACCAATTTGTGAGGTACTGCTTCATTAAGTGGTGCAGTGGAAGTTGTAAAAGTACGTTTGATGGCATTGAAAGCATAAACTCTAGGATCACAGGGGCTGGAATTTGGAGAACACTGTATTTTGAATGGTCCTTTGTGGATGATTAATAATTTCCTAATGTAAAGTGTAAGTAACACAACAACATATCAGTGCAGAAGCAATAGTGATGCATCTGAATACATTGAGGAAAATATCTTGACAATGTTTTATTGTTTCATTACAATATTAAGTAAATTTACTGTTGATATGTTACAGGAAGTAGACATAAGCCTATTCAGATGGGATTCGTTTTGGATCGGATTAGGTGGAGTAATGTAATTAAAGGACGTCAGTTTAATTTATGACCGGCTTGCACAGGACAAGAAATCACAGCATAGTTCTGACAGCACCTGGGAGTGTCCGCTCTATTGGCACTGCTTCCTATTCCAAAAGAAATGTGCATAACATGTGGCTTGACCACTGATACTGTATTACAGGACAATAACCAATCTTATAACCAATCAGAAATGATGAAATTCAGTTTGAAAGAAACTACATTACACTTAATCAATGTGGACGGTTCAGTGATATGTGCTGCATCCGTGTCCACACTAGGTATGAACCAGCCTGTACATACATTTCAGCCTTCAAAAGCAGCCTCTGGACCTTACTGTTCATCAGCATTTTTGGCCTCATTTGTTGTAGATAAAGGTTGGCCACAGATTGAATGACCCAAGGTGTCTGCGTGAAGAAATTAAACACATCCTGGAAGTTCTCAGAGGAAATGTCATGAAACATGAAATCTTGAGGATATGAGGGAACCTTATCCTCTCTAACCCTTACCCTCATCCCAGCCCCTAATCCTAACCTTGACACCAACCCAAAGCTCACCCTACCCATTTAATCTCAACCTAATCAAATTAAGATCCAGTTCCAAATTGGTGTCAGCAGCAGATCTACAGTGTAACAAGGTTGATGATGATGTTGAGATGGTCTTCTTTAGAACTGTTACAGGATCTGGGCTTTCTCAGGTGAACATCTACAGAACTTGGACTGTTCAAATAAAGTGAGAAACAACTGATTTGTTTTAAATTACAACCGTAATTTATTTAAACCAGCACAATCATGCCGATTGAACATGCACTGTATGGACAATAGTATTTGGACACCTGCTCATTCGTTGTTTCTTTCAAAATCAGCGCTATTAAAAGAATGTATCCTGCTTTGGTGGAGTAACTGTCTCTACAGTCCAGGGATGGCTTTCTACTTTGGAGCATTGTTGTGAGGATTTGGTCGCATAGAGTTAAAAGACCATTAGTTCAGGGTGTTGGATGATCACCACCTCACCCCATCAACTCCAAATTTCATCCAACAGTACTGACTGGAGCACCACCATTCCAGAAAACTCAGTTCCAGTGCTCCATGGCTCAGTGTTGGGGGGGATTTAAAACCTCTAGCCCATACCTGGCTATGGTGGCATGGTGCCAACAAGTGCATGTTTATCTGCTCCAGAGAGTCCTATTCTATTGCAATGGTTCTCATCAGGAATTAGACAATGTGTGTGTGTGTGTGGGGGGGGGTTGATTGCATGGCCATCCAGTCTTGGTGTATAGAGTCAACTTAGTCACTGTACAGTCTGGTTCTTTATCATGGATTCAAACTGTCATATACCTTATCAGTCATATACATATATCAGATATGACTGCGTACCTGGACACACTCCCATTCATTCCCTGAGCTATACTATGTCTGAATTTCAAGAGCTTTTTGTGGCCTAGAGAGCCATGCTTCTGCTGTGATCCCATACATCTGTTTCAAGCTTGGAGAGGTTTTAGGCTTGAAGTCCTCTCATCTCCAGCAGGGGTTTAAAGACTTCTCTAGAGCTTTCCCTTATCTGCTTAAAATGAAATGGGGTGTTAGCGTCCGCTCTGCCCCGATCCGAATCTTATCAGCGAGTAATGGCCATCTAGGCTGGGATCTGAGCATTGCATTCACGCAATGGTTTGGACATCTATGGATCTAAACACCACTGGCAAGAACTGGCGGCTCTTGTAACCCAATTGGCAGGTAACTTCCGGCTTATGTTTTGAGCCGTTTGCTTGCCAAAGGGAGATGTTTGTTGTCTCCATCATGCAGTGCAGATCTAATAACGACAAGGGCCATGTGGTATTCAAAAGATATTAAAAAGTATATCAAAGTGCCAGCTGGTTTGACCAGAGAGATTTATTGGCTCTACAGGCAAACATAGCTGCAAAACACACTGAAGTGCACCTACACTAAATATATGTTGGATTTGAAATACTGGGTTATTTTGTTATAATGGTCCAAAAAGCAATTTACATGAGTATTTCTGATTGAGTAGCTGCATATCCTTTCTTGAAATTATGTTTTATGGCTTTGTCCAGACGTTTTTGGGCATTTTTGAAAACGTTCTTTATCATCTCCAACAGGATTTCTGAAAGTCTCCTTTCATATAAGATTGCAAAAATGACTCAAATGCTCGCATGCACATCCACCTGAGTGAGGATGACAATACCTCATCAAACACCTTTGAAAATCTAAGGTGGCCTGTGTAATGCCCAAAATAGAGCTTAACTCTACACTATACTCGCACTTTGTGGGCAGTTACATGCTGGCTACATTCTAAGCTTCATATCTCCTGATTAAAGTAACCTACAGACGTGATACATATCATAAGAAACAAGACTTATCCTATTGTTTGATGATCCAGCTCAGAAAAAAAGAGATCAAATTCACAGTTTAAATGCCAGAGGAGATTCCAATTCCAATTTAGATAACGTGATAATTCTTGCATTTTGAGCTCAAAAACACTCTGGATGATCAATATCCAACATGATTTCTGAGACATAAAGTGTTTTTAGTCCTTATAGGCAAAAGAATTGTAGGCCCGATTCATATATTTCAATATATGATATTTCAATGTCAAATATTTTAATTCTCTTAATTATTACATCTTAAAGGAAGACAAGTTTGAGTAGCCTAGGATCTCCTGAAAATAGAAATATCTGGCATGTGGGTCTCATATAGATATGTTTTTAACATTTTTAGTGAGTAAAATTGGTCTAGGGTTCTAAAGATTAGAGTAGCAACAAATTCTTTCTGGTGAAACCAGTGTTTGGTTCGACCAGTGGAGGCAGATTCACTGATCCAGAGTTTGCTGTGTATGCAGTGAGAGAACACTTTTGGAACAATTACAGGACGTTGAGGCAGGCTGACAACAATTAAACATTAAACAATGGAAGAGAAAAGGAGCCTTCTGAGGCGTGGGAGTGACATGGGGACAATTAGTTCTGATGGTGTTTGTTGTACAATGAGCACAATTATTTGATAAATTCGAACTAGTGTTGAGGACTTTGCCTGAAGTTGGTGCTGCTGATAAGTAAAATGATAGTATTAGCAGTATAGTGCCAATGAAATAGATCTGTTTATTGATTTTCCCAGGAAAGGCTACCCTCCAAATTTGGAACTGGCCAACATCAGTAGCCTGCCCTTCTATAAATGTCAAGTATAGGAAGATGCAGCTCATATAGGTCACGACGATGGCTCATAGGTATATTATGTTTAAATGCACTCAATCTGATCATAATTAGATTATATGTTTTTTTTCAAGTGGCATTGTAAACAGTATACTCATATTTCACAACATCTCTTAGCTCATATATGCCAGTTTGGGCGTGGATGCTTCTTCCTGGCAAGCTGCAACTGTCCATGATCAGGGCAAAACAGAAATCTGATTATTGCCCGACTTATGTAAACCCACAGTTCTCTCATTATCTAAACTAATTGGAAGTCTCCATCTGAATTCTCCTTCTGCTTCAGCTTCCTCCTCCTCTCACTGTATTTATAACTGTAATTGTTTTCATGTTAATTAATTTCTCCTCCCTTCCTTATAACAGCCTCACCCACAGCATCTCCATTCTGCAGTTTTCTAATTCGTTTAATCTCTCCTGCCTTATTCTCCACCTGTTGCACAATCATTTTTTCCCTTAAAGCCTTCTCTGTTCAGTTCAGAAATGTTTTCTCTCCAAACAGCACATTGTCTCACATGACCAAACACTATTCATCTTCCTTGCGCTGTCTCAGAATATGTACCTGGCTGAGGTTCTGGTGGATTCCAATCAACTGGCTTCATGTAGACAGACAAATTTGTCAGTGCACTGGACCAAAGTACCTCATCGGCATGCTCATCGGCAAATACGCTCCTTGATGGAACTCGGAGAATAGCTTCCCATTATTCATGCTCTTCTTGACAAGTACGGGTGTAAATTCTGCAGAGACATCAGGATCTTCTGGAGTTTCACAGAGGAACTGAGTGGCTACATACCACCCCAGTCATTTTAAATGGGTAGAGGTCAGTCCTATGGGGTTAAAATAATATCAGCATGACAAAAATATAGGTTTTAACTTTGGCTTGGTGGGTTAATCAGTGCAGCACTCCAAGAAATGTGGGTTTTTCAAATGAACTGTTGCAATGTTGGGCAAGTTTTATATAATTCTGTAACAAATTGAACATAAACTGTTGCACACATCAGTTTTTGATTCTTCATTTTAGATGATGTTTGTTTTTGTGTGTGCAATAAATTGACTGCCTAGTTTGTGTAACTATAACAACATGATCCAGTCCATTACAATCATAGGGGAGCTGCTGTCTCCAGTGAGTTTTGAAACAGGATGTTCTGTATACTCTCAAAGAAGGGCTCTTTAGGTTTTGTTTTGTTTTTTTAAACGGAGGCAGTGGTTTCCCATGAATTTATGCTTTATACCCCTCTAGTCCTCTCCTGGCATTAGGAGTGGTACCAGTAGGTTTGTGTTTATCTGCTCCAGAGAGTCCTATTCTATTGGCAGTACTTCTCTACAGGGACAAAACAAGCTGTGTGTCCCTTTTCACACATCGGTGTCAGCCATGACACCAACTGGGAATCAGAAAGCTTTGTCATAGGGGTCCCTGATGTGAACAAGAGAGGTGCAGAACCCATATGAGATTAAGGTGGGCTGTAATGTTGGGGCCCACTGGGAAGCCCAACTGACATCCCAGTAACAACACATGTACAAACCCTGTCAGAGCCCGTGCTCAACTTAAACCCACCTAACCCACATAAAACCAAAACCAAAACCAAAAACTATAATCCTAAATGCCTAAAACCTGTATCTGCACGTTGCCTTTAGAGGATGTGAGCTGAAGTTTAAGTTCAGAGCTACCCAAATGTTACTTACGTCTGTAGCTGTTCTGGTTATACAGAATGCATTATAGAGCCCCATTAGAAAGTTGCTTTTACACCATCACTTCACACCAAGTCCAGAATAAAAATGACATCTTTGACAGTCCAACCTGCATGTATTCACAGTCACCACAAACACCACCTCTTCTGCGTTCCAAAGAAATAAGGGAGAAAACAAGAAGGGAGAAGAAACAATGACAGTGAAATAATGATTTTCATAATATTGTCTCCTTTATCTACATGCTGCCAAGTATGGCATCAAAATAGGGCCAAAAATGGGCCCACATTTATAATCTTATTTATTATCACCAGAGCTTCAAACTACATGTAAATTTAATATATCTTCCTCTTGGAGCAATAAGTTTCTGTCTGCATTCTGCACAGTTTCGAGATACAGAGCCTTAAAAGTCTTTGTGTCACTGACATATATGGAGATAGAAACTTAGTATCTTTATAGATAAAGAGACTAAAATGCAATTAAAAAGATCATGTTAAGAAGTCACAGAATAATAATATATAAATAATGCAGTTTGCTCCAAGAAAAGTAGAAGATAATTTTTAATAATTCTTACAAACCTGGTTTTGATCCGTTTGTAAAAATTTTACAAATTTGTTTTTGATTATTTTGTGTAATTTGTACAATTTGTTTTTGATATTTTTGCAGAAATTGTACTAAATTGGTTTTTGATCATTTTGTATAATATGTACAGGTTTGTTTTTGATCATTTTGTATAATATACACAGGTTTGTTTTTGATAATTTTGTATAATATACACAGGTTTTCTCATTTGTCACTAATCAGTAAAAAATCCAAACATACTGCTTAAGAATCCAGGCAATGAATATAGAGCTCTGCTGACCTCTGGCGTTTATAGTGTGTATTACACCTGTATTATTAACAGGGGTGCAGATCTGATGAGACATTGAGAGCCATATAGGAGTCCAACCCCACTAAAGCCTACTATTCAGCAGACTGCACTTCTGAATGCATGTCTAAAATAAAATATAAGAGAATTTCAATTCTGTTAACATTTATATCTCAAATTAAACAAATGTGAGTACCCTAAGGAAATAACCTTCTGGAAAATTACAATATCTGGCATGTGTGTCTCCTATACATACTTTTTAAATTGTTGGGCAAATTACAAAAACCTCCCACAAATTATCCTAGTTCTAAAGGTGAATAAGCAGAATAAAGGCAGAATAAGTAGACGTTTCACTGAACCAACCAGGAGGTGGCAGTAGAGCAAAAACGCCTCCCAAAGTTGGCAACAAGAGAAAAACAGAGTGGGTGCGTCCAATTCAGAGAGCAGTGTCCTATGCACTTGCTTTAGTCTATATTTACCCTTGTCTGTCTCAATCTTACGCGTTACCTACACTTATTAAACGGTAAATGCACGGCTGTAGTTGAAAACCTTTACATGTTCCGACGCCGTGGCTTTGAAAAGGGAAGTGCGTTGAAGGGATAAGGAGCTTCGGGCTGAATTGGAACGCGCCCAACGGTTGGCTCGACCAATCAGATCCGAAACTCCGGGACTTTCAACGTCCTGCCCGCCTCGCATCCAGTGTTTACGTCCCATCCATACCGGGCCGTGATGAGGCGTGCTGAGGGTCCGGTCTGGAGACAGGAGAGCTCGTTTACCGGACCCGAACCCCGTGCCCGGCACGGACACCGGGCAGTGCCTCTGCGGGAGCTGATCGTTGTGTTCGGGGGTGGAAATGAAGGGATCTCAGAGGAGCTGCATGTTTACAACACGAGTAAAAAGACCCCACATTAATACTGATATAAACAGAGACATACAGCCCAAGCGATATATCGGTATTTATATCTGTATGCGATATAAACTGATACGGGCCGAGCAATATATCGATATTTATATCTGTGTCCTATATAAACAGATACGGGCCGAGCAATGTATCGATATTTATCTCTATATCCGATTATAAACAGATACGGTCCGAGCAATATATCGATATTTATATCTATATCTGATATAAACAGATATACATGCCAAGTGATATGTCTATATCTATACCTGATATAAACAAGAGAGATATGGGCTGAGCAATATATCGATATATTTATATCTATATCTTATATAAACAGAGAGATACAGGCCAAACGAAATATCAATAGTTACATCTATATCTGATCTAAACAGAGATACGGACCGAACAATATATCGATATTTATATCAATATCTGATATAAACAGAGATATGGGCCGAGCGATGTATTGATATTTATATCTGCTATAAACAGAGATATGGGCTGAGCGATATATCGGTATTTATCATCTATATCTGATAGAAACAGAGAGATACGGACCGAACAATATATCGATATTTATATCAATATCTGATATAAACAGAGATATGGGCCAAGCGATATATCGATATTTATATCTGTATCTGATATAAACAAACAGAGAGATATGGGCTTAGTGATAAATTGATATATCGATTTGAAGAGTGGGGGGTAGCAAAAAAAAAATCTACACAGAATAAGAACATGTAAATAACTCAGTTTTGATAAAAATCTCTGTGAGAACCTTATAGCTCAAGAGGACAATATGTCTTGTACTGGACACCTTGAACTTAAACCCCTCCTCCTCTTGCTTGTTTAGTTTCCAAGCAGTGGTTCCTGCCCGCGGTTAGAGGGGATATCCCTCCCGGCTGTGCTGCTCATGGTTTCGTCTGTGAGGGCACGCGGATCCTGGTGTTTGGAGGAATGGTGGAGTTTGGCAAGTACACTAGCAGTCTGTACGAGCTGCAGGTGAGCTCTGTTGCTTGTCACCACATGTAGAAGTCCTGATATTTAGCTTGGGAAATGTAGCTAATGATAATTTGCAATGTCAGGGAGCCATTACCAATATGCAGGAGAACACGCGAGGTAGGATGTCTTCACACAGATCAAGCATTTCAGCTCAAAGAACATTTGTACCCATCCAACATGTACTTGAATGATGAACCTATTTATTCGTTTACTGAAGAAAGGGATCAATTGCTCAGCTTTAGCTCGGCCTTGTGTTTGTCCATCATTCTGAACCATTGCCTTGTGATTTTACAGGCCAGTCGTTGGCTGTGGAAGAAGCTGAAGCCCCGCTCACCAAGGAATGCCTTACCCCCCTGTCCTCGCCTTGGGCACAGCTTCACTCTTCATGGTAACAAGTGTTACTTATTTGGTGGATTGGCCAATGACAGCGAGGACCCCAATGGCAATGTGCCTCGGTGAGTATGGTTCTGTATGATTGGCATGTCTTCAGTCAGACTCTAGAGCACTAGAATCTGCTGCTGTGATATTTGGAGTGGCTGTTGAGGACACTCTCATTCGCTTATGCCACTCTGCAGGTATTTGGATGATTTCTATGAGCTGGAACTACAGACATCATCAGGAGTGAAAGGCTGGAGTGTCCCTGAAACGAGAGGCAGGAGTCCCTCTGCCAGGGAATCCCACACGTGTGTGGCATATGGGGGAAAGGGCGGCAGCTCCCCAAAGCTTTACATTTTTGGCGGCATGTGTGGGAAGAGATTAGCAGACCTGTGGCAGCTCGACATTGGTAAAACTTTGACAGCATTCATAGTATTGAGTAGATTTGAGAAGTTTTGTTTTGGCAAAGGCTGTGAATACTTATGTACATGTTATATTGTGTTTATATTTGTAATAAATTTGCAAGGATTTCAAACAACCTTTTCTCTCTTTGTTATCATGGGGTATTGTGTTTACAATTTTGAGGGGGGGGGGGGGGGGGGGGAATCAATTTTGGAATATGGCTGTAACATAAAATGTCCAAAAGGTGAAGCACTTTGAGTACTTTCCGAATGTTTTCAAGCTGAAACTGTTAGACCTGTCTAATCTAGTTCATGGCCTATAGCTTCTTAATGAGTCTGATATCTGTTTTTCAGAGACCATGACTTGGTCGCTCCCTCAAGCCGCAGGACCCTGCCCACTCCCCAGGAGCCTGCACTCTACAAATGTGATTGGAAACCAGTAATGAACGCCCCTTTTCTTTTTTTCTTTCAGTTCTATTGTCCAGTGCACATGGAAATGAGTCCTTATTTTGGATATTAAATAACTGATGTTCACTTCAACAATATTCAACCATCTCTGCTTCAGATCTTTTATCTTTACCCTTCTCAATGTGTTGGGAAGTATTAATCCAATCATGTATGCTTTGCTTCCTGATATTTAAAATATACCAATATTAATTACATAATAACTGCACATTATTAAGACTATACTGAATTTCAGAGGAGACACTCTTGTATCACCTAAATGTGGCCATCTGAAGATTAATTCTGACTACTGATAAGCACTCTGAGGCAGATTACAGTGTAGAACATGGCAGCATGAAGTTTGGCCCACAGGCTAAAGTTGTGAACTCATTTGATTAACGACACTGACATGCCAAAAGTCATGGAATAGCAGTATGCAAATTGTTTATGAAGTGTTGTTACCTCAGGGAACGGCTTGGAAATGCCAATACCTGTATAAATTAGGTGTTACCTTGTGAGTGAGGTTGAGTGAGGTCTATTAACAGAGTTTGAGGGGGGGCGTAATGATGGGTGCAAGATGGATGGGACATTCTTTATTTGGGCAGACGGCTTGCTGCATTACACTGAATATCCCATCATTGTGGGGGTACATGAAGGTCTGCAAATGGTCACCAAGCATAGTGGGTACCAGACAGTGACTTGTTTAGACAACCCTTGCCGTTAGAATACACCCCATACCAGTATGGAACCACCACCAGCCTGCACAGTGCCTTGTTGTCAGCTGGGGTCCATATCTTCATGGAGTCTGCACCGCACAAACCCTATCATCCCACCCATATCGCATGGAAGCTGCGTTTGGACCTCCTGCATTGAACATGGATGTGATTTCTGCCAGAGTTGCTGTTTGCACAAACACTTTTTGGACAATGATATTTGGCATGCCAGTGTACCTATCCAACTTATTGCACTTTGGAAAAGCAAGAGATTTTGGCATCTCTGGAGAAAAGTCTGTACTGTGCTGAATGGCACAGAGCGGTAAAGGAAGTATTTAGTGTGTATGAAATGTGATACTGCAGCTGAACATCTTCTCTTTGTGTAGGATGTATGTATTTGGTGGCTGGGTGCCTGCCGAGGAGGTGGAGGGCAAGACGAATGCTTCAAATGTAGAGTGGATGTGTACAAACTCGTTATCAGTGCTAAACCTGGGTGTGTATCTAACAGCTTTCTTCTCATGCTGCATAAAGATAGAGTTCTCAGTGCGAGTGTGAGATAGAAAGGATCACTTTTTTAATCCCCGAGGCAAACTCACGTTATAGCAGTACCAACAGTATTGTGAATCAGAACAAAAATATTGTTCAGTGCGAATACATGTACCCTTAAACCCCTAGTATTTATTAACTGCTATCCTCAGATCATAGTGGTCACACATTGGACTGCTGAGCCTATTCTTTCTGTATTTATATCATTGAATAATATAAATTATTTTAACTTCTCTCTTTAGACACAATTACTTGGCGTAATCTAAACCCTGAGAGGCAGCATGATCAATCGGACACAGCTGTACAGTCAGAAGACGACGAAGAGGGTAGCAGGCATTGGCCCAAGGCTCGAGCTGGTCACTGTGCTGCAACCATCGGCACACGGCTGTATATCTGGAGTGGACGGGATGGCTACAGAAAGAACTGGAGCTATCAAGTCTGCTGCAAAGACCTGTGGTACCTGGAAACAGGTGAAATCATGATCCCGGGACTGGTTGTCTAGGAGTAATATGGGGGGGACTTTCATAGACAATTGTTATGATATTAGATGATTCATAAATTGGACTTGTGCTTTGCTCTGCACAGAGAAACCGTCCGCCCCATCTGCAGTGTTTTTGGTGAAGTCCACTATCAGTATGCTGCATGTAGCCTGGCGCCCCATACCTGCTGCTGAGTGCTACTTACTACAGTTGCAGCCAGTCATTCCTTCTCCAGCTCCTGCCACCATTGCCTCCGATTCACCATCCTTGCCAGCTCCATCAGCCAATAATGTAGTGGATCCACCTGTAGCTGTCCAGACAAGTATGTATTAACCAAATGTAAATGTTAACCAAACACACTGACTGGCAAACATTAGACACCATGAACGTTCTCTACTCCCACCACACTTGATTAAACTAATCAGCTCATTAGCAAACTCTCCAGAGATGCGTTGTGTGTGTTAAAGCTAAAACATGCCAGGTAGGGCTGCCTCCAGGACCAAGGTTAGGAAACACTGTGCTATGTGTCCAAATGTTGGTGCACGCACTTTAAGTTGCACTCATTGCTGACACAGATGTGCAAATGCACACAGATTTTCTAGTCCCTGTAGGACTCTCTGCAGCATGCTGTACTCCATACTACGTCAGTGGAGACTCACAATGATTATTAAAGTAAAAAGGCTGCATAATATTAATTCATTCATCTTATCCACATCTTCATAGTCACGTTCCTGGTGGCCCCAGAACCTGCCAGGAGTCATTGGGCACAAGGCAGAAATACCTCCTGGACAGGGAGCCAGGGAGCCAACAGATGTGGCATAATGCTGCTTTCAATTTTGGACTTAAATTGACTTAAGTTCCATGTTTGTGGAATTATGCCAAGTTGTGTGAAAACAAGAAGTGTCAGGATGTGTTGAGGAGGATTCAACTGTAAAGTGAACTAGAAGTGTTTCTCTGACTGTGACATGTTTCCCCTCCAGCTCGAGACATAGACAGAGCATGTGGAGGAGACAAGAGCTCATCACTACAGGTCAGAATTTTATGTCAAGTGACATTTTTTATTAGAACAGGAATGACTGTGTGGAAGTGTAATACACTGCATCCAGAATGTATTCACCGCACTTCACCTTATTCCAAAATGAATTCCGTTTATTTATTCTCCTCACAATTCTACTAAGGTATGTTATATTTTGGTGTTTTATTTTTAATACATTTGCACAGATTTCAAACAAAATACTCACTTTGTTACTGTGGGTTATTGTGTGTAGAATTTTAAGGAAAAAAGGAATTTAATCCATTCTGGAATAAGGATACAACAAAATGTGCAAAAAGTGAAGCACTGAATTCCTTCCGGATTAACTGTATATATTCATTTAATATTCATGAATTTAATTTGAGCAAAAAGAAATGTATTTTTCTTTTGTAACCCTGCAGGAGAAAGCTATGGCTGGGGGTGTGGTGGGGGATGCAACAAAGGAATGGAGCAGAGGAAGCATCAATCCAGAGTCTAGTAAGACACTGCTGTGTTTTCTTCACTATTTATATTAATTTGTATTAATTGGGCATGAGAGCATTGAGTGGCTACATCTTAGCTAAACAAAAGTAAACCAATAAATGATTATGTTATGTTAAGTTATTTTTGGATACCAATATTTAGAGTAACCAATATTAAATTACACAGTATTCAGAATGTCTACAGAAGTTCCATTTATGAAGGAGCATTGCGTATTTTTATGTAATTAGCCTATTTAAATTGGCTAGAGTACAAAGATACCTTTAAGCTGAGATACTGCCACAGTATGGATACCTAGATATAGAAGATGCACAATACCTGCTTTATACTATGCCTGATTGTCGCAAAATCAAAGTAAGACAGGATTGCAATCACAAGCCTTTAATAAGTGTAAGATTTGTTGACTTAAGTGCTCTTGAAGCATATGGGTTCTTATATACATTAAGGCTGGGGGATATATATTGATATCACCTCAGCCCATATCCTTCTCTGTTTGTATCCTGGTACTATAAACATAAAGGAATAAACTTTAAAATATTATCCAGCCTGAACACATTCACACATCTATTTTTGTCCATTCCACAGAGCAAGAAAATCTGCCCAACTACTCTCAGCAGGTACAAAAATGCATTATTTTTGTTTTTGTATAAAATTGTGTAAATTGAGGGCCATCTGTGCAAAGAGGAATGCGATTAAACCATAAACGAATGTCAAGCAATGGAAGCACGTATGAACTGGAAACTAAGGACTTAAGGACTAAAAAGTTGTGGTAGATGACAGTCATTTTTTAATTTGCCCACCTGCCATCACTGAATTTGGAGAAATGTACTTGTTTACACTACTGTTACAACCCATCAAACCATCATTGTTACTTTGGTACACCTTAGCATTACAGCAGACGAGGTGGTCCAGTGTCCCCTTGTCAATAATATTAGTTATGAGTAGTTTGACCAGGGGTGGATGGGTGCCCCCCTGTGAGCCTGGTTCCTCACAAGGTTTCTTCCTCTAGCTTCCTGGTCACCATCATCCATTTGGCTTGCTCAGCAGGGGTTATAGTTATTTTGATCTCTAAGGCTGCTTTGTGACATCAGCTATAAAACGCACTATACAAATAAATTTGATTTGGACTTTGAATCCCAGCCTCAATTCTCAAATCTGCTCCTGACTGACCATCCTTTGCATTGCAGAATGAGACTTTTGAAGAATCTGCCTGGCATGATGTGGGCATATTCAAAACACTCTTCTCAGAGGTGACACACTACTATCTACCTTCTGACAGTGGTGGGGTCACTGCTTCTCCTGTCACCAGCCAAACCTCCAATGATGGCGAGGTTAGTCTGGCTCAATCATGCTGATTGTAGTGAATCTGATTTTTACTTTGATCACAATTTGGTCTTACTTTTGTCTACCTTTTTCCATTTAACTGTGGCTGTAGTGGAAGATGCCAGGGCCACACAGTTTTAAAGACCAAGAGAAGCAGGAACTTGCTTCTGGCATTTGCTACCGCTTTAGGGTGGCAGGCCTGAACAGCCGTGGTCAGGGAGACTTCAGTCCTGTCAGTGAGTTTAAAACCTGCCAGCCTGGTTTCCCTGGGGCGCCCTCTGCTGTCAAAATCACCAAGGTACACCAACATTCAGTTCTACTACGACAAATGGAAATTCCATTGATTATGTTCGCAGAATTAAATTGTTCAATTGTTAAATTCTAAACAAAGTATTCAGAAATTAGAATTGTTCACAATGTTGACACAAAATCAGACATCCAGAACATGTGTAAATTAAAATCATGTACAACACCTTTAATATACTTTACACAGCTGTTGATTTAGGACACTCCTTTTAGTCCTTCTCCTTCTGAAGTCGTTTGTTTTTCAGGCTTCTGACTCAGTACATATCACCTGGGAATCGCCAACTTCTCCATCAGGCAAGATTCTGGAATATTCTATGTATCTGGCAGTGACCAAGTCCCGGTGCAGTGGCATAGAGAAGCCAGAAGAGTTGACCTTCATTCGTATTTACTGCGGCATTAAGACCTCTTGTATAGTCAGTGCAGCACATCTTGCAAACGCACACATCGACTGCTCAGCGCGGCCTGCGGTTGTCTTCCGCATTGCTGCCAAGAATGAACAAGGCTACGGTCCGGCAACTCAGATCCGCTGGTTGCAAGGTATGTGTGTGGGTGTGTGTGGGAGCAAGGATCAATACGTGGATTTATTTCTTTGATAGGTTTTAGGTTGCATAGTAACTAGTTCTCACAGACTTTTACAGAATTGTCCTATAATTACATAATGTATTTATGTTCTGATGCTTTTGTGAATTAGAGGACATTTTTTAAGCTGGTGTTTGTTTTCTCACAGATCTCAGTAAACCAGTGAAGTCCACATCATCTCAGCCAGACTGCCGTTCTATAAACATTGATGCTGGCACTAATAATAGGTAACCTCTTTGTGTCTGTTTTTCCTTTTCTTCTGGGGTTTCTGCAAGGAAACAGGTACTAATTTCTATCTTGTTTGATTCTTCCAGTTTCTGAAAGTTGGAAAGGAGCTTTTCTCAGTCATCTGTGATGAAGCTGTTTATACTGGAGCTTGTGTCTTATTCCGCAAAGCTTTAACTGTCAAGAAAGCAATACCATTAATACCTAATGTACCTTGAATGTAACTGCTGTAAATGTAGTTTCTCCTAACTTATGTTTTTATTGTACATAGTTTAATGTAGTTAGCATAGTGATTGCCGTTTTTGTACGAGTTTAGTAGTGATTCACTAGTTCTAAGATGCATGTTGACTTTTATGAGGCAGTTTTAAACATTCATGAACTTCCTAGAATAAATTTAAATCAGGGGTCACTTACCCTGCTCCTGGAGAACCGTCTTCCTGTAGGATTCAACTGCAAACCCACATCTAATGCACCCCATTCAACCAATCAGGAACTTATGAAGGCAACAGTTTGTTGAATCTCAAGTCTGCAGATGGCTCTCCAGGAGCAGGGCTAGTGACCCCTAATCTAAATCAGCATTTGTGCCTTACTGTGAAGGACAGCTAATTTGACGTTTTTAGTGAATTTATGCAAAGTGGTGAGATGTTTCCACATCTGCACTTTTAAAGAATTGTACTACTTACAATGGAGATGTCAATAAAAAGCTAAATACCTTGCCACACATGTACATGGTCTACGTTAACCTGCTTCAAAGTGTTTCTCAATCCTGGTCCTGGAGGCACCCTTGCTCTGCATATTTTAGCATTTTCTCTGCTCCCAACACACCTGATTCAACTAATCAGCCCATTGGGTTTCAGGGGTGTATCCTTTCAAGCAACCCTCAAAATGTGCAGGGCAGGGGTGCCTCCAGGACCAGAGTTGAAAAACAATGAATGAATGATTCAGTTTGAGTTTTAGCTTAAGATGCAGGTGCTCATAGACCCAAAGTACATTTTCCTCTGCATATAACCCACCCACACACAGTGCTACATGCTAGAAAATTCACACACTAGAGCAGTGGGCAGCCCCATCCACAGCACCCACGGTGCAGCTGAGGAGATAAGTGCCTTGCTTAAGGGCACTTCAGTCAAGTCCTGCCAATTCAGGGAGTCAAACCGGTAAACATCCAGTCACAAAGCTGGTTCCCTAACCCAGTGTTTCCCAACCCTGTTCCTGGAGGCACACCTGCCCTACACATTTTAGCTTTAACACACCCCTTGCAGCTCTGAAGGGCTTGTTAATGAGCTGATTGGTTGAATCAGGTGTGTGGGGAGCAGGGTCAGCTCTAAAACATGCAGAGCAGGTATGCCTCCAGGAACAGGGTTGGGAAACACTAACCTTAACACGAGGCCATGGCTGCCCTACTCAAACTGATGCACTGCCATATATAAAACCAACTGGAAAAGACAAAACAGTATTTACGTCCATGTGAATATGCAGTATTTTGGGTTTTGTCCCTATTTCAGAATACTAGAAATCTAAGAGCATTAAGATTAAAATGTAATCCATGACTGCACTATAATTGCTTTTGTAAAGAAGGAACAGTTCATTCAAGAACAAGAAATAAAAATGTCTCATTTGATACAGTTATTCAAGCTTAGGCATGTCTCCATGTTTTTATTCTAAGAATCAACATGAAATGACAAATGACATTAAGTTAAGGTTGATTTCAAATAGAAATTAAATGAGAATCCCTTTATTGTAATATGCAAGTTCACCATTTACCCACCCTCCCTTCTAACCCCCCACCAACCCCCCCAAATTTTAAAAACTCCTAACAAATAAAAGGGACAGAAAAAAATTCACAAAAAACTGGTGGCAGTCTTCATGTAGAGGACCATGACCTCACGGACTGTTTAAAATGAATACATATTATAATGGTAACAAATGACTACTGCGTGAATTACAGACATCACTAGAAAATGTACAAATTCAGGCTCTGTTGTCAGCAGGTGGTCGTTTCCCTGCTCTCTCAACCCAGTGTTTCTTCATCTTCCAAAACAGCCTGTAAATCTTCTCAAGGCAATGGACCAATCTATCCTTTGGACAGATCAGAGGTTGCACAGTCCAGAGCTGAACCAGGTCATGAGAATTGGATTTGCTGTACACCAGGGAGCTAAAGGAGACAAGATTCATAAAGACACTTTGGTTACTTCTGATGATAAAAGGCAGAAAAGCAGTGATTTTCTGACTAAAACCTGTTATTAATGTTTGTATTTGAATTCCAAAAGACTGCGTAAAGCCTTAATTGAGCTGGATTAGTTCTACCTTGGGAGCTAATATATATGTATGTATATATATGTATATAATTTAAAAGTTTATAAATAATGTTCTGTTTCAATCTTAAGAAACCTTTTTTTCTGCTCCCTCACTCAGCTTTGCCCCCTGCTCTTAGCTTTCCTCCGCCCCACACGTTCTCACACACTTCATAAGACAGAGCTCTGTCATGAAGGTGACTTAGTGTGTATAAAGAAGAAATGAAGATCAAATTTAGGTAAAGATAAAGGATTTCATGGTGTGTCCCAATTTTCTCAATGTGTGCTGTATCATATCGGCTACAATCATATCCAGCTACAATATCAGGATTTTGATTGTGGATTTTTTTCCAAATCACCCAGCCCCAAGTTCAACACAGGACTGCTGTAACCTGGTACATTTTTACTGATGACTAAATGTGTAATATCTTAAAGTTCTCATTTGTTTAAATCAATTCAATTTCATTCTTATGGCTAAATAGCAAACCTATGTTTAAACCTGGGGTGAATTTATACTCAAATCTCTTAACAATGACTACTGATAAAACAAATCCAGCTTGAATAAGGGTTACGGTTCTCTGGATTAAATGTGCTTTATATTAATAGTATCCTTTAAAGGTTAGTGTCCTGTACTATATTTACATAAATCCTATATACACACCTGTTGATATGAGGTGGTGTACACCATGACGTTTTGCTGTTGGCCGTCAGATGAGATCAGGCCTCCAGACAACTGATTTGCTGCAAGACAGACATTTGAACAGTCAACAACGAATATTCAAAAGGAATTAAAATTACAGTTATAATTTAGATGTTTCAAAACTTTAACTTTGTCTATTATGTAGTAGTCTATGCCATTAACGGAACACAATTAACATCATATGGACAAAAGTATTGGGGCAGTAATCCTGATTTTACTGGAGCAACTGTCTCTACTGTCCAGGGAAGGCTTTCTACTAGATCAGGGGTAGGAATTCCTGGTCCTGAAATGCCAGACTCCTGCACAGTTGTGTGTTATTTGTTCTCTCACACACAACTGATGTAACTCACCTATTAATTGGCCACATTAGTAGGTCTGTTACAGCAGGAAATTTAGATAAATCCACCTCGGCAGGACCAGGATTGCCATTTTTGGGACACAGGTTTGCATTCATTCATTGCAAGTCATTCATTCAGTGACAAGAGCATTAGTGTAGTCAGGATATTGGATGACTGGCACCCCTCCTGAAATTGATGCTGCCCCACAATGCATTAGGCATGGTGATAATAGTTTCTGCTCCAGAGCCCTATCCAATTGGCATTACTTCTCTACAGGCACTAGAAAAGCTATGTTTGTGCATTTGCACATCTCAGAAATGGGTGCAACTTAACATAAAGCATTTGGACATAAACTGTCTAATGACTCAAAACTGCATAACAGTTGCAACAGCAAAGGGTGTAACTTAAAATATGGAAATGCATTCATTAGAAGGGGTGTCCACATACATTTGGACATATGGTGTACTTATAATCACTCATGATCTGCTAGTATTTACTCACAGAAACTGTCGTCTGCAAGTTCCTCTGCCAGACCTTCTGAAACTCCCACTGTCACGCCCTTCTCACCCTTCATTGCCTGTGAAAAATGCTATATTTAATCTTCCCTGTTTTGTTATACACCAGGGACATCATGCGTGTGTACATGTGCATGATCCACACCTCTCTGAACTTCTGCAGGTAGAGCTTCAGGGGCTCCACATACATATCAAAGCCGAGAGTGGACATGGCGAAGAGGATGTCCTCTCCGTTGATAGTTTTCCGTTTCTCTTGATGACATCGCTCACTGGCTTCTGATGTGATGAAGCTAATGAACTCGCTCACACATTCCTGTACACATTCTTTGGCATCTTTTGCAATCTATAAGGAAATGGACAATGTATACTTGTTAACATCAGTCTGTTGAGCATTATTTTGTGTGAGAACTAGTGAGAAATGGAGACGAGACAAACCTTTCCAGTTTGTGGGATGGCGTTTTTCATGATTCGTGCTACATTAGCAATAGGGAGATATATGTCCTGTTCTCTGAGATTGTCTTTGCAACCATTGCCATCTTCATGGTCGTGAAGACTTTCATCACCATCGTCTGGAAAAGAAAAAAAAGGTTTATTTACACACTAATATAAAAACCTCAAAACCTTCTCGTTCACATTTTGTTTGGAATTCATCCTGGTACCACTAACGGTGGAAATATGTTAGTTGTATTTACTTCAACAATACACCGAGATGTCTTCTGTGATCACATGATGCACCCAGTTCTGAGAGGGTGAATACCAGCATATGTCTCCTTTTAGTCGCATTGAGCCAACCACATATTTTCCAACTGCTGTTAACAGAAGTCAACATAAAGCTGAAGGTGCCTGGAGGAGTGAGCCAACAGATGATGTAATAGAATGAGCAAACAAATGCCCATACTCGCTAGTATCACTGAGTGATGGGGGAGATCAAGGCCAAGGGACACCCATTTGTGGCTGTGGAAACACCATGGTCCCACAGTTTAGACCAGTATTTTTCATTGGTGTTCCTCAAAGCACTCCTGCTCCTTACCCTAGTCCCATCACACCCGATTCAATCAAACTAATCAAGCTCATTAACAAATGCTTCAGAGCTGCATAAGGTGCAGGGCAGTGGTGCCTCCAGGACCTTTGTTGTAAAAAGCACTATATTAATAAAATTGTTTTGCAGGTTACCATCTGTGTACGATTTAATTACAAAATAGGTTGTGAGGGGATCATTTCTGTGGTTTGGTTTTCAGAAGAATGACACTACAGAGTACATCTTTCAAATTATACAACTGAAACATTGCAAATAAAGGATTTGTCATTCAAATCAAGTGACATGATAAGAACAAAATACAGTTACCCGGGCTTGGTAAAATAAACGAAGATAAATATGAAAATAAGTTATTTAGCTTAGTGAAGTTGGTTAGCCATAAATTGATTAGAGGTTCTTTCTCACCATCCTGAGCTTGCAGCACATAGTGTCCTCCAGCCATGTAATCTCCAGTTATACCTAACTGAGAGGTGTCGGTGGTGGTACTGTCTCCGTCCATCTAAAAACAAAAATAAAAAATGTATTGTTTGACAACAAATTTATAGTTTTAGAATAAAAACAAAGGACAGATAGTTTTCTAGATAACAGGCTTTTCTTCAAAAACAAAGCCTGTTGACATTTTTCTTACTATTCACTACTGCACTGTGAAACAGAAAAAAGTTCCATCATCATAGCAGCAGTTTTCAAAGCCATATTTGTAAGGACACCGGATCAGAAATGTCAATATTTAGATATTGATCTGATCCTTACTATTTTTATCTATTATTAATTCTTTAAAACTATGTACAATGGATCAAAAGCATCGATATTCACATACAGAATTGGTAGCGTCTACATTCAGATATTGGATCAGTAGTGTCGATAATCAGATATCTGATCAAACAACGGATCAGCAGTGTCGATAATCAGACATCAGATCAGCATTGTTGATAATCAAACAACAGATCAGCAGTGTCAATAATCAGACATTGGATCAGCAGTGTCGATAATCAGAAATCGGATCAGCAGAGTCGATAATCAGACATCGGATTAACCAAACGTTTCAGCAGCATCAATAATCTGCCATCAGATGAACCAAACGAATCACCAGCCTCGATAATCAGACATCGGATTAACCAAACAAATCAGCAGTGTCGATAATCAGATATCGGATCAGCACCGTCGATCATCAGACATCCAGACAGTCTGATTCGGTTTGATTAGGTCTGATTCAGTCTCTGTTCTCTGTGTGGTGTGTTTTACCTCAGAGAGGTGGCTAAGCTAACTAAGCACAACAGCTAACCCAGCGGCGGTTGAAGCAGCAGCTCAACCTTTAAACGGTCCGTCCATCAGATGAACCAAACGGATCGGCAGCGGCGAAAATCAGATCGCGATCGGATCGGCAGCGGCGAAAAACAGATCGCGATCGGATCGGCAGCGGCGAAAAACAGGTCGCGATCGGATCGGCAGCGGCGAAAAACAGGTCGCGATCGGATCGGCAGCGGCGAAAAACAGGTCGCGATCGGATCGGCAGCGGCGAAAATCAGATCGCGATCGGATCGGCAGGGGCGAAAATCAGATCGCGAAAATCAGACATCGCATCAACCAACGGACCAGCAGCGTCGATAATCAGATATCAGATCAGCAGCGTCGATAATCAGACATCGGATCAGTAGCGTCGATCATCAGACATCGAGACAGTCAGATTCGGTTTGATTCAGTCTGATTCGGTCTGTTTCAGTCTGAGTCTCTGTTCTCCGTGTGGCGCGTTTTTACCTCAGAGAGGTGGCTAAGCTAACTTAGCACAACAGCTAACCGAGCGGCGGTTGAAGCAGCAGCTCGACCGTTAAACGTTCCGTCCGAGCCGACCGGGCCGGGCTCAGTCCGCGGCGGAGCTGCGGAGGCATTTTCGGCGCGTTTCGGAGCAGAAAGCTCCTCCGTTTGGTGAGAGGAGACACTGCTCTGCTAAACCGAGTGTCCAACAAAGACTTTATCCGCTCGGATCCAAAACGGGCCTCAACAAACCCATCTTCTCCGATGTGCAGAGCTTCTCTACACACTTCCTGCTCTCAGCCGCGCGATCGGAGAGACAACAAGCGAAAAATCAGTCACACGCGGACATTTCCATTCGAGCTAACGACAAATCGGTTAGCAATCATTGGCCGGAGTCAGACACAAACCTGCAATGAAGCCCTGGTTGGTTACCTTCTCCAAACGGCCGTGTGGTTGGACAGAAAATGGCTGCGAAAGAACCAGTCCCAGCGCGAAGCTGCCTGTCCGCCCTGCACCGCCTCCTTTACCCACTAGGTGGGAAAGTCCTCCTCAGTGAGACAGCTCTTCTAGAGAACCAGAGTCTGTTTACCCCATAAATAAGACCACAGTTATAATATTATATTCCTAAAGTCATTTAACACAGTTCTTCTGGAGAACCAGAGTCTGTTTACCCCATAAATAAGACCACGGTTATAATATTATACTCCTAAAGTCATTTAACACAGTTCTTCTGGAGAACCAGAGTATGTTTACCCCATAAACAAGACCACAGTTATCATATTATACTCCTAAAATCATTAAACACAGCTCTTCTGGAAAACCAGAGTCTGTTTATACCTTAAAGAAGATCAGAAAGACCACAGTTATTATACTCCTAATGTCATTATATACCCTTCAGAGCTACCATCTGTCCTCTCATCTCTTCCTCTATCATCTGTCCACTCTCTGTCCACTCTCTGTACTCTCTCTGTCCTCTGTCTGTCCACTCTCTGTACATTATATGTTGTCCTCTGTCCACTGTCTGTACACCCCCCCCCCACTCTCTGTCCTGTCTGTCCACTCTCTGTATACTCTCTGCACTCTCTCTGTCCTCTGTCTATTCTCTGTACTCTTTCTCCCTCCACTCTGTCCTCTGTCCACTCTCTTCACTCTGTCTGTACCCTGTTCTCTCACTTCTTTCTGCCCCCTCTCCTCTTTCTGTCCTCTCACCTCTCTGTCTATTCTCTGTCCTCTGTCTATACTCTGTCCTCTCTCGGATGCTGTTTACATTGACTTAGGAGACAAATCTGCTGTCCTTGATTGTTTTGGAAGTGTGTTTATGAGATTAGCACTAATGGATGGGATTTACTAGAAAATAGTTTTTTTCGAACTTGTCAGTTAAAAATGCTGTGTTGATCATATATTAATAATTAATTTAAATTAAATTTTTTGGCAGGAATAGCCAGATTTTCAGATGATCTAAGCAGGTCTTTGATCATTTAGATGATTAAAAGCTGGTCAGCATATGCTATATGGTCAATCAGCTTGGTCATGCTGGTCATACTGGTGGTCTAGCTTGTTCAGGTTTCTTGTAAACCAGCTAAATTATCAAACATTTTGTCAAATTTTATGACTGATACATCAACACCAAGCTTAAAAGACAACTTTACTGGAATCAGTCTGGCTATTATTTAGGTTTCAAATTTACAGAGAGGAACATTTGTTTTTATTATGCTCTTAGTTGGTAATAAGTCCCAAAACATTCATAGCACTTTTATTTTGAAAGTCCACAATCAAATGAGTTTATTAATTTTATTTTGTAACAACTGGGGTTATACATAGGGCCCACCCCATTCCCAAACACTCAGGTGAGCTCCTCCCTTAATCTAAAGTTGCTGTGGCTGTTTATGGTCCAATCAGCAATTTTTCCTTACTTATATTACAATCACCCTTGCAAGCTCTTCACAGGGGTCTTCAGGTAGGCCCCTTCCTTCATCAGTGATTCACAGCAATTTCAGAGCACTCAACAGGAAAGTCTTGTGTCACAGACCCACTCCCCTCTAAGCTCACAAACACCTACAGCAATACACAAAAATTCAAATAATGACAGAATCTCCCTCTTATTATTTCCTACACTGCAGGAATGCTAGGTTGTTTGAATAAGAATGCCATTATTATACAGGAGGCCTGTTGGGTGCTTTCAGCAAGCATAATACTTGCATGATCAATGTTTCACAAACAACAACCACAAAAAAGACTTTCTGGAACAGTATAAAACTTGTATTCAGGAAATTCTAAATCAAAATACTTATATTCAGGATTTTATTTCTATTTTGCTGCTTTATTATTTCACATTGGTCTTTGTCAGTCACCTGTTCATTTTCACCAAAGCACAATTTTGGAGGTATTGTAAATTGGAAGTATTTACTGGTTCAGTAAAAACTTTTTTTGTATAATTTAAAACTGGATTTTATGATATTTATGAATTAAGTGAATATAGATTGGAATTGTTCCAAAACAAATCCCTGAAACATCACAGACACAGATATATGAATTGAATACGGTAAAACCTTGGCCACAGAATACCCCCGAAGTGACCTGGTTTTACGTCATCTGTCAATGACTAATGATGTAGCTTGTTGTAGCCCAGTAAATATCCAGTAAATATCCTGGCTAAAGTCATTGTAATCCATTTATTTATGTGTGAAGACTCAATCTTCATGTTCTGGGGGGTGTTTGAAAGCAGTTTTAGGATTATGCAAAGAATAATCATTTCAATTAACTTTTATCAACACTACCCTCTGCTGGTTATACAAGTGTTGTTGATGGACAGACAAACTTGCTCGTTTATTTATGAGTATTTATTATTTGTTCTCTATCATTCGGAGACAATCATGCATGAGTGGGCACCCGGTTTTATTTAAGAAACAGGGATCTAGCACAATCTGATTTTCAGAACACATGTACATGTACATGTAGACAAACAAAGGACATTTCTGCTCATCAGGTTGAAACTTGTTACAAAATTCTCTACAGACTCTACAGACAGATTATGTACAAAGGGTAGACATTCAAGACTTTTATTACCCTCCTAAGGAGTGGTCTGCCAACAAAGATCACACCAAGGGCAAGGCCTTCGGGGTCACAAAGAAACCGCAAGGACCTTCTTAATAATGAAAGGCCTTGCATTGGCTAATGTTATTGTTCATGAGTCCATCATTAGGAGAACCCTGAACAACGATGGTGTCCATGACAGGTGCTTATCCCACCTGTGAAACTTGGTGGTAGTATCCTGATTTGTGATTAATGATTAATGGGACAATGAACTCTAAATTATACCACTGATTTCTAAAGAAGTAAATGTCCATGGGTGAGCCGAATCTCACTTAAGGCAATAACCCTAATCACACAAATCCTCCTGACATTAATCCAATAGAAATGTTGTGAACCTGAAGCACACAGTTAATCGGAAGAAACCCAAAAACATAACAGAGTTGCAGCAAATGATTAGTTGCAGTTTTTGCTGCACAAGGGGGTCACACCAGTTACTATAATCCAAGATATGATACAGTATTTAAGCATGTATGATGATAGACAAGTCAGTTTGATGGCAGTTAGCTTCAATCATCACAGAGCCTAAAAGCAAAGAAAATGATTGTGTCAATAAAGGCAGTATTTGGTGATGGCAGTAATAAAATGGCTTATCTCAACATTCTGCAGGTCTGGACAGGTTACAATAGAGCCACAAATGTTCAATATTGAATAAAACATGAAGAGATGGACAGATAGAGAAGTCTGTTTTAATAGTGGTCACGCACGAAGAACATACACCCTAGATATGCCGCTGCTGAACATAAAGCAGACCTCTGTTGTGCTCCCACTGGTTGCTATGACTACGACCCATTGGTCATCAGAAAAGGAGCAGTGGGCCAGCAGCAATAAGGTTACGATTTCTTTTTCTTCTTACATTACATTTTTCTCTGTCCTACACTTCCTGAACTGTTTCTCTTTTTATTCTCAGATTCTCTCTTTGTTTCGCACAGTTCAGCGTTCATCCACTTTTAATGAGCTGCCTGGGCCTTGTGCAGACTGTAAGTAAAACATATTTAGATAATTATCATATAAATTGATTTTATGGTAATGGAATAAGCTGTTCAGAGCGGCTGAGACGAGCAAGAATAGGAGTGTGTTCTCATTTCCTTTCTCGTGTTTTTGTCTAGTCCCTCTGTGTCTAATGCTTACAGTGTGATAGTCTTAGACTCTGGGATCTCCCGTCCTCAAAGGAGCTGAACAGGGGGAATTCACTGAAATGCATAGAGACCGGTTCCTGATTCACACCAAAACAGCTCAGGTTAATCTCTGATTGTGCTCTTAAAGCGTGTCTGTGTATGTTTTATGGTTGCATTATATAATTTTTTACATCCACTGGTTACTTCATTAGAAACACCCATCTCATTCTTTCACTCACTGGCCACTTTGTTAGGAACACCTACCTTAATCCACTCACTCACTTTATTAGAAAAAATACCTACCATACATTTCCACTTACTGGTCACTTTATTAGAAACATGAACCTAATACTTCAAATTACTGGACACTTTATTAGAAACACCTAAATTACCCTCTACCATATACTGGTACACCAGTTCACCTGCTTATTTCCCTTTCTGTGCTGTATCTTCTTAGCTTGTAAAATTCTCGTGAAATGTGTGTCCTGATATCTCAAAATCACACTTCCTGACTCTAGGGAGAGCCAAAGAGAAAGAAATGTCAATTCTTACACAATGCTGCTTTAAGGTACGTCAAAAAGCCATCTAGGCTAAAACTCTACTTATGTCAGAGTGAATGAAGAACTGGACTGATCTAATCTGTTATAGGCTGTGTAGGTGGATATACGTAAAAATAGAATTTAAAACATGACATTTAGAAATTTGAACAATGTTTAGATTTGGTGTCTCTTTACTATCAGGAATTGGGTTTCAAACCTTGAATTTGTATTCTGCTTTCCAAAATCCAATAAACACTGGCAATGCCCCCAGCAGACACTGCCCCAGGGTGTCTTTGTCATCAAGATCAAGGTTCTAGGGTTTTATTTATTAAATAGTCTTTTAAAAGATGTAAGGGCTTTCAGCTGCATCTCTTGTTATGGTTAATTGGGAGACTTCAGGAGAATTCTGATGAGTTTAGGCCTTTTAGATTAATTAAATAGATCTCACATACCCTCTATGTATCTCTATATCTGTGGGAGCTAGAGGAGGTTTCCTGCACCTCTGAAGATTCCAGCTCTTTTGAAGACAAACCCTGAACAGGAACAAAAAAGAAAGGTTAAGTCTCTGTGAACTGAGATACACAAAAATACACACAAATTCACACAAGCAGACCATCCTCTAGGGCCACGTGTACCAAGGCCAGGTTTCAAGTGCAAATAGGCCACATTCTGCCTAAAAAGAGTGTGAATTATGTATGAACTGCCATGGGAGCATAAACATGCAGTTTATGTTCAGTGTGCACTCAAATACACAAACCGTTCTTCTCCTTCAGAGAAATGTTTGACTGCAGCCGCCTGGATTCTGTGCAAGTTTCTTGATATTTAGTGTAAATTAAGTGTAAAGTAGTAGTTGTGTCTGTACAGCCTAATATTGTGACATGAAGCTCGGTCATGTGCCAGCTGGGATGGGATGAGATGTTCTGCTGAAAGCTGCTTTAGCTGTTATCATTTCTTTTGCGTAAATATCACAACAAATGTAATGTTGCTTAAAGACCAGAAGACAATTTTCCAACCACTCATTTCTCTCTTTCACAGTTTCAGAGACTTTCAGATATTCAAAGATTGTTTGACATATGAAGACTGTTTGTTCATGGAGGACACAGTGCCATGAGATAAGGAATTTTTGTGCTCAACTTTAGGATGTTTAGAGTGGAGCCTTTCAGGGTCTGATGAGCTGAACAACAAGATGTTACTTACAATCTGCTGATGAAGCCATATTTATAAATTACAGTCCAATCATCTCCATTTTTGTCTATGTTAAGTTTTCTAATTAAATTCTTAATTAAACCCCATATTTGCTCTCTTCACAATGTAAATATTTCTGAACGAATAGACCAGTGGAAAAGATCTGAAATTCTTTGGAATAAGCTCTTATTTTACATTAACTTCCTTTCAAAGTTAAGAATAAGTTTGCCTTCTCCTGGACCATTATCATTTTTGAAATACATTTGCCATTGGACAGCACTGATATAAATTGCATTAAGGTATAATTGATGAATTTATACATTTTGTACATTTATATTTAGTAATTGTACTTGTAAGTGGATTTTATTGGAAATTAACTCAATAAATTCTCTACAATTAAATGAATGTTTATGGGTTTAAAACCTGGTCTTGTGTCAGTTCATAACAGAAAATGAGTGAGCTTTCTCCTGAGACCCTCTGCCAGACCGAGCACTTATAATTTAATGAACCAGTGTCGATTTATTGGTAATCAGTAATCAGTCTGGACAGGTGTTTTTTTTAAATAAATGACATTAGATAAAACTGAAAGGAATTCATTAGATAATATGTGCAGTTTAATGTAATATATCAAATATTTTGTAATATACCTTTGTTTCACAAGGACTCTTATTGGACTGACAATGTCTGGTGTCCAATTAGGAAATCAAAGCCTGCCAAGGCAAGACTTTTTATCCATTATGTAAGACCAACCACAGCCCACCAACCAAACAGTGCAAAATTAGAAGTCAAAGTTAATGTGATTATCAACAATGTTACTAACTGAACATAACATTCAGTCACACTACAAGATAATTAATGTACAGTCTGCTCTGCATCTTCTCCCGGCCTGTGGTCTTGTACAGACAGTGTCTATGCAGACAAAAACTCAGAAAGACAACATCACTGGAGTCCGTCTGTACGAGACAGATGCTCTGATAGAGAGAAAATCAGTGAGGTTAACATCCTGTTGTCCGTTAACATCACCTACAGCAGTGCTGCCTTTGACTCTCACTGGAACACTGAATGTGGGCTGGAATCATTATGCACTAGTTATAGTGTGGACAGCAGGGGAGAGGAAGTAGGGCTCCTTGCAGGCCTTGAACTGACCAGTAATGGCTCAGCATGAAAATTCAGAGTACGTAGATGAGGAAAGGTACACTGCTGTGCAGCTGAGATGATTTCTTTCATTTCGATGTTAAAATATTAACCATTTGAGACCTATACACTCACAGTGAGGGCAAAATCACACATTGTCTTCTCAGCTTTATAACCCAGGAATTCATCCACACATCAGCACAATACACATATAGTTAGAAACTGCAGAGCAGAAGCATTTGTAAGTTATTCATTATAGGATATTATGACTTTATAATAATAATAATAATAATAATAACTGTTTTTATAAGATCCTGCTCCTGTTAGATATGGGTCATTTTCAAGCCTTGCCCTGTTATGACTAGCAGGTTTAAAAATCTGCATGGATCCTAGAGGAAGGATCTTTTATAAATAGAGGTCCTCCTGATGATACTGATATATTTTGTCACAGTAATAAGCCATCATAATAAAATATAATCAAAATCTTTACTTACAGACACCCAGCTGTAACAAATTTGAAAAGAGATTAAAAAGATGAAAAAGTTTAATTTCACTTTCAAGTCTTTAGATTAAAAAAGGTTAAAAACTAAAACACACACTTGGTAAATTTGGGATAAAATGTGTCTACTTCATTGAAGATATTAAACTTTCTCAAGTAATTACATATTTAATATACTAAAGGTCTTCCATAAAGATATCAACAGATGGCATGTGATTCATATAATTACTGTGTTATTGCAAATAAAATGTCAATGAACGGGGAAAAAAATCATTAAATAAAGCTAGGTCCCGAAAAGTCCACTATAGCTACATGGCTTATATCTTGAACATTTCCAATGCATCATTTATATCCATACCTAATAAGATGTATTGCAATGTATAGGTTTTAAATATTATTCCTATCCAATGAAAAACATGTATCACTGCTGACATTACAGGAAATTATGTTTAACTTTGAATGAAAGTTAATGTAAAATATAAGCTAAATCCAAGTAGCTTAAGAGCATTTCTATTGGTTTATTCACCCAGACATACATCATGCTGTATATCATCACATTTACTGACAGATGTGTGTATCACTTTGTATTTAGCAATATATGAAGAAAATAACATTTTATATTATACTGGTCCAGCATAACATTATGACCATCTCCTTGTCTCTATATTCACTATTGTATCAGCTCCATTGATCACACGGGAGCACTTTGAATTTCTGTAATTACAGACTGTAGACTGTAGTCCATCTGTTTCTATACTTTGTTCACCTCTTTTCACCCTGTTCAGCATTGCTGATAAAGTATGCAGCAGGTAGAACTTGGGAAGGTTCTTCACAATGGTACACATTCTAAGCCTCCAACCAACCAAAAATATGCTCTACAACAGTCAACAGTGGCAGTCAGCAGCACCATCTTGACCAGCTTGAGCTGACCAGGCTGAGTTTTTTATTTTTTTAAGAGGGATATTAAGATGTTTGAACTGATTTTAACACTTATTTAGAGATTGTTATCCACTTATATTCTGTCTTATATAACAATGTCTAATTGTAGTTTGCAAATGAGTTTGCTGATTAGAACTGTAGGGACTGGAATAGCCTCCAGGTGAAAGCAGTCATTTAAGCGTGTTCAGTAATGGCTCATTCCCGACATGCACTATAACAGTAATAAAGACTATTTCCCTCATGTGCTCATTAAAGCACAGTTCCTCCTGCATAGTCTGCCCCCAAACTACACACACACACACACACACACACACACACACACACACACACACACATTCACTCACAGCAAATACAGGAAATTACAGCATCTAGAACAGGTTGCTCTCAGCATTATGAATTTATTTCAGTGAGTTAAAGCTCCCTGTTAGTAGACTCCACGCTATTCCCCATGATACCTCACTGCAGTACTCTTTTAGAGAGATTTTTCTCACTCCACACAGAAAAATCCAACACACACACATACACATACGATTAGACCTTGTAATTCCAGCAAAATTCCCAGAGAGCCTGCTCTTGGCAGGGAGCACCTCAAGAACTGCACTTATCAGCAGGTCAAGTATGCATAATCACTCATGAATTCTACTTCTTTCTGCATCACAAGCACTGGCACCCATGGGCCATGAATATGTAATTCAATTTGTGGGTGCAGATTATATTGGGGGGATTGTTGAAATGCAATCTGTATTTAAATGTGATGGCTCATTTTAATCATGCCTAGTTTAAAATATTCTGTTTTATAATGTAAAATTTCCTGCTTGAAACAGTAATTAATGTAGTTTATTCCTAATATTTCACTGTTCCCGTGTTTTGGTGTGACAAGTCAGGGGGAACAATAACATAAGGTTACAGTCTGCATACTGAAACAGAAAATTGGATCAACAAAATCCATCCACACCTTCAAAAACATTTTAAGCAACAGTACACTTTGTGTTAGTCTGCTATCATACGTGTTTCCTCGTGTGCTTTAATAAGGTTTCACACATGTCATGAAAAGTAGCACAAAATGTGTCTCACATTTTGGACAAGAGAGGTGGGCTGCATCTGAAACTGCCCATGGTGTCTCACAAGGTAGTTTAATGATGAAAGTCTCTGTAACCAAATCACGAAGGCAACAATACATCCTTCTGTTGCAAAGGTATGGCCGGCTCACTTTTAAATATAAGCATTTACTTATGTTATCATTAGTCATTTTCCCCCAGTCACATGGAAGGCTAGATATCTAACCTTAGATTAAGGCAGTGTTTCATACATTTCAGACTGAGCCATTAAGTGCTTTGCTCAAGGGCCTGGAGTGCAATGTAAAATAGAAAGGGAGAAGCATAAAATCGTGGACATAAATGCAAGTAGATTGGTGATGTCAGAAGGAGAACTTGCAGGGATGTATGTTGGCATAGCAACACTTCCTCAATTCCTATTTCTAAAAATGTGAATGTTAATGTTTTGTGCACTAACCTGCCAAACCCACACTATTCAAATTACTATATAGTCTATACAGCAGTGTTTCTGCCCTGGACCTGGAGGTACCCCTACCCTGCATATTTCAGAGCTTTCATTGCTCCCACCACACCTGATTCAACTAATTAGCTCATTAACAAGCCCTTCAGCTGGGGGTGTGTTAAAGCTAAAACATGAAGGGCAGGGATGCCTCCAGGACCAGGGTTGAGAAACACTGTCTTTAGTATTTAGTATTTAGTGTTGTGTGGTCCATGTAGCATAAACAATTAAATGAAGTGAGCATAATTATACCTTATAGTTGCAATGCACGGTGATTTTTATTTATTATAAAACAGTAAAACAAGCTGTTGGGTTTCTGTTAGGACGACCATATTTTGGTTTTCAAAACTTGTTTTTTGAAAGTGGATCCTGATGACACACATGGGTCTGCTGAGGTTAGGATGTTGATAATGGAAGGCTTTAAGCAGGCAAGTTGTAGGACCATGGCAGTGTGTGTAAATGTAGGATAATAGGTCAAATCTGGTTTGCATTTAATCAGATTTGCTTTTAGGCATTTTAGGACAGGAAAATAAGGCATATGGTCACCCTAGTTTTTTGTGTTAGAATTTTAAGTTAGAATTGTGTCTAACTCACCTACAATACACATATAATCACTAAATTTCACATAATACATCTCACAGAAAGATGATTACAAACAGTGTCTCTCTTTTATTAGTCTATTAACAGTGAGTGAAGGAATGAAGAAACAAGTGTGATTAGACTAAATCAGCATCACCTCCACTTTGGACCATCATTCATTGAAATGAATATAATTTCAACTGTAAAACAATTGGAAAAAAATAGTGTGACTTTGGTTTTAGACTCACATTGCTAAACAAAAATGTCAAAACACAGCCAGTGTATTGAGTCTAAACTCACACATCTGTTCACTTAATTTGTCAAAATGGAAAACCCATTAAAAAATGTATCATGCACTCTAACTACTTTTCCCAACAAATGTCCCATGATCCACAGAAATAAAGGGGGATATGGCCCAATTCAACCATCTGAATTTGCACCAGTGGGTGCCGTTTACATTAGAAATAATATGCTGTGTGCTTTAATGACCACATGAGGGCAACAGATCAATTGCCTGAGGCAGCCCTGCTGTTTTGGTAAGGTTGACTGAGGTCATGGGTAAAAGTCTCTATTTCCATGCTGTCCAGTAGACCTTGAGGCTCCTTCTTTAGAAATTTAGCAAGAACACATTTTCTAGTTGTAGACAAGTTGTAGACAATACCTTATCTGACGTAAAAAGGACAGAGCCTGGTGTGTGTTTTATGAGCTGACAAAGCTCATCAGATGACTGGAAGAATACTGAAGTGTAATTCCAGTTGCTTTGACTTATTTCCACTAAATCATTTGATTAATTGCTTGACTAAAGCCCTTTACAGAAAGACTCGAACAGATTTCACGCAACACGTTGTACCTTTCAAGTATTTATCTGTTTAATTTCCTTATAATTTGAATCAGTCAGGATGATGATATAATACACCACTGATCAATCAACTTACCTTTTTTCATAATAATTGTACTGAACCATTCTTCCCCCATGTATAGTTAGATGACCGTATGGTATGATTGCCAAGAAGCATTTTGGTAAAAAAATGATTCCATTAACTGAAGTATAGCATTATAGCATTAAAACAGAATTCATTAAACGGTGCATATGTGAAACACGCATGTGCACACATTCAATCAACCATCCAGCCATCCATCTTCTTAATTAATTAAAAAGTAATGTTACAGCATTTCAATTGATCTATTCATCCAAAATTATTTACACAGGGCAAAGCAGCTACAGGGTCCAAACAATGGAGAAACGTAAAAGCAAAATGGAACTGTGGCCAAATGCGGTTAGGGAACCAGCCTTGTGATGGGAAGGTTGCTGGTTTGATTTCCTGAACTGGCAGGACATGAGTGAAGTGCCCTTGAGCACGGCACTTAACTCCACAGCTGCTCCCTGGGTGCCGTGGATAGAGCTGCCCACTGCTCCAGAGGGCAGTGTGTGAATTCACGAGTGTGTTTGTGTGTGTTTTACTGCATGAATGTGGAGGACAATTCCCCTGTGCACAAGCACAGTGGATCCATTTTCACATTTATGTTTGTATTTACGTTTTAGTTGTATCACAGCTGTGGTAAAAATGGTCATGGCAGCCCACGATGATTTACAGTTTGTACACTATATGACCAAACATACAGTGCACAGATTACAAAACCATGAACATCAATATAGAGTAGGGTTTCTTCTGGAAAGGCCTTGAACACACATTTGGAGTGTGTCTGTGGGAATATGTGCCCATTAAATCAAAAAAGCATATGTTACTGATGTTGAATGAGAAAGCCTGGCTCAGAATCAAAGTTCCAGTTAATTTCAAAAGTGGTCATTGGGGTTGACCCGCAGTTCTTGTAACACCATCTTCATTGACCTTGTTTTATGCACAGGGGCACAGTCATGCTGGAATGGAACAATAAAGGCTCTTCTCTCTACTGCTGCAACATCGATGGAAACATGTTAAGATGGAAATATCATTGTATACTATAGCTTTAACATCACTCTATAGTGTAAGTAAGAGTTTAAAGTTTGAGCTTAAACTCTGAAAAGCAACTCCAGACCACTATCCCGCCACCAAACTGTACAGTTGATGTTCATCATTCACCAAACTCCTTGTCTATCAGACAACCATTTTCCATTCCAGACTACCATGTTTCATTTTCCACAATACCCCACAATCACAATGTCTGAAAAGGCTGTTTGAAATCTTTGCAAATCTATGAAAAAAAAAAAGGACATGTACATACATTGGTTGGACAATGAAACTGAAACACCTGTCATTGTAATGTGGGAGGTTTCATGGCTAGATTGGAGCAGCCTGGTGGCCAATCTTCATTAACTGAACATTGCACCAGAGTGTGAAGGTTCAATTAGCAGGTAAGAGCACAGTTTTGCTCAAAATATTGCAATGCACACAACATTATGGGGGACATACCACAGTTCAAAAGATGACAAATTGTTGGTGCACGTCTTGCTGGCACATCTGTGACCAAGACAGCAAGTCTTTGTGATGTATCAAGAGCCACAGTATCCAGGGTAATGTCAGCACCACCAAGAAGGACCAACCACATCCAACAGGATTAACTGTAGACGTATCCAATAAATGTCATTCCCAAGAAGAATTGATGCTGTATTGGCCGCAAAAGGAGGCCCTAGTATGCCATACTAATAAATTATTGTAGTCTAAAACCAGGTTTCAGTTTCATTGTCCAACTTCTTGTAAGTATTAACAGCCTTTGCCATGACACTCAAAATTGAGCTCAGGTGCATCTTGGACACCTGTGGTAAATTCAGTTGATTGGACATGATTTGAAAAGGCACACACCTGTTTATAAGTCCCATAGTAGACAGTGCAGGTCAGAGCACAAACCAAGATATGAAGTTTAAGGAATTATGTGTAGACTTGCGAGACTGGATTGTATCGAGACACAGATCTGGGGAAGGGTACAGAAAAAATTCTGCTGCAAAGAAGGTCCCAGTGAGCACAGTGAGCACAGTGGCCTCCATAAATGGATGAAATATGGAACAACCAGGACTCATAGAGCTTATTCTTTTATTCAAGATGTGTGGATAATGTGATTTAGTCTACCGGCCTCTGGTGCTTATGCTAAAAGTAAGTTGGAAGACTTTAGTCTCAAGCCTGTATAGAAGTATTGCCAAAAGAATAGGACTCTCTGAAGCAGATAAACATGAACAAATTGGCACCATTCCTAATGTCAGACATGGGCTTGAGGGGTGAAAAGCTCTTTGCATTGAGCTGTAGAGCAGTGGATGTTTATGCTGATCATGGTGCTCCATCCAATACTTTTGGGCTGAGTTGGGGAGTTGGGGATGAGATTGGGTGGTGATCATACAACATCCTGATCTCACTAATTACTGATCTCACTAAACATAAAGTAATGTTAAACTTGTATCTGATGGATTACGATGGGTGTAATGTAGCAGATTCTAATTCATATATTTCAACACTAATTCTTTAATCTTAAACTGAAACTGTGTTTGACCTTTTGAGCAATTTATTGTTAATGAATTCATTTTAAAAACATGACTTTTATTTGTATCATATTTAATACAACAGGGTTTTCTTGCTCATATCATTAAAAATAAATTACATAGAAAATAACACTTTTTATACTGAATTTCCTTTCAAAATACTACAAAGGGATGTTTAAGATGCATCGGATGGAGGTAGTAACAGGGTATCAGATTCATTGTCACTCTGACACCCCCCTCTGCTCTGTGAAGGTGGGGTGACCCGGGCTCGGAGCGCCGCTGGCCTCATTGGACGCGTCCATTCTGTCGGCAGAGAGGGGGGGGCGGCTGTGCCGCAGGTAGTACAGTCCGGGGGACGGCCCTCCGCTCAGCCAAGCGGCCACAGCGGCAGCGGCGCCGCTCAGCCAGCAGCAGCATCGGCGCGGACACGGACACCGACACGGCTCTGCTCCGCTCTGCTCCGCTCTGTTCTCCGCGCCTCCGCCATGAAACAGACCCTGCTGGACCTGATGAGGATGAGCCGCATTTGCCGGATGGCGCTGGTCACGTGTTTGGGATCCTGCATTCTGGTCATTTTTTATTTCCAAAGTATGTTTCAGCCAGGTAGGAAAGAGAGCCTCGCTGTGTGTGTGTGTGTGTGTGTGTGTGTGTGTGTGTGATACAGACACGGAGCGCTGTGTTGGGATGTGAGAGAATGTCATTAATAAGTAAAAAAAAGAGAGAGAGAGATACAGACAGAGAGAGAGAAGAGAGAAATACAGAGAGAGATAAAGAAAACAAAGAGGAGAGAATGAGACAGAGAGAGAGGGAGACACAGACACACACACACACACACTCACACCGGGGTCTAATATAAAATATTTTAAAAACTATAGTTTTGTTTGAATTGTTTATCCTTATTAACCATTTGTTTATTTTTTTAATTATAATAATGTTTGTACAGCTTTGGCAACATAGACCTAATGTCCTGTCATGTCAATGAAGCATATTTGATATTGATATTGAACAAAACACAGAGACATACAGAGAGAGAGGGGTGAGAGTGATACAGAGAGGGAGAGCGAGACAGTGAGAGAGAGAAAGAGAGGGGAGAGAGTGAGAGGGATACAGAGAGGGAGAGAGAGAGAGGAGAGAGAGATTCAGAGAGGGAGAGAGAGAAGAGAGAGCTACAGAGAGGAGAGAGAAAGAAGAGAGAGATTCAGAGAGAAGAGAGAAAGAAGAGAGAGATTCAGAGAGGAGAGGGAGAGAGACATACAGAGAGGAGAGAAAGAAAAGGGGAATAAAGAGAGAGAGAGAAGAGAGACATAAACAGGGTTCTCGGCTAGTTTTGCTGCGGATGATGTGTGTTCATAGACCACAGTTGTCTCGTGCACGTCCTCACAGTTGGTCAGTCAGTCAGTGTTTCCATTGAGCTGCCGGTGTGTGTGTGTGTGTGTGTATGTTGGAAACTTTTCTCCCCTCACATACACACATACACTGAGAGAAATACAGTTATTAGCACGTGCCCCGACCGGCTGCTCATCCTGTTGTGTGAAGCGGATGGGAGCGCTGGGAGCTGGTGAAGATTCCCCTGAGTCCCTTTAGATCCACACACCACCATCTAACACAGTGCACACATCTGTGTGTGTTTGATAGAGCGAGAGAGAGAGAGAGAGAGAGAGAAGAGAGGAGAGTGAGAGAGAAGAGAGAAATTAGACAGAAGAGAGAAGACAGAGAGAGGAGAGAGAGCGAGAGAGAGAGAGAGAGAGAGAGAGAGAGAGAGAGAGAGAGAGAGAGACAGAGAGTGTTTGTGTAAAAAGAGGAGCCTCTCACTATGAGTCACTGAGTCACTGTCATTATTCTATATTTCTCACCAAACTATTTAAGAAACTGGTTTAACCCCTCTAGCAGTTATTCAGTTATTACTCTAACGGTATCTTTCAGGAACTACAGAGGAATAATCATGGTTGATTCAAAAGTTTTGAGGGGAATTCCACCGATTTTCCAAAGCGTCTGTATAAAGCAGTTGTTGACATGTAAACAAAGTCATTTAGAGAAGCTTAAAGTGAAACGGTTTGTACGGAAAGTTGGCAGATTCTTTTTTTACAGCAGTAGTGATAGAAAACGGGGTCATAATGGTTACAACACAAGTATAACCATTTTATTTACTATCCAAACCCACCAGTGAATGTACAGGTGTCTGTGGCTTTACTGAATGTGTAATGATATCATAGTGGTTTGTAGGGACTCTTTGGTTTTCGGTCACCTATTGCGTGGGCTTGTTCTAGTGGTTGGGAAGTGTGTGTAGCTCTGAATGTACTTTAAACTTTGGTTTTAGGTCAAAGCCTTCTCAAAACTGTTCTAAAATAACATCCATCATATTGAAAACCATCTAGTCATGTGTCTTAGCAAAAATGTAAAACAGAACCTCTGGTTAAAGGTTCTTTTATTAAGTCTGCTTCCATCGTGGAAAGGGGTCATTTAACCAGGCACAGAGACAAAGTGTTGGGACACCTGCTCATCTGTTGTTTCATTTGAAATTAATGGCATTAAAAAGAACATCCTTTTTTGTTGGAGTAACCGTCTCTACTGTCTAAGTAGAGAAAAGAGAATTAGGTCAGGATGTTGGATGACACCACACCATCTCATCCTCAACTCCCCAACTCATCCCCACTGTTCCACAGCTCAATGCTGGGAAGCTTTATACCCCTTTAGGGGTAGGTGTGCACGTGCTGTGTGCCCATTGTATGCAGTTTTGATGGTGGACATGGCTTAGCAAGGGCACTCGGACTAATCTGCAGCTATGCAGCAGGAGATGCTGCACTGTGTTTGTGAGGCATTCCTCTTCAGGTCCTGTTCCTTTCTCCATGTTTGATATGTCCCTCTTTGGACCACAAGCCTTACTCTTTTGAGGTGTCCTGGCAAAGTCAGATCTACATACCTGACCATTTCTCCTGCAACCCAACCCGTCATCTAGGAGAACAGACTATTCAGATACTGTCCAATGAACATCCAAGACCATGATATGTTCCATGGTTACAGGATATTTAGTTCAAGGCTATTTATTTCAAATGTGAGTGGTATTAATGTTTTGGCTTGACAGTGTAGCACTAGAGTTTGAAGAACCTCTTGAGACTATAAATACCTCTCATCTTAACTATGCAATTTAAATCCAATGTTAAGATATTCTTTGCCCATGTCCTTTGCGTTCCAACTGTTTCTTTTCTCTCAGTTATTGAGCTCCTTTCCACTGACTTACATACATATGGACATGTTTTATGCAACCATCTCCCCCACTGTCTGATTAATATCTTACAAAACTATGTCCTTAAAACCCTTATCTTCTTTCTAAATCATTCTAAAATTCATGGTGGCAGGATTGACCTCATTGTGCATTGAAACATACCAGGAAACACACATAAACACACTCTTGCTCGCCTTAAGCGCACCTGAGCGTCCAGAGCAACCACCAGCATTGAGTGACAAGGCTGACCTCATTTGTTCCAGGGTGTTTTTTGATCCTCCACCTCTGAGCAGCTGAGAGGAGGCGACAGGAGGACAGGGAGCAAGAGGAAAGGGGTAGTCACTTCAGGAATGTGTTGGGGGATCTCAAAATTCCTCAGGCTTTGTAATAGGAGGCAAAAAATGTAGACATGTAGCAGGAGCTTCCTCTTTCACTTCTCTTGACTGAGATTGTGTGACAACTGAGGCTCTGTTCTTAGTGCTGTACGATATATTGATATACCAGAATACTAGGGCTGTTGTCAAGCCGGGCCTTTTCCACCACTGGGATCCATTCTGGTTTGCAAATTCCTACCAATGAAAATCACCTTCATCTTCTTATCGCCAAAAGTTGATCCATGTTTAATCAGTGTTTGTTTTTGGGAGAAAACAAACGTGTGTAACAGCACATATGCTCGCAGGTAGTCCATGCACACCGCCATCTCTGCGATTCCATTTACTGACCCTGGGCAGCGCCCTCTGTTGATGGCATCTTCTGTGACGTATTACGGTGCCACTAACACTGGTGTAAGCACAGGCTGGTTCTCTGAAAACACCAAGGTTCTTCTTATAAGTCCAAACAGAACAAGTTCGAGAAGAGTTTATTTGGAGGAAAAGACCTAACATTGATAGCAATTTTTAGATTTTGACATTTCTCCCCAATTCTCTTCTCTAACGTCCATTTCCCATCCTTTAGTTAGGATGCTGCTTTCACACAATCCCACCATTGAAGGCTGAAGGGGCGCTTGTGTTTTCTCCAAGTCATTGTATAGCTCAATACGGTTGGAGAAGAACACTAACTAACTAATTGCCCATCCTGTAATGTCAAATAACAGTTGCCTGCGCTCAGGGATGGAGGAGAGAAGACAGAGAGGACCATTCTACCCACACAAAGAGAGCAAAGCCTGTGATCTCCCAATGACAGGGCCAGGGCTTAGGTGGCTGCACCACTCAGGATCCCAGTTTAGCTAGTGGATGACAGGAACTGCAATAATGACTATGTACGTAACTTGCTGTATGCTTTAGACAGGTTTGAAAGAAAAATGTAAATGTTCGTTTCTGGACTTTTTTCTGTCTGGCCAGAATGTACAGCACATTTGGTGTTCTTCAGCACTTCAGCAGTTATAACACACTCGGAGTTCTTCAAGGTTTATTAAGTTCTAGGCAATGGTTCTACATAAAACCATGACAATGCAAAGTACCATGCTGAAATCACGTTTAAATGGTTCTTCATGAAATCTTCAACAGTGTGCGTGTGTGTGTGTGTGTCTGAGAGAGAGTGTGTTATTGTTTGTTTTTGCTCTCTTACAGTGGTTTTGGTGCGTATGCAGGATGTCCTGTTTGTGTGATATTAGTCTTCCACTGGGAGAGGCCCGCAGATTGGGAATGCTACCAGATAGCAGTTCTCATTTCTGTACATTCCCACACCTGTTCCTGTTTGTATGTCATTACTGTCAGCAAAAACCTCCTATCTCCAAAATAGTAGCCTTACAGGAGAAGGGGGAAACTTCAATGGAAGTGAATGTCAAAAGATTTCATTGCAAGTAATTTTAGAGTATTTCTGTTGGTGTATTCATGATTTTAATTCTGACACAATGCAAAAACTTCCAGACTTACATTATGTAAAAATGGTAAAATTGCAGATACAAGGTTTTTGTATAACAGCAACAATATATAAGTAGATATATATATGTAAATGGAGAAACTGTATTTGTTTGAGCTGGTCTGGTCTCCTGTCTTTGTCCTCTGTGTGTGTGTGTGTGTGTGTGTGTGTGTGTGTGTGTGTGTGTGTGTGTGTGTGTGAGGAGGGAGCAGTGTGTGTGCAGTAGCGTTTGGGAAGTAGCCAGAGGCAGTCTTATTGAGGCCTGCCTGTCTGATTTGGCTTGATAGACTAAACCGGCTGGAATTCATTACTGGTGTCAGAGAAAGCTGATACGGTAGCACAAATAAACACACACACACACACACACACACACACCTGCATTACTTTATGTATTATGTGCATCACGTTCATTATCACAGTGCCCTAAACTTTAGCCTTTCCACATAAGCATATGGCTCTCTATTTTCCACACACACACACATATAGAAATGCACACACACACACACACACACACACACACACACACACACACTGAATATAATGAGGAAAGAACTGTGGTGTGTGCGCTTGAGATAAAGGGTTTACAGATGTTTGGGGTTTCTTCTTTAGCTCATTAGACACATTAAGCTGGGCTGTGGCTCAGTGCTCCAGGAGAACCTGCTCCTTAATGATGGAAAACGGCTCAAGTGTCATCAACCAGGCAACATCTGGACTCCAGGCATTCAGCAGAAAGCACCCAGCTTTGAAAATCAGATATGTTACCAATTAATTCCAGCTATTACATTTATACATGGTACAATGTATGTGGATACCCATTCTTCTGAATGCATTCAACTACTTTAAGTTGCACTCATTGCTGATACAGGTGTGCAAATGCACACACAGCTTGTCTAGTCTCTGTAGAGAAGTAATGCTAATAGTATAATATTGCCAGGCGTGGACCAGAGAGATATAAATGCCCCAAGACTGAGCAGTAGAACTGTATTGTTTGGAATGAGGGTGCCCTAACCAGTACTGGTGGGATGCTCTGGGAAGTTGGGGATGAGGTCATTAGTGCATTTAAATCAAATTATATTTTTAATCATTAAAATTTAAGTCGAGTGCTTTGTTAAATATTATAATGGCTTATAGTCATCATGATGCACCAATGTATTAAAGCAAGAGTAGGTTGCATTTGTACATTAAAACGACAGCTACAAAATGATTGGATGTGACCAAAATGGATCCCTAATCCACTAATGTGTATGTCAGCCATTTACTTGTGTGTGTCTGAATCGTGAGGTGGAATTTGAATGTGATTTTGAGGGTACTATAATCTCTGAATATGGACCAGAATGCAACTGTGAGTCTCGTTCCTAAGCAACACAGTGGAACAAATGGAGCTGATGACGTTTGCTTATATAGCTGCTAAGCCAGTGATAGTTATGAGCCCCTGGACGCTGTGAAGGTCAGATGTTTGTAAGCAATGTAATTAAGGATTATTCTATGAACAGCACAGAGCTTTACTAATTTAATTCAGAATTCAGTTTGTGTGTGAACGGACCATAAAACGGCTTACGCTCTCACTTGTTTATGTGACTGGTATGATATGAGTTGCTGATGATGAAGTGTCCGAATGTATCCATGTTTTTACTGCTGCTTATTAAACTAAATCTATCCCTATATAGTGCAAAACTAAGGAGGGAAAAGGGTCCATCATAATGAACAAAAGGGTCAGTCCATCATAATGTACCATATACACTCACTAACTCGCGGGCAAAGCCAATCCCCCTACCACCTACTGGGAGGAAACGCACATGGACACAGGTAGAACACACCAAACTCCTCACAGACAGTTCCCAGAATGAAGAATGAACTCAGGTCTTTGACGCTGTGCAGCTGCTGTTATCCCATGACTTTCAGGTTTATTGACAATTAGACAGATGCTGTATGTCATGGACTAGAGTTGCACAAATCCTGACAGTATCAGAATACATTCTCCATATTGCTATTTGGGGAATAATACAATATTGTTTATTTAAATGAGGCAGAAGAGTTTTGTATGGACTGAATTTACAATAATTCAGCTAATTAAGCTGTGGTTCTCAATCCAGGTCTCAGGGACTCCCAGCTGGCTATGTGTATGCTTTGCTCATGTGTTCAAGAACCACTTACTTAAGCTGTGAAATTGTTTTCTGTGTTCAGTCCAATAAACACTTGAAGCCAGTTTTCCTGACCTGGAAAACTGACAGGCCATTGTCAGTGTTTCATGTTTGAGATGCTTTTGACATATTTATGGAACACTACATGGTGATTCAGTATATATTTATATATATTGAATATTTATATTTCTATCTTAATGCACTTATTTGTAGTAAAATGCTCTAAAATTGGCAGAAAAATGCCAGCTAGCTAACTGTGCAGACATGGTCAGCCCATGAATGATGGTATTTTTTACTATTATAGCCATTTTTTGCACAGTTTAATAAAGCGGTGACATGTAATAGATCTGACTGATTTAAATGCATTAACCAATACTGTTGAAGAAATAAACACCATGAAAGGTTAGATGTTTGCTCGTCTTTCAGCATGAATTTGAAAGTCCACCTTCGAACAATGGCGGAGTTACTCAGTTTTATTGAATAACAAGGGAAAGACATCACAGGAGTGTATTTTGAACACAGAGCTTCAGCTAGCTCAGAGATTTGATTAGCACACGGAACTTTGACTAATGGTAGCTTGGAGCTTTCACTCACACGTGAACGAGTTTATATAAGTTTAAATAAGCAATGGTGTGGGTTTCAGATGAAGTAGAGGAAACGAGCTAGGTGATGTTACCCAATTGTTAACTGATGGGTTCTTTTTAAAATGTATAGATAATAATTAGAAGATAATTATGAAAATGAGTAGACATGGACATTAAAAACCTCTGGCTGTTAGCAGAAATTTAACTTGTCATTGTGTAACTGTGTATATTTGTTCCAAGCTGTCTTGGTACAGACATCACTGATATGGTGTACACAGACATTCTGGGAATACATGGTACGTGGTAAGCTATGCAAAGTGTCCATACAGGGGACAATAATTGATCAACATGTGGAACAAGTGTGAATTTCCCCCTGGAATTTTTAAGGTGCAAGTCAATTGAACATAATGTTTGGATTTGCGTGGAATGCAGGAGTTGTGGTGGATGTAGTCCAGTGTGGTGTAGTCACTCCTGAACTAAATGGTACAGTCTTGTTGGGGGTAAATGTTAGAATGCTCGTAACCTACAACTGTCAAACAATGCTGACCCATCCTTGTCTAAACCATCATGAAACTGAAAGTTGAAAAAAAGGTGAAATAAGTTGCAGAAAGACTGGAAAGTAGCTGAAATGCTTATTTTCAGTTGTTTCAGATACACTGAAAACAGAGCAGTGAGTGATAAATGCAAACACACACACACACACACTTATTGGACTCTTTCTTTGATATAACATTACAGCAGTGTGCCATATTTCTTCCATGTGCCCATGTGCAAATATCTGTAAATAATGTTCTTCAGAGTTTATGAATTTTATTATTTACAAAGCTTATTTATGCTGCACTGTTTATTTATCTATCATCTGAGTGCTTTGCTCTCCCTTTGCTGCTGTAATAATGTGAATTTCCCCAGTGCAGGACTAATAAAGGATTATCTAATTTTATCTTATCTTAAATGTTGGCCGGGAAAGGGAGCAAGGAAGAAGACGAGAAGAAGAATGAAAAGAAACTTAGCTTACTAAGTCTTATTCCGTTGGAAGATTTCCTTGATATTCACTCCACCATGTATGCCTAGAGACCATCATTAGGATACTTAATATCAAATTCCAAATTCTGGTTTGACACTCCTTAGACAAATAAAAGCCAGATCAAATAAACAGGGATTCCACTGGAAGGGTTTCAGTTCATTCCAGTAGCATCAACTAATTCAGTCCATTCGTGTGGCACTTTGTGTAGCACAGATTTCCATCAATTTGCTCCTTTGATCTGAGCCATCTTGCCCATTAAGGTCATGAGCTAAAGGGATTTGATTGTCAGAGTGGGTGGTGGGGCTGAGACGCAGGTGTGTTTATAGATCTGTGTGTGTAGTTTGTGAGGAATATGAAGAGAACTGGGAATATGCTTCACAATGCAAGGAAATTGCCATTCAGAATATGCCTTCTGGGCCTTTCTGCTGCTTGACTTCGTTCCCTGGCTCTGGCATGTGTACATGAATAATGATTGTGTATGTGTGTGTGTTATTTGTGACTTGCTGTGTCAGCCCATCCTTTTGTGTTGTCGGGTCGTTATGCAGTGAGCTCTGTGCTAAAGCGGTTATTGATAAGCATTGATTTGGCTCTCAGGCTATATCGCCGCACTGCTAACAGGCAGACTGGGCTTTAACCACAGCCAGGCATTATCATCACCTGCTGTAGGGCTCAGCTCTGCCACTCTAATACAACCTCTGAGCCAGCGGATAGGAGGCTATTAACACACACTCACACACACACACACACACACACACACACACACACACCTACAAAATGCTTCCTCCAGCTATAACCAACATACAGTCATGACATTTCAGTCAGATAAATACATGACTGAATAAATAAACACTGAAAATGTAATGCATAAAACCTTTTCACACTTTTGCGAGTGGCTACCTGTCAGTTTTCCTGTTACTATTCTCAGTGTTGAAATTTAAGGGGTAAGGGTTATAAATGCAGTTGCATTAAGGATATTGTAGTGCAATTACTGTTGTTGTGATGGCAAATTCAGGAATGCTGCATCTGCAACAAGGAATACTCTTGGATCTAGACTCACCTCTTGATTCGCACAACAGGAACCCAAACTCAACATGTACTCACACATCAGAGCCTCAACGCTTGACTTTAAATTGCATCTCAAAGCCTTGTGGCTTGATTCAGACTCACACCTCAGAGACTTGACTTAGATTCACAGCCAATAGATTCAAATTCAGCTTGCACCCCAGAGCCTAAACCTAGACTTGCACTCGGTAGACTCACCTGACCTGCAATCCAGTGACTCATATCAGACTCACACTCCGGAGGCTCAAGACTCGACTCGGACCCACACCCCAGAGACATGAGACTAGACTTACACTCCAGGGACTCAGCTCAGACTCACACCACCAGAGATTTAAGACTCATGATTGTTACCTCTAACTTAACTTAGACCCCAGAGAGTCAAGACTCAACACAGAACAGCGTCTGAACAGTTGTGGGTGTGTCTAGTTGTACAGGAGCAAGGAGCAATTCGTCTCGCATGTTGTAGTCTTCTGCATCATCTTATCGCCAAAAGTTGATCCATGTTTGATCCCTGTTTGCTTTTTGAAAAAAAAAACATGTGTGTTACAGTACAAATGCTTGCAGCTCTGCCATCTTCTCATGTCCTTTTACAGGCGCTGGGCATCTTCTGTGACGTAATCTCGGTTCCACTAAAACTGGTGTAAATGCGGACTGGTTCAATATAAACACCAAAGGTCTTAGGAGCCTGAATGGACCCAGTTCAAGAACCAGAGAGAACCAGGAAACTTAACTTGGACTCAAGAATCTACTCAGATCTGAATCTCAGAAGATTTGACTCTTACTTGCATCTCAGCAACTTGTGAACAATTACATTTTCAGCACCACTAAAACCCGTTAGTACCACCAAGGGATGAATTATTGACCAGGCCAGGAGGGTGTTGCTATTCGAATAGAATGTTTTAGATGGAATGTGTTCAGTGTGATGGTGGTGTTACCAATTATGTGTCAGTTTGGACATTTGATTGTGTTTTGCATTTGGTTGATTCGAAAGAAAATTTGAAAGGAATCAAATCGATTTAAAATGGTTTGTCTTCAGATGTACAGACATACAAAAAGCACTGTTAGTGTGCAGACAGGGTCCTGCAGTCTAGTCTCCCTGTTTTAGACTTTTTAAAAGTATTCCTGGAAAAGTGTGACCCCAGTGGACAACACCAAGATCCACCACTGCCATTAGTGGCACACACAACCCAAGACCAGAATGTGAATGTGATGTGTAGAGTGATAAAACCAGATTCTAAACCAGTGCAAGTGACAAACACGTGGAAGTGTGCATGACTTCGGACAAAGCGGGTTGTGCAGAAGTGTGAATGAACTAGGAGTGTGTCCTCTATGGTCTATTTAATGAGAGCAGTGGTCGGGCCCAAATTGGATGGAGCTGTTTGGGAGAGTGTTTGGACAGATCTAATGGGAATCATGATTGTAATCACAGAGAAATCCTTCCAACCCTTCACTGCTCTGTGCATTTCTGATCAGATCCCTCTCCTCATTTTCGTAGTGTGTGTGTGTGTGTGTGTGTGTGTGTGTGTGTGTGTGTGTTGTGTGTGTGCGTGTGCCTGCGTGCGCACATTTCTGTTGGCTTGTCTTGCCCTGTGTGAGTTTGAAAGCCCAGCTGTTAACGGTCCTCAGGGAAGAATAATCTGTCACTATCAACACCAGGGCTGAATGAGCACACCTGTCTAATCTCGCTTTCTCTTTTCTCTCTGTGCTCTTGCTTCATCTCGTTCTCACGCACTCTCTGTCTGTCTGTCTGTCTGTCTGTCTGTCTGTCTGTCTGTCTGTCTGTCTCTCTCTCTCTCTCTCTCTCTCTCTCTCTCTCTCTCTCTCTCTCACACACACACACACACACACACACACACACACATACACACACACACACACACACACAGGTGTGTGTTCTGAAGGTAATCTGTCTTGTTTCACGGTCCAATAAAACAGCAGCAGCTGATTAAAAGATATTTGTGTGTCCTGCTCAGTAAAAGGAGTGAAGGTAAAAAAATAGAGGGAAGACAAAAGACAAAGAGAAAGGGACAATGAAGAGAAAGGCAGTGAGAGAGAGAGAGAGAGAGAGAGAGTGTGTGTGAGAGAGAGAGAGAGAGAGAGTGTGTGTGTGTGCGTGTGTGTGTGTGTGTGTGTGTGTATATACATGTGTGTGTGTGTGTGTGTGAAGACAATGGGAGAGAGAGCATAAAGAACTCCTCTGAAAGGATCACCATGGAAACTGGGGTGTATTATGTGTTTTAGGGGATGGGGTATGTGTGAGAGTATGTGTCCATGGGCTGTGTGTGTGTGTGTGTGTGTGTGTGTGTGTGTGTGTGTGTGTGTGTGTGTGTGTGTGTTGGCAGCGGGGTCAGTGTTTGCATTGTGCTTCTGAGGTACAGTAGAGAGAGAGAGATCAGTCTTGTTAACAGATTGGTATTTGAACTGTCACACTGAATGAGTGAGAGGAAGCTGATGTTCATGTGAAGTGTGAGAAGAGCTGCTGCTGCTGCTGCTGCTGTTCAGGGAGAGAGCCTGATAATGGGGGGATCCCGAACTGTGTGTGAAAATGGTCTCATCAGAAAGCGTTGGAATGCCAAGGTCAATAATTTAGTTTCTCTCCACAATGAAGACATTCGGTTTGAATTTGTGAGTTCTGACAATGCCTTCAGTGTGTGCTTGTAGTATGGGGGGAAGAATGTGTGACTGTGAGGGAGGGGAGTCTGAGAACCTGGGCATAGAGGGCCAAACCCCCCTTTGATAATGGAGTGGTTGTGGGAGGTGGAAGCTTTGTCATGGGACATGAAAAGCAGAAATTGTGTCTAGAGGATATAAGACTGTGAGATCACTGATTGGGATCCTGAAACATAAACTATTAGATACTTTATGTAAAAAATGATAAAAGATCAATAATACACGATTGCATTCACCCATATTGTTGCTGGCCATCTTCTTCCATTGTTACATTCAAGCATAACCTGAACTGGTTCTTCTCATACCTTTCATTCAACAGGTTAATCTCATTTTCAGGCCTAGACAGTGTGATTTACAGCAAATGTGTGTGTTTGTGTGTGTGTGTGTCTGTGTGTGTGTGTGTCTGTCTCTGTGAGGCTTTGGGAGGGTTTCAGTGTTGAGGGGCATTAACTGCCAATGTCCTAATTCTTCTTGAGAGCTGTCTGATCTCTTACATGTCACGCTTTCATAGGAAATGTCATTTAAAAATTACATGAGTGGTTTTCACACTGATGTGGATCTGCAGTCTGTGCTATTTTAAGAACTGAGTGTGAGGTGATGTTTTCATTTGACTGTTATAGATCTTTTATGTCTATATATAGTGTAGGACTCCCCTTTGACACACAGTTCTCCATATGTGTATGTATGTGAGTCTGCTGTCACTTCCCCCAGCCAGCTATTTTCAGTGCTCACTGTTGCAATGTGCTCCCTCACTCTGTAATTTGTGGTGTGAGTGTGTGTGTGTGTGTGCGCGCACACACACTTATGTGCATGCGTATGTTTGTGCCCTTCCTTTACAGTGTAACTTCCAGTGACTGTAATTATGTGATGTGTATATGTGCATGATACAGGGACAGCGAGAGAGAGGGGTGGAGGGTGAATTAAAGATGGGAATGAGAGAGTAAGGGAAAGTGAAAAAGAGAAGGTGAGAGTGCCAAGTGTGTATTAGAAAGACAGAGAGAGAGAGATAGGAAAGTGGATAAGATGAAGAGAAGTAAATAGAGAGAGAGAGAGAGAGAGAGAGAGATGGCTAAGAGATATAGAGACAGATAAAGGAAAGTGTGTGAGAGAGACAATAATATTGAATGAGAGACAGAAAGGAAATTGGATATGAAAGAACGAATATGAGATGAGAGAGAAGTACATAATATAGAAATATCCACTTCCTGTGAAATTTTTGACTCAATAATAAAATTCCGTTTCAGAGTTCAGAGGTTCACTAAGGGTCGCTAAGCTGACGTGAAGTCAAAGTAAAAATATTTTTGACAGCAGTACTTTGCGACTTTCCTCAACTGAATTAAACATACTGTACGTGATGTGAGACACATGACAGCTCAAAAGGTCTGTGAGGTCAGTGAGGAAATGGTCAAAGCTTCGGTAGCTCAGACTGCAGCAATTACTTCAAAAAGGTTTTTGGGGATGTGGTCCCCCTGTGGTTGGTGGAGATTCACAATGTCTTCCTGCACAGCAGCTCCTTGTCACTGCTGCTCTCTAGTGCACAGCTTTCTGTTGCTTTCTGCCCCATCTCTGTGATGACGTTGCACAGAAACCTGTCTGTAGACAGGAAAGTGAGTAAGACAGACAGAGAGGGAGAGACAGAGAGAAAGAGAGAGAGAGACAGAGACAAGTGGATGAGATAGACAGGAGTCGATTATACAGTGAGTGATTGGAAAGTGTATAAGAGAGAAAGAGAGTGTGAGAAAAGTCGATTTTGGAGAGAGGATTTTGTGAGGGAGGGCAACTGCACAGAAAGAAATCTATTGTTTGTGAATGTATGCGGAAGTATGTGGGTGTGTGTATTTAATTATATATGTGAATATGGTGTGTGTGTGTGTGTGTGTGCTTGCATGTGCTTGCACGTTTCTGAGATAGTGGGTTTCAGTAGCTGGATTGCTTTGCAGTAAATGTTAGTTAAATTCTCCTTCAGCTTTCAGTCTTAGTGCCAAGACCTCCATTACATAACTTTACTGCTTTATTAGATTTCGGTGAATTACCTTCATCCCGTTCAGCTGCACGATGGCTGACTGTCAAGTGACCCAACATCCAGGTTGCTTCTGAGCTTCAGCTGCCACAACTGCTTGTAGGTTTGGAAGAGATCCATGCTGGATGATGAAACTTGTATTTATTTCTCCTTTTTTCTTCCTCTTTTTTTTACCGCTGCCCACAGCAGTAGGTGACATTGACACCATGCCATCAGCTGACTTTCTTGTATAGGTTCCCATGGCAACTGCCTCTGTGGCTTGAGCTTGGGGGGGCTGGGGCATGTGTGGATATGTGCGTGTTTGGGTTGATTTACGCTGCTGACTTTCTGAGTATGCTCCAGAGTAGCACATAGAGGCCAAGTCCAGTTCACAAGCACAAGTAGAAACATTCTCCTGCTACATCTCTTATTGCACTGTTCCCAACTTCAAGACCAGATAAATCAATAGTATTTAGTCCTGAAAGTGTTTTATTGATCAATCCTTGTTTCTGCTGTTGTTTCATGGGATAGCTTTACAGAAGGTTGGAAAAAATCCCATTCAGCCTAATGGTAGAGATGTACCAATCCTACATTTAGGCTGATTATGTTCCAATACCGATGCGATTTAATCCAATCATTGTGATTTTATATTTAACATAACCATATAATTGAGCTACAATATACTGCCAGTTAATTCTTGAGTAAAGTTACTTCTTCTAGACTTTAAAATGAACTGATTATACACATATTGACCAAAACATAACTAACGCCTAGTTCTGCACTCTTAACAAATGCCTTTTTCTGTAGTTCTGTAGAAAAGCAGGGGTATGAAACCATTTGGATGCATTAATTGTTCTCTGCCTGGTTAAAGGGGTTATTCAAATACAAGATAAAACCTTTATGGACCTTTTAAGTACTGCTTTTATATAGCACAAAAAGGGGTTGTAGAGAAATATTATATTCTGAGTCAGAATTGTTTACAGAGCTGGTGATAGAAACCAGACATCAGAAGCATGCTCCTCTTACACGTACCCTAAAATGGAAAGCCTTCAAACACTGTTGTCTCTTAAATGAAAAAGAAAAAAAACCCTCATAATCAAAGCTGAGCTGTTTAACGGCCCAATTCCAAATTGGTACTTAAGAGATTGACTTGTTTTATTTTGCATTATAATGCCACATTACACTGCAAAAGTCCCAACCGCTTTCCCTTAATGCTATATGATCTGATTCAATCCAATCTTTGTGAATTAGTAGCTAATATAACCAAGTTTATTAAGAATTTGAGATGCAGAAACAACAAAAAGTGGCCTCAGTCAAAAAATAATAACCTTATCAAATCCAGGTGATGTTGACAGAAAAGGAGCAGCATTATTATTATATGCTTCCAACAAACAGCAGTTAGATTTGCTGTCACTTTCTATTTCTCTCCTTTCGATCTAAAACTCTACTGGGGTTTAGCCCACATCGTAATTTAATCCCCTTCCCAAAAACCAGCAAAACACAAGAGTAGCAATGTATTTGCATTTGAACATAGATTAGAGCATCATTATGTAGCATTTTTGGCATTTTGGGTGGTGCGGTGGCTTGGTGGTTAGCACGTTCACCTCCCATCACTGGGATCATATCTGTGTTCTTCCCATGTTCACATGGGGTTTCTTATGGGAACTCCAGTCTTCTCCCACCTTCCAAAAATCATGGATCAGGTGAATTGGCTACTAAATTGCCTTGGTGTATGTGAATGAATGTGTATGTGTTTGAGTGAATGTATGTCTGTATGTCCGGCTGTGGATTGGTACTCTGTCCTGGGTGAATCCCCCCAGTGCTCGATGCAGTCCTCCAGATGGTGTGATAGAGAGTACGCTTTGCACAATTGGCTGCCAATTTTTGACAGTATGCAATGGCTGAGCGTGATTTTGTAGAACACTGTCTGTGAAGCATGCTTGGTTATCTAGAAATGTGCTATTTAAGTGTAACTAACTAACATTTTTACCCTCAAATAACTTCAAAATCATGTGACTCTCAGGCTTGGCATGCTGCAAACTGCACTGTGTAACTTTAGTGAAGTAGGCAGGACAGTGTTTGCAAGAGCTGACTGTCATATTTGTGTAACATTTTAATCATGTGTCAGTGCACATGTTTCGTTTACTTCAGATGATGGTTCTGCATCTCACAGCTTGTTTTGCTTTTAGGTTTCTTCAAGTTGATGTGTGTACTGTGGAAGGACTCTGTTTTCAGACTGCCTGTCTAGACAGTGACGGCAGAATATGTGAGTGTCTCTCACACTCGTTAAAGTCTCTGTGGATCAGTTCAGAGTCGACACTCATTTACTAAATACCTAGAATTAGAGAAGAGATGTTTCCTGGGATTGACTTGCAGCTTTGTTTCAACTGAGATATGTGACAGAAAGTCACACTTGCTCTGTCCTAACTAGGGATATCTGTTATCATACTGGCAGATAATTGTTTAATAATGCATGTCAGCATCTGATCTTTGATGATATGTGAACTTAATTGTCTCTATTTCAACAAAAACTTGACCATGTCCTGCAGTTTCTCATGATGTTTCTTTAGTAGCATTTTCCAACATCCTTTGAGGCTTGTCCTACGTAGAATCATTGGCTAGAGCAATACATAAAAAAAAACAGGGCTAGAATCAAGCTCCCCAGGGAACACCTAGATAAAGACCAGGATTTCTTTACCAATGCAGTCTGGACAGATGAATTCAAAGTTTAATTATTTGGGTAGAGAACCGAAGACATGTTTGGTGCAACCACAGCATTTGAGCACAAGGACCTCATACCATACTGTGAAGCATGGAGGTTGGGTTGCTGCAGCAGGGCCTGGCGAGCTCTCCATCATAGAAACCACTATGAAATCTTCATTGAATCAAAAGTGACTTGAGGGCAAAGTAGGACGGAAAGAGATGTGCATGGAGGAGTTGGGAAATCTTTTCCCAGTCTATGTCAGAGACTGGTTGACAGCCAAAGGATGAAATTCCTGCTATTAGAGCATAGGGTGTAAAAAACATTTTAAAAGACATTGTATGTGTTTAGTTATATCATCTCCATCTCTAAATATAGTTACAATGAAGATCGAATGTCCATATGCTTACATATTTTCAGGCTTCCATGGAGTGTCCTAACTTTTTCACACACCTGTACATACGCCTGCTTTCCTCAGCTCGTTCATCTAGGAACATATGGCTTACAGGTAAATTGTGCTTATACACATGCTTCATGATTTTCCCGACGGCCTTCCAAAGCCTAAGCTCTCATGGACCTTCTTTAGTCATGCTAAGTTGTTTGACTGACAGCAAAAGACGACAATTTGAACAAACATTGTACATCTAATGGGGTTGCTTTTAGTCATACTCATTCTTGCCCCCACCACCCCTCACCCCCCCTTGGGGAGTAGTAATGGTATGCTCCTACAGTAAAGACCTGCATGGATCATTGTTATGATTCTCTGGGGACAGGGGTGTGCGACTGGTGAACACGGTGTTTGGGTTGTTGTACATTTACAACCTCACGCTCTCCGCTCGCCAGACCATAAACAATGAGCTTTAGTGGCATTCTCTTCAGGTCAGCCTTGTGCTGCACTAAAAATAGTGAGCTGCTCAGCTGTATACACTTTCCCTGCATTAATATACAGTACAATGTATGCATATGTAGGACAGAGCTATTTGTGGAACGCACCTCTGCTTACTATGAAAAGCCGGTGTACAGTTTATTCACTTAAGCAGCAGGATGTTAATTCAGCTATTAATCCCAAAGCGTCTTATTCAGTATCTTCTACTATTTAAGGCCTTTATTGAGTCATGATATCATCTTTATAGTATCTCATTTACTTTGTGTGTTTGTGAAAGAGTAGGAGGCAGTTCTGCAACATAAACAGCTCAGCAAGTGAAGGTGATAATTGGAGTAACACACTGTTGCTGTTCTGTGCTCTTCTGCTGTTATATGTCTCCTCAGTGTGTGACTTGCGCTCAGTCTTCCCAGTCTGCCCATATGGGAGCACTCTCTTGCTGTGTGTGTCAGTCTGATAATAGAACCTGCTCCTCTAGACCCTGGATATGGTGATAGGTTCACACCAATATGTACCAAAAGCCAGCGGTGTGGCTTCACACACAGTAAGTGGACTTCTGAATGCAGCGGACCCCTGCTTTTCTTTCATTTTCTTCATCTCTTCCCCCCTTCTCTGCTCATCTTTTCTCTTTTGTTCTGCCAGCTCTGATTTCTTATCTCCTCTTCTCCACTTCTGCTCACTTCTCTCCTCTCCTCTGCTTGTTTTTTCCTTCCCACTCCTCTCAGGGTGCGGCACATACAATTAGAGGTTTTGTGGTGGAGGCAAGTCTCAGTGAAGCAGTACAGCTTAGGTGCTATATATATATATATATATATATATATATATATATATATATATATATATATATATATACAGTACCAGTCAAAAGTGATGGACTGACTGTATTATACTTGTACACACTTCTTTTGATATTGATATTAAAATCATATCAGCTAATTACATGTACTATATGGAAAACAATATTGGGACACCTTCTCATTCACTCTGATTTCAAGGGTATTGCTGGAGTAGTGTTCAAGGGTATTGCTGGTGTTTACTGTCCAGGAATGGTTTTCTACTAGGTTTGGGAGAAATTCCTGGAGGATCTGAACTAAAGTGTGAGCTGCATATACACATTTGCTTGGAAACCTCAACATGGTGCATCTATCCAATACTATTAAATTATAGTATGAACCAGAATGTTTTGTTTATAATGAAAAATAGACAAAATCCCTACAAATGCAGACATATTGTCTATTGGTCATGTGTTTTTTCAATACACAAAACACTTCCATTTGTTTTTTACAGGACTGGAGGTTGTAAGGTTTTCTTTTAAGGGAAAGAGGAAAAGTTTTGACTTTGTGTATGTGTTTAGCACAGTATTCTAATTTTATGAGACGCACTAGTACACACACACACCCACACACACACACACAAACTTGGCATGAAGACAGAATGGTTGTCATTGAGAAAGCAGAGATAGACGCAGCAGTGTTTTAGACACAGATTGGCTCTGCGTGGCTAATGTGGTCATTGTCATTGATTCTGCAGGAGCTGATAACCCTTCTGGGGGTTATCCACTGCTGGTGCTCTTCTCTCTAATGAGTTTTTTTCTTGGACCATTGACCTTATATTTTCACATTGAGACACACCAGAGAACACTGTATGAGGAAAAAATGGAGAAGAAATGTAGGAGATTCAGAAGTTCAGCTGTGCGGAGTCTGAGAGCGACTGTATTCATAAACCTGCCACCAGAGAGAAATGAAACTAGCAGGGGGTAGAGAGAGCGAGCGAGACAGTTCAGTTATTCTCTGCTGTGGCAAACTTCCCTAAATAGTCCCTTGTGATGTTTTTTTCTCTTTTAAAATTCCTCCCGAGTCACTTTGGTGCATAGTAATCATTTTTACTGTAATCCATGCCTGTTTTAGAAGCCAAACCCCACTTTTTCTGAAGTGATTTATGCAATGTTGTGATGCTGTTTTCTGGTCTCCTATGAGAATCTGCGAGCGATGCTATAAATAGATGTTATGATTGACAGGAACGAAATAGCGGACGTGTTTAGGGAGAGAGATGAGACTATGACTGAAAGAGTACATAAAGCGCAATTAGAGCGCCTATCATGTTATGGCAGAGAAGGAGAGGGACCAGAGCAAGAGTGAAAGAGAATCAATTTGAGTCAGAAAATGAGACAAAGACAGGCACTTAATTGATATGAAAGGGGGATTATGGCTTTGTTCAGCCAGCAGACAGGAGAAGAGAAAGGGAAAATAGTTGAAAAAGAAAGCGAGAAAGAGTTCTGAAGTCTGGTAGACAGTATAAGCTTCTGGCATTGAGATGACATTGAAACGGGCCATTGTGGGATTGAAATTCCCTGCTGACGAACCAGGATGTGTGTGTGTGTGTGTGTGTGTGTGTGTGTGTGTGTGTGTGTGTGTGTGTGTGTGTGTGTGTGTGTGTGTATGCATGGACACTCCCACGAGATGGCTTTGAGTTTCTGCGTGGATACACACACCAGCAGGCAGCTGGATGTGAACCCTGCCTTTCTGTCTCTCGCTCTCCTTCTCTAGCTTTCTCCTACTTTCTCTCCTGTTTTGCTGACTCAAGCAGCTGCCTCTCTCCACGAATCACTAATTAGCCGCAAAGGTGCTCAGATGTGCGCTGCTGTGATGTTTTGATGAGTCATTCATGACATTTCCTTAGAAGGACCATCACAGGCTGCATGAATGCTTGTGAAGGTCATTTCAAGGCAAGGTTACAATGAATGGGAAAAACAGGCAAGTATCTAAAAGCAGAGTGGGCTGCATGACTGTCATTGTTATTGTGATAAACGACATTACAATACATTGTCTTTCTGGGTGCTTGCAGTACTTTAACAACACTGAACAACAGGGTGTCACTCAAAAGACTGTAGATTTAGACCTGTTAAAGGCAGCCTGTACACAACAACCAGTGTGTAATGAGTGCATAGTAATCATATAGTGATCATATGTCAGCAAGTGTCAGTTGTCATAAAGTTGCTTTTGTCAAACCTGTAAACATATGTAGGTTTATCAGCTGTCATGGAAGACTGATGCGTTCTTACCAATGTTTCCTCCTGAAATTCAGCAGCTCCACAAAGGGATTTTTATGCCATAAAAGGAAACATGTGTCACATGCTCATTATTTATACATCAAAGATCAATTAAACCAATATATATATATATTTTAATTTTAGCTGACGCTCTTATCCAGAGCAACTTACAAGGTTACTCATATTACAGATGTGGGTCAGAGTAGTGTTAGGAGCCTTGGCTAAGGACTCTTATTGGTTTAGCACAGCAAAGTTGCCCAGACTGGGAATTGAACCCCAGTCTCCCACATGGTGTGTCTCACTGGTGGTGTTATCTGTTGTGCCACACCAACCACTTATTGTGATTCTATTGTATATTAGCTGTTTTTTTTTTTTTATCTAGCAGGTGTTTTTTATACTATTATAAATTGTAACATTGTAAAATTTGTTGTAAATTTTTTATTTTTATTTTTTAAATTTAGTTTGCAAGTCTCAGTAAAATTACTTTTGGCCTTCTAAATTGTAGATTATTATTTAAGGCATTAAAACTATGAAGGAACACATATGGAATTATATAATAAACGAAAAAGTGTTACACAATCCGGAATATTCTTTATACTTTAGATTCTTCAAAATTGTCACATTTGATGACAGCTTTGCATGCTCATTTTCTCGTTCACCTTCATGAGGTAGTCACCTGAAATGGTTCTCCAACACTCTCAAAGAAGTTCCCAGAGGTACTGAGTTCCTTCACTCTGCAAACCAGCTCATCCCAAACCATCTTTCTCAATTGGGTTCAGGTCTGGTGATTGTGGAGGCCAGATCACTGACACTCTGTCAATCTCCTTCTTGGTCAAAGAGCTGTTTGACCAAAGGTGTTTGGAGTTATTGTCATGTTGCTGGTTGACATTCAAGTGTGCCTTGAAATTTAAATACATCGCCGACAGTGTCACCAGCAAAGCATGCCTATACCATCACACCTCCTCCATGTTTCGCGGTCAAAACCACACATGTAGAAACCATCTGTTCACCTTTTCTGTCTCACAAAGACACGGTGGTTGGAAACAAAAATCTCAAATTTCGACTCACCAGACCATAGTACATTTTTCCACTGGTCTGATTCTCGGTCCATTCCTTGTGTTTCTTGGCCTGGTCATTTCTCTCCTTGTTCTTCCTCAGTAGTGAATTCTTTGCAGCAAATTGAGCATGAAGGCCTGATTCTTGCAGTGTCTTCTGAACAGTTGATGTTGAGATGTGTCTGCTGTTTGAACTCTGAAGTGGGCTCTAATCTGCTGTTAATTTGTGGTTTCTAAGGCTGGTGTCACTAATGAAAATATCATGTGCAGCAGGAGAAACTCTTGATCTTCCTTTCCTGGAGAAGTTCACATGAGTCAGTTTTATTGTAGTGATTTTGATTGTATTCTTGTCTGTACTTGAGGATACATTCAAAAGTCTTGCAATTTTCTGGGTTGACTGGCCTTCATATTTTAAAGTAATGATGGGCTATTGTTTCATTTCAAGAAATTAAAAAAACTGTCACCAAAGCAAAAAGTGACTACTTATTTTGGTTCTCAGTCCTGGTCCTGGGGGACCACTGCCCTACTTGATTTAGAGTTTTCCAGCACACCTAACTCAATGTACTAACTAACAAAGTGTTGCTGAGTAGAACTGAGTGTGTTACAACAGGAAAACTCTAAAACAGGGCAACCAATGATCTAAAGCATTTAGAACATATTTTGTTTATGTTTGTTTCCTTGGTACCTTTAATGTCATGGATATTAATGTACAATGTAGAACATAAAGTGTTTGGTTTGTCTCTCAGCACTGGGGTCTTGGGTTCAAGGCACTATCTGGGTGGCGTTTACATATTCTGCCTGTATCACGTGTATTCTTCCAGGGACCCGTGTGTGTGTGTTTGAGTGAGTGAATGGATGTCTGTATGCCCAGATACAGCCCTGGGAGTGCTTGATGCAGTCCTCGAGGTGGATGGTCGTTTGCCGTAGAGAGTATGCTGTGCACTATGGCTCCATGGTCCATAGGTCCAAACTGTACTGTATATTGTATCAAATATTGCAACGTTGTGCTGTATTGCTCTCTCTTATTCTAAGGCACAGGTTAAACAGTGTCTAGTGACAGATATGTGAACACTGGAGCTGTTTCTCTTTAGGCTTATGGAGCTTCCTGACTGTGTAGTGCAGGTAGAGCCGTTTGGATGGACACACTGTTAATATGGTGCTCATTTTGCCCTGGTGTTTTCACAGATAATCTAGAGGTTTGGTAAAGATGATCCTCCAACAACCCCTTTGCTCAGTTGAACATGTACACACGCATATACATATAGTCTCATTCACAGATTCCTTGTGTGTGTGGTCAGGCAGTGGGATGGAGTGTGTATTGTTTGGCTGCCACTGCTGCTTTGTTGTGATGGATGGAGAGCTTGAGTGGCAGATGGCTTACTAGCCTGCAGACGCATTATCACACACCAGGGGGTCCATACACACACAATACCCTCCCATCACACAGAGCACCAAAGTCATGACTAGATACTAGATCTCATCTACCCACATCCTCCTGCACAAAGAGGTGGGTGCTGCGGGGATGAAGAGATGTTGAAGTTTAACTCAGCATTTCATTGCTTTTTTTTTGTTTGCGTCTCTGGAGGCGTCTGTGTGAGGAAGGCGATGGGAGTGAATGAGAGAAAAGACAAAGAATGGTTTGTGTGTTTGTGTGTGTGTGTGTGTGTGTGTGTGTGTGAGAGAGAGAGAGAGAGAGAGAGAGAGAGCTGATGTAGCATTATAAGTGCTCCAGGGTGCTGACTACAGCCATTAAGCATAAGTTTACCTGATTATAATAAGCTTCCTCTAACTTCATTAACATCTGCAGTGGAGAGGGATGGATGTAGGGAGGGATGGAGAGAGAGAGAGAGAGAGAGAGAGAGAGAGAGAGAGAGAGAGAGAGAGAGAACAGGTGGGAAGAACAGAGAATAAGAGAAACAAGAGAGAGAGAGAGAGAGAGAGAGAGAGAGAGAGAGAGAGAGAGAGAGGAAGCGTGTGTAGGGAGAAGGGGGAAACAGTGGTTGACAAAAAGTGGAAGAAAGAGCTACAGTAATAGGGAATGAGATAGAGGTAAAGATAAACAGTGAGAGAGTGGTAGAGAAACAGGGAGAGGGAGAGAGAGAGTGGTAGAGAAACCATAAGAGAGGGACAGAGGGAGTGGTAGAGAAACAGTGAGAGGGGGAGAAGGAGAGTGGTAGAGAAACCATGAGAGAGTGAGTGGTAGAGAAAAAGTGAGAGGGAGAGAGATATAGAGAAACAGTGAGGAAGGGAGAGTGAGTGGTAGAGAAACAGTGAGAGAGAGGAGAGAGAGAGCATGAAAAGGAGTGACAGAGTGAAAGGAAGAGAAGCAGAGATAGAGAAACGTGAGAGTCGGGCTACATATATATGTGTGGGGTGTTTGTCTCTGGCTCTGTGTTAATTGAAATAGACTCCACTCCTCTGTGTGTGTGTGTGTGTGTGTGTGTGTGTGTGTGTGTGTGTGTGTGTGTGTGTGTGTGTGTGTGTGTGTGTGTTTTAGAAGTGCTGGTGTTACAGTGTTGCTGGTGTTACAGGCTTATTTCCTAAGTCATCAGCGTGTAAAAGTGTGCTGGTGTAATGGCTGGGCGAGCGCAGCACTAATCTCCTGTGGCTCTCAACCCGTATCCGTTAAAGCTCAGCTGGCCAGCCGCGGCTTAAGATGAGCAGTGTTAAATATGTTTTCAGGCCGGATGGGCGTTTGCAGTGTTTTCTGAACCTAGAGCTTTAACCTTTTACTGAGTTCATTTAAAAAGAATGTGTTCCTGGAATAATCTTGCGTGTGTCCTTATTAGCTTAGATGGAAGGGACCTGAAACGATAAAGACTCATTCCATGTACGTCTGAACAGACCTCACGTGTGACCTCATGTGTGATTTGGGTAAGTGTATACATGCGTACTTCTTTAAAGTCTCAGTTCCTCTGTCCAGTATCTCAGAGCAGATCTAGATAACCCTCAGACCACCTACGATGCAGATCACAGCCACTGACTTAATCCAGAATACATCCAAGACCAGACCAGACTGCAGAGCGTTTCTGCTCAAAACTGCACAGCAGCACCCCACCGTTAAACAGTCTCAGTGCTATCACCACCTACAGCTGTGTTCAGAAGCTTAGAAGATGTGTGTGTGTGTGAAATTGATATTGGGTCTAAACTACATGGTCTAAAATATACATACACCCACTTATTTTTATTATTATTATTTTTATTATTATTATTATTATTATTATTATTATTACTACATGGTGCTAGAAGTTCCAAAACACAATATAACTTGCCAAGACATCTTAATTTCCTTTTAGTGACCATGATTAACTACAGCTAGTAGCTTTTCTGTGAGTATTCTAGTAAGTTTTAGGTACGTTAGGTAAGTTCTTGTAAGTTTGACGGTACTCATTAGATTGATGATCGCATAGTACCATAGGAGCTCAGTGGTAATATGAGAAAGATGATCATTGATTTACATGAGTTTCTCTTGGAACCATTTCTAAACAACTGCAGATTCCAACGTAATCAGTTCAAACAATTATGTGTGAACAGAAATTGTGTAGCTTTACCAAGGTCTGGAAGGTCTGGTCACCCTCAGGTGAAAAGAAATTGATTTGGATGGCCGGGAACAACACAAGAACCACCCATGCTTCAGCATCAGCTAGGGGGTGGAACCTTGGATACAACTAGATGTTCAACAGGCCAGAGACCAGACCCCAAACACAAATTAAAAGAGATTGTGGAATGAATAAAGTCATCAGTCCTGTTAAAATATGTGGACTGTGTTAGTTTATCAGTTCTGCCTAGAATAATGACAAAATATCCATCAAACTTTTCTGATAGAACCTTGTTGATGGCTGCCAAAATGGTCTGGTCTAGGTGCCCTTGATGTCCACACTAACTGGGCAAAAGTATATGGGCACCTATTTATTCACGGTTACTTTTTAAATTAAGGGTATTATTATGGAGTCTCTTATATGCAGGATAGACTTTCAGGATAGATTATGGTTCTGAGGATTATGAGCATGGTTTTGAAGATTTGATTGCATTTCACTACAAGACCATTAGTGAGGTCAGGGTATAGAATGAGCCCCTCCTCATTTCAGCATGGAATGGATCACCATCATTCCAGAACACTGCTCCACAGTTCGATGGTGGGGATCATTTATACTCCTCTAACCCAGGCTTGCAGTATTTATAGGGGCTAGACAAGCTCTGTGTTTGTACATTTGCATGTAGATGTCAGCAGTGCATTTAGTAGAAGTGATGTGCATAAACATTTGGACATGTAGTGTATTTTTGAACCTGAATATATAATATAATGTTTTGTTTTCAGTTAAATGTGTGTGATACACTCATTCTGCCCCAGAGTTAAGACCCGACTATTCAGGTCTTAATACTATAATATAATGTTGTGATCCAGTAGCTCCTGTGAATTGTTTTGTAAATACATTGAAGCTCCTTTAAGTATGAAGTTTCAGGTATGTAGGGATATAGGGTGTGTTTCACCGCTCTATCTGAAGGCATGGTGTGTCTATCTGCGTGGGCTCTTGTCAGTGTTGATGTGATTGGAGAGCAATATGGAAGGCCAGAGGCAATCTGGGTAAAACGAGACAGATGAGCAGTGACAGCCTGCAACATGCAATGACACGGAATACCCCTACAGAGTGAGCATGTTTGTGTGTGTGTCTGTGGCAGAGAGTGTCTGGTTATTTGTAGGGCAAAGAGGCAAAGGGGAAGCAGACAAGAGGGAGAAATGGAGGCCAGGGTGCGACGCTTGCAGACACATGGCTTAGTGTGAGTGTATGGGTCTGTTTTTTTGTACAGTTTCAGAATAAAAATGCAATAAGAACAATCTGTATTACATATAGGCAACATATTTAGGACTGTGTTCTGACACTGTGTCAGTGTGTCTGTGTGTTTTAGTAATCTGTGTGGAATTACAATGCTGTGTGTGCACTCAGACTGCTGACATACTTGCAAAAAGCAGTCATTCCAAGCAAATGCACACACACATAAACCCACACACGCTCCATCACCCACATCTAATAGTGCAGGCTTTGCTTCTGGCAGTACAGGCTTTGGAAAACACCGTAGTCATGTATGTGTGTCTGCATGTCTTCCTGTCTATCTGAGCCAGTATGCTAGACAGCTGACTGGTTCTGACATAGCACCCTAACCGACCTCACTCTGACCTCTCCTAGAGACCTAATGGGGGTCTAATGACTGGGAAGGAAAGAGCAGTGCAGAGCCATGAGCCATTCTGGGAGAATCTACTCCAGGACTGTGTGTCCATTTTTGGAAATAGCTGTGTCACTACTCGGTGATGGGGATTCCATTTGTGGTGTATGAGGAGCATGTTGAGTGAGAAAGGAGCTGGGAATTAACCCTTCTAGTGACTGGTGCTGCTTTCCGATATTCTAGAGCTGGTTATTCATCTCAGTAGCTCAATACTGATATTAATACTGTGACTTTGGTGCTGGTTTCTGGGCCATACATTAGTATATATTGTTAAAGTATAAGCAAAAGAATGGGTGAGATTAAACCAGGTCAAAGAGAGCCTTGTGTAGACTTGTAGGTTCTATATTGCACAATTTTTGTTTTCTCAGTTCTATGCAGAACCATTTTTCTTCATAGATTGTATATTTGGTTACATTTGGCACCTGTCGTTTTACTGTTCGCAGTCACTAAATCAGGTCTGACTAAATCACTATTTTTCTGGCAGATACTCGACTGAATGCAAAGTCTTTGTTTTTGCAACTTCACAAGGGGGAAGCCGACAATCCATCATGCACACACGCTCAGAAAGACTCAAGGAAGCTGCGCTCAAACACTTTGTGGGACGACTGACACATTTAGACAGAGACTCACAAGGTCACTCTCTTCATAAGTACCAAAGACCATTCTTGTTACCTTTCCCCTTCCCTCTGTTTGCTCTCTCCATCTCTCATCTTTCTCTCTTTCTCTCAGCTCTGCTCTTGAAAGTCTTGCTGAAGGGCCCACGTCTGCCTGTCATCACATATTTCTCCGTCACACCCTCATGCACACACGCACACGCACACGGTTTTCAGCTCCTCCCTAACACTCTAATCATCCTGTTGGTAATTGTTGTAGTGCATAATTAAAAGATTAAAGACTTGCACAGAAGAGGAAAGTTTAAAAAAGAAAAGGATGTGAAAAAAGTCCGAAGCCAATCAGTACAACTGCTCGGTGTGTCTCTTGTTGTCCTACGGGATCTCACACACACACATGCACACTCATTTAACTGTTATCTGAAGTCACCCAAACACATCTTAATTATGGAGCTTACTGTAGTGTACTAATTCCAAATCTTAATGAAGCTGTGGCCTTCACCATTCAGCAGCTCTGGCATAATGGAAATCAGTGCAAAAACAAATTCTTGAGCTGTGCATGTGTAACGTGTGTGTGTGGGGGGTTTGATTGACCTATATTTTGCCCAAGGGTCCTCTGTAATCTTCACTGACTGAAGATCATTCTGTTTTTTAGAGCAGGATTACATCAACAAGCGGTAACAGCGCACACAGGAAAAGAGCCTTTTCAAATGAAGTGCAGGCTATGCTTACCTGTGAGCTGCTGTCAGATAATCATATTATTTGCTTTATTGTGTCCAGGTGCAACAAGATGTTTCTCCAAGAACACTATATGGCCAAAGGCTTATGGATGACTCATCTGATGTTTCTTCCCATCTGAAAATCTTGTGCAGCTCCTCCAGAGTATCTCATTCTGTTTCTGTGGAGAGCATTCACCGTGCCAGGAGTGTTTGCACCTTAATGCCCCTGAAATCATTATAAAAGGTGCCCTTGAATGGAATACTGTTTTTATCTTGGCATAGTTGCAGAATGAGAGATACTGGTAATGACATACTGCAAAACTCTGCCATCTCTTCATTAAAAAGAAAATTTAATTTAGGCAAAACAGAGCTGTAAAATGGGTCAGTTCCAACCCCCCATTTGTTACATAACAATCTTGACTCATTATATTTACTTCAGCATTTCTATCATATACCAGCAAAGCCTTTTGATGATGTACTTTGAGAGAGTATGGAAACATGGCTGAAAAAAAGCTAACATTAGACTGACCGTAGAGGGGAGATAGGCCACTGTGATCATCCACATGGGGAAGCATCTTTGATGCAGCACACGAAAGCCAAGGTACTGTGTCTCTGACTCAGGGTCTAAAAAAATTCAAATCTAATACTAAAGTGATCAGTGAAGGGAAGAGGGCTGATCAGCTACAAGCTCTTCGGCTGCCTCACCAAACAGCACATTGAAAGGACTCGGAGAGGACTGCTATCAGTTATGCCTCAGGAATGTTAACAAAAATTAATTACTAGTGCATCTAAGAAAACATGAATATCATTAAAAAGCTCATTTGTGATTCCAAATTTCATTCCAAAAGGTAAGCTGCCATGTTTTATATTCATTACACGTAATCTGACATTTTAAGCCTTTTTTTTTGTTTTAATGTTGATCAATTTGGCTTATAGTTCATGAAAAACCAAAAATCCAGAATCTTAAACTATGACAACATTTGAATTCAAATTTAATTAGATTACAAATCACAGTGTCAACTTTAAAACCAAAAAGTTTGAAATATATCAGTTTAAATGTAATGAATATAAAATATATTAAATTATTTTTGAATGAAATGATCAAAAACCTTTTTCAGAGTATTACATTTTTTGAGATTGCACTAATATATTGTTTATGTAACCGTGCGGCTCTATAGTAGGCGATTGCCGGCTCGTCACAGTGCAGTACATTTTAGGTGGTTTCTTTCAGAGGAAAAAATCAAAGGGTTGTAAATAAATTTGTAAAGGTGCATCTTGGCATTTTATTGGTCACATACATTTCATTAATTTAGCACATTCTGTGGGACCTTTAAGAAGGGGTAGCTAATTTTTTGGACATGTAAGTGTAATTCCGGGGCATTTTTTTTTTTTGGTCCACTTCCCTGCTCTCAGAAAGTGTTTCAGTGACATGGCTGAGTACATGAGCATTTTCTGCCACCTTTGCCCTTTTTTGCTGCGAACGAGGGAATGAATGTGTTTTTGTGTGTGCGAAGGTTAGATAGTGATGAACTAATTCCCCAGTATAGCGTAATCCCTTGTTGATGGATGGCTGCAGATGCTGTGTTATTATGGCCTGGGAGGAAATGGCCTGCCAAGCCTGTGCAGTGCAAGGTTATGTTTTAGCTCGGCTATAGTGTAATCACATACATAGAGTGTATACTTTAGAGTTCTCCCACACTTGTATTCATACACACACACACACACACACACACACACACACACACACACACGCACACTCTCCTCGTCCTGTTAGGACCATGCTTATTCCCAGTACTTTGTCACTTTTACATCTTTGGCTTAGCAGGATTTAGCACTAGAGTCAATTCCCTAGACCAGTACACAGATGCTGTTGGTTTATCTGTCTTTTAGAGTTTTCATTTTCCATGTCCTTGTGAGGCTCAGGAGACGTGGTGAGTTAGTTTAAATAAAGATATAGCTCGTGCTGTCAGCATTTTATTTGCACATCCATTTTATGGTTTAGAGTAGAACTCACTCTGTATTAAAGTGAAAGTTTATCCAAAATCTAATTTTCTTTTTTTTTTTTTTTTTTAGTGTAGCGAAACACTGTCATATCCAAACGTTCTGCCACTCCTGCTCAAATGACACAACACAAATGTCATGTACTAAAAGTCCACCTTCATTGTGTGCACAGATTTATGTTCCCATAATGGTCATAATTCATTTTTACAGGACCATTTTCCCCTTAGATTCCCTTACACAGGCCTTTTCTCTTACTGCTGCTTTAAGACATTTAACATTACTGTCACTTTAAAACCTCTCCAAAATGAGAACTTTAGAGAAGAACAAAACACATTAAAATTCAGTAGAACCCATTATAAAAAGGTTTGAAAAAAATCTGTGTCAAGGTAATTTTCTGAGCATTTCTATTGGTCTGTTCATCATGAAATTCTGACATAATATAAAGAACTGTCAGTAACACAATCTAGCATTAAAGAAGGGTTTTTGGAAGACAGCCATGATGAGATAAATGAATGAATGGATATAAGTTACACTTATATAGTGCCTATATATGCCTATATATCAGGACTCTCTTTACAGTCACACTCAGTACTCAACCACCATTGTCATTGAGAAGCGGCAACCAGTTGGGCACAGATTACTCTCTGCTGGAAAGACTGTAGTGCACTAAGCACTGGTGTTCACCCAGGAGAGAGTGCCGGTCTCTGGACATAAACACTTTAAAGTGTTTTAAAACTTTCATATTTGCCAGGGCAGTTCCGAGTATCAAATTCAACAGACCTCCATGTTTGTGGGAGGAACAATGCACGGACCATTGGAGCAAACCGGGGTCCCCAGAGGAATCCCACACAGACACAGGAAGACACTCTGACAGAGGAAGCCGGAAAACACAGGTCTTGGGACTTGAACCCAAGATGATTTAACCTTGTTGGAGTCCCACACAGCCATGGGGAGGCCATGGAAACTCCACTCAAATTGGACTTGAACCCAAGATCCCAGCACTGCAGGGCAAGAATGCTAAACACCAAGCTACTGTGCCATCTGAATGAGCTCTGTTCTGATTGGCTGTGCCTCATTTAGAAAGCACTCCTGAGAACTGCAGTAAGAATTGGCAGGGTAGACATTATATTGGACACCCCTTTTAATGAATCCATTCAGCTACTTTAAGTTGCTCCCATTGCTGACACAGATGTGCAAATGCACACACAGCTCATCTAGTCCCTGTAGTGAAGTATTGTCAATAGAATCTGACTCTCTGCAGCAGATAAACCTGAACCTGTTGGCATCATTGCTTAATGCCAGGCATGGGCTAGAAGGGTATAAAACCCCCAGCGTTGGGCTGTGGAGCCGTGGAGCTATGTGCTCCATCCAGTTCTTTTGGGATGAGATGGGTTGGGGGTGAGGTGGGGTGGTGATCATCCAACATTCTGACCTCACTAATGCTTGTTGTTGAACACAATCAGATCCTCATATTACTGCACCAGAATCTATTAGACAGCATTCTCTGGACAGTATAGAGAATTACTCGAACAAAAGCAGGATAAACTCTTTAATACCCTTGATTATTATACAATTCAGTTCAGTTCAAGTTTGTTAAACCTGTATTAGCAGATCAACTACATTTGGGGCTCTGGGAACCCAGACAATTACCGTAAATAATCCCACTAAACAGGGTATTTAGTTCTACAGATTTCATTCATGCTCTTCCACTGAACCCCCTCCACCTCTTGTACAGGGTTTGACCCAACACTGTTCAGTTGGCATGTTATGATGAAGGGGTGAGCTCAAGGTCAGGCTGCTGGGAGAGGTTCTTGGGTGCCTTACTGTGCCATTTATAGTGTTGTCAGCACAGAGGAAATGAGAACAGGTGTGTTTCTACTGTAACCTCAGCACTACTGATTAGTGCATAGCTGGCTATCGGTGGAACAGGCACATGTGGAGTGGGCACACACTGAACCCTTTGTGCTCAAACGCGGTTTGTTTTGGACCTCGGTAGGACATATTATATCATCGTTGTCTGCATTTTTGCTGTGCATTTCCTGATGAATGGACTAACAGAAATGCTCCAAACTTACCTGTGGTTACATTTTTGGTTTGATTATAAATCATTTTTATCTGTTTATTATATAAAAAACATGCACTAATAAACAATAGCATTATGACCACTTCACTGTTTCTGCATTCACTGTCCATCAGCTCCACTTACCATAAAGGAGACTTTGTAGTTCTATAATTACAGACTGTAGTCCATCTGTTTCTCTGCATACTTTATTGTCCTCCTTTCACCCTGATCTTCAGTGGTCAATGGTCCCCACTGGACCACCACAGATCAGGTCTTATTATGGCTGGTGGGTTATTCTCAGCACTGCAGTGACACTGATGTGGTGGTGTGTTAGTGTGTGTTGCACTGGTACAAGTGGAGACAGCAGTGTTCCTGAAATGTTTAAACTCCTCACTGCTGGACTGAGAATACTCCACCAACCAGAAATATGCAGACAACAGCGTCCTGTGTGCAAGACACACTAATGCACCACCAACATGTCAGTGTTACTACACTGCTGAGAATGATCCACCACCCACATACCTGCTCTGTGGTGGTCCTGTGGGGGCCTGACTATTGAAGAACAGTGTATAAAGAAGACAACGAAGTATGCAGAGAAACAGATTTGCTACATTATAATCTAATCGTAGAACTACAAAGTGTTCCTCTATACAGTGTATTTAGAAACAAGGAAGTGGTCATAAAGTTATGGTTGTTCGGTACAGTTTTAAACAAAGCAGCTCTCCTTTATATCCAGTGAAAATTACATTATGATGTAATGATAGAAAATGTCCACAATTAGGATTTAGAATGTTCTTTTAACTTAACTTTTATATGTCCTGGTTTATTGCTATTTTTCCCACAAACTGAACATGTGCAAAAACACACACAGGAGTACAAGCCATGCAAATACGCACTCTCTTTTTCTTCTCTCCATGTTGGAGAGAAGATGACCTGATGAGCTGTAAGCTGTGTTTTGCACAAATATGAGGAGGACAGATGAGTGCAATTGGCTGTAATGACCTTTCTCTTTGTGTACTGTGCTCCCTGTATCCATTCCATCCTCCAGTCCTGCTCTCTCTCTCTCTGTCTCTCTCCTCTCTCCATCACCATTCCCTCACCGTTTGCTTTTTCCATCATCCTCTTTTCTCTTCTTTCATCCTGCATTACCCCCTCACTACTGTAGTAGGAATAAATGCTCTGACATCAAAAGCAGGCAACATAGTATAGCTTCAGGCAGGCACACATGCACACACACACACACACACACACACACACACACACACACACACACACATAAACACACATTTAGACTGAGCTGTGTGCACATGTGACTGTGTGTGGGTCTGAATCAGTTTGCAGAATAGATAATAGTGGAAATTCATAATGTGCATTAGGTTAATGCTGTTATATATAAGTGTGACTGGCTCACCAGAACTGCTGTAGGAGGGTAGAGAGAGAGACATGAACACCGAATGCTGAACTGTAACTGTCAGTTTGGCACAAAAGCAGCTTTTATTGGCCATCACATTAGCAGGGCTGGTTATACAACAGTAATGAACATTTTCACTGTTTGATAAACATACATTTTCTACTGTAGTATACCTAAAACGCTTGTGTACCACTGTAGCCCTATTGAGCAGTAACAGGGCCAAATGACATTTTACGCACAAGTTACAAAAGGACATTTTACTGTGGCACATTTACATGCTTCAGATTTGAATCTATTTTGATGATGAATTGAGTAATATGTAAATTATGCCTACTAAATATGCATAATAAATATAGCTGTTTGCTACTGATAATTTCAAATATACATTAGCATCATATTATTCACCAGATAATCACTGCAAATTCATCAAAAAGATAAATCCTCATAGAGCTAATGCATAAAGTTGGCACAAATGTGGCTGTTTATGCAGTTTAAACTGTTGTGCTTGAAGTCTATGTTGCACTAAATTGGTACAATTTTAGTATTTTTAGGAGTATTTTGCCTAAATAATTAAGTATTAACAATTAAGTATTAATTAAGAATTAACAATTAAGTATTAATAAAATGTAAGTGATTTTGATTTGGGTGGAAAACCCTTTGTACGTCCCTGTTATTTTGCCTTACAATGAAACAATCAGATCAGAACAAGTGCTGTTCTCCAGTATTGACGACATATTCTTCTGAGGTTGTCACCACCTTTTTCAATTTAGTTTGGACTAGAGCTTTATCGAGTAAGTTTATCAAGTAACTATAACCAGTCAAAACTGTTACCAAACAGTTTTGGGGGTTTGGGATTGGCCCATTTAATAACTCTGTTTGGGTTAGCATGCTACTTATTTTGATTTCTTTAATTTCTTTAATGGATGACACAGTGTTTGAGGATTATGATCACTTTACCTCATATTCAGCTACATCAAGATTAATACAGTTTTTCATTCTAGAGCCTCATTTAAGGTTTTCTGCTATTTAACCGGGTGTGTTCTGTGGGGCATGGATCTCTTTGGTCCATCCAGTAGATCAGTAGAACCGTAGAATGTGACACACTTTACAGTCACATTTTATCTCTACTCTGATTAAATAAAACAGTGATAAGCAATTTTAATTATGAGCAGAATGAGTTTGGCCACTCATTCAGAAAACAATGGGGTGTGTCCAGTAATAAAGGAATCCCTGTGCATCTTTTATACAGTCATAAAAACACAGTAGCACAGTAGCAGACGTGCATGCAGCAGCAGATTTAGGCAAGTTAAAGAGCACATCAGCAAAGTCTCTGAATGAATTGCTCGGTTCAATAGGGTTAATCAAGTTTAATCATGTGATTGTGGCAGACCTGCTTCCGTTGTTACTTCATCTGGCACGCGGAGACACATTACATTACATTGGGATTTTGGAGGTTATGTAATATTTCTCAGTACCGGCAACATGAACATGTGATTAAACTGTCAGCCTGTCTTTAGTTGATTTGTTTTAGCAGATTTAGTGAAACCCTGTTTTGGTATTCCAATTGTATCAAATAGCCTTTAAATCACAAATTAAATGATTTACAACAACACTACCATCTGTTTTACACCAAGAACCCATCTAGGAGGACATGTCATTTCTAGGGTGCCTTGTAATTTACTGCTTTTATGAGGCTGCTGGTAGAGACTACGCAGTGTTTCCAGACAACCTGTGAAATAAAACCTGTCTGCAACAGCACCATATGTTCAAATCAAAACGACCATGTGTTCAATACCATCAAAGCTAAATATCATGCTTTCAGTTCCATCAGATGTTTCTAGCAAGGTTTCCTACTTAAATAAAAAGCATAAATAACCCTCACTACTGAACCGATTAGCAATAGTAATCAGTATTAAGCATTATTAGGTAGCTAGTTGATGCAAGTGCATATTAGTGAATTTACTGTGCACTACATTTCACTGAGATTTCAAATGTACTTTTTTTGTGCTATATTTTCATGACTTATGTAGTGACCTATATAGGGTTTAAGGAATAATTTGAGATTCAGCCTGCAAATCCCTCATATTCAGCTCTACTGATTGTTATTTCCAGCTACTGTCATCCCACATACTTACCCTTCTGACACCAATAATAATAAGGCATTTGGTTCTGTTTGCTGTAGTAACTCTACAATAACATTAAACTACAAGCAACTCTACAACATTAGCAATTGCTAACATGTTTCTGATGTTGGGCATCTCATTCAGAATCACAAACGTCACTATCCCTCATATCAGACATATTGGATGAAGCTCAGTTACTCTAGAGGACACAATTCTACTTCTCCATAGATCAGAACTAGTAGGGAGGATGGGGATGGATTGGGCATGGTGATTTCAGACCCAGTGCAGTGTCAAACAAATTCAGTGGCATTGGTAGTACTTTTCTACAGAGATTATGAAAGTTGCATGCTTAAAGCACCTTAACGTAGCTGTATTTAGTTACAAGAGTGTAAAGCTACAGTGGCAGTATATTAGGGATGGGATATATTAGGCAAGTGTTGGATACAAGGAAATAAGCCTGAATAAGAATCTGAGGTACTTAAGATCCAGATTATGATGGCTGTTATGATGGTCTTGTGGGATTTTCTGTTATGCAGTGGTCATTTTCTACCAAAATGGTCCTATAAAAATCAACTGGTGATGCCAGAACGTACACAATGGGGACTGCCTTAGTATTAGGCAGTTGTATTGTTATGGCTGATCAGTGTATACTCCTGTGAGTGAGTATATTATTGCATCCTACATTATGAACAGAAATCACATTTACAACCAGTGTTCTCTTCCAGGAAACACTAAAGTCACTGAGAGCAAATTATGTTTCCCATATCAATTTCATGAAAATTACATACGGAATATTCATGATACACCCACGCTAGGACAGCACAGTGCTTTGGAATATTTTTGGACACGCAGGCTTTTAATACACTGAAGTTAACAGTCGTGGAAACTGTTGGTATGTTATTATCTGCATGTGTGGGTTTTGTTTGTTTCTCGGTTCTAGTGTGATTCTGTCTATTTGCTCACTGTCTCTTTCCCTGTCTGTGATTTTTTTTTTTGCAGTAATGAGGCAGAATCCATTTGCAGCAGAGGGCTGCTGTCGAAAAGGCTCAAGAAATGCTCTTCAGGAGCTCTACAACCCCACACAGGTAACCGTGCAAATCCTGCAAATGACAGGCTTACTGTTTGTCATTGGTGGTTGGGATTCAAGTGCAAATAAAAAAGAAACAGCTGTGATTGTTTATGATGGTCATAGGCTGAGGTATGTTCCAGTGATGGAATCAGATTTACTGTGCTTTGGCTGAATTTGGCAGGAGCTTGCTTGGAGAGCGGTGGGTAACCTTTGAACCCTCTGCATAATGCTTGAGCGTGTTTCTATGGAAACTCAATATGGTAGTCAAATCCCATTTCCTTTGTTAAAACATGCATATCTGCAGTGCTTAGCATACAGACTCTCGTCCTCAAAGTACTTTTTGTGTGCTTTAAGCTCATCTGCTTCATCTCTGAGCTGCCTCTCCTCCCTCTCTTCCCCTCCCTCCTTCTCTCTCCTTGTCCACCTCTGCATCCTTTTGAGATTGACAGCTGTACTTTGTTGCCATGCCAACTGTCCTGCTCTGGAGCTGGAGCTGTAATCAGTTGTTTCTGTCTGGTCTTCAGAAAAGCATCTGACCTTGAAATGATCAGCTTAGGTTTTAAGCAAGTTGCGTTTCACGTCCATTTCATATTCTCCAAAGAATGTGTGGTGGATGTTCACCTGCATAGCATACAGTACAAATGTCCTATTGAAGCCTAACGGGGTATATTATAAAACACTACTATTATAAAACACTTTGCACTTCTTGTGCACGTGTATTTGGATTGGAAGTGAGAACCAACCCAGCACTGTAAAATAAGAAAACACCATCTTTTTTTCAGCTGCCTAGAAGAGAAAACACAGCATTCAGATTTGGCTAGGTTTCCTACATTACTAGCCCTCTCATTAAAATTATACCACCCCCACCTCAACAGTTTTATGATTGTGAAGACAGAGTTTCCAAAGGCTGCTGTAAATCAAAATATATAAAGTGTTTTTAAAAAAATGGACTGCAGAGAGCAAAAATGAAAATGAACTGCATTATGAGTGTCTGTTAATCTAAGAAAGAGACTGAGGGAGAGAGAGATACAGAGAGAGAGAGAGAGAGAGAGAGAGAAAGAGAGAGAGAGAGAGAGATGTCACCTCAAGCTGAAGATTTTTACATTTTTTTAAAAACAGGTCAAACAAAGACTGCCTACATTTTAACATGGTTCTATTCATTTTCTCTTCCCTGCATGTTAATCCTTTCTCTCTCCTATAGATTCTGATTGAATTTGATGCCCCATGAATCTTTATGCCACTTGGGTCTGCCTTGAAATTTCAAGAACATAACCACGTTTCAAACTGATAACTCTGTCATCAATTCTTCCATCCTTCCATGATCTCATAAAAAACCTATTGATTTTGAAGCGTCTGATATGTGTAAAACTTTGTTCTTACTGTCTCCTTCCTCATGGACGGACGGTGTGACTTTGCAGATATACTGTGATATAGCACCCTGACTCTTTCTCCTTTTTTAAAGTCATTTACTCTAAACCCAAGCTATGCTATGTCACGGTAACTGTGTGAACTTAATATCGTAAACTCAGATTTGCTACATAGTGCACAGTGTAATATGCTGTTCGGTAAAGCTGAATTCCTGTAAAACTATTAAGAGCAATGTAACTGTCAATACGAGGGGGAAAAAAATGCGATATATAAAGTACAGTTTAATTTTCCCTTAGTGGCTTTCCATGCGCATACACACATACCCATAAAAGCTCCTCTCATAAAAAGCTACAGTCATATTTCTGCAGCTGAACAGAGAGGGGAATGCCTGAGCAGGCCCACTGAAATGCGTAGTGTGTGTGTTCCATGGTTCAGTGGACCACTAGGTCATATGAGGCATCTGAAGGCAATAAAATTTCATTCAATTCTTGGATTACTTGCTGCAGTTCATAGAGAAAAGGCCACTGAGAGCATTACTGCTACAATTTGATTTTACAACATGTAGTGTCACTTACTATATATTATAGGGGTTGTTTACAGTACACAAAGAAAGTAGAGCTTAGCACATCATTTTCCAATTGTCATGGCACACTGGGCCCGTACATCATATAAGGCATTTGAAGGCAGTAAAGTCTTATTTTGTACTTAAATCCTTTACTCCTATATTAGAATAAACAACATAAAGAGGGAAAGCATGGGTCCACATCATCATCCAACTGGGTGTTGTATTAAACATTATTTCAACAAATGAAAATCATTCTTCAAGCAGTAATTAAGCCTAGGTTTAATTGGTATTACCAGTAATTATCATTGGAAATGCATTTTAATCTAGGCCTGTGGAACTGGCAGAAACTGTACAGTACCAGTCAAAAGTTTGGACACTGTGAATGAATATATTATACATTACATATCTTGGCTACTTTTGATATGATATTTAAATCATACCCCCCAGTAATGACGTGCTATATAGGCAAATATATTAGGACACCTTCTCATTCATTCTGAAATCAAGGGTTTATCCTGCTTTTGTTGGAGTTGTGGACTTTCCTGCCCAGAGAAGGTTTACTAGGTTTGGGAGAAACTTCTTTCAGGATCTGAACTGAAGTGTGGGCCGTGTACTGGCCTCAGTATGGTGTTTATATCCAATACTATTAAAATATATAGCATCAACCAGAATATTTAGTTTATAATGAAAAGTAGACAAAATCCCTACAACTACAGAAATATTCTCTAATGGTCATGTGATTTTAAATCCACTACAGAACTGGACAGAAACATAATTTTTTAAGGTCTTCCTTTAAGTGCTTTTTAATACATTTGAAGATACGCAGCATTAGCAAAACCATCTGCTGGATGTTAAGGAGGTTCTCAGTGATGGAGACCCGTTTCAGATATTTGAAGGTGTGTGTGTGTGTGTGTGTGTGTGTGTGTGTGTGTGTGTGTGTGTAGTGCCTTAGTGCCTCACACAGCTCTATTTAATGTAAGCTACTTATTGAGATTGATGGACAAATTTAGTTGATTCATGATCTCAACATTGTTTGCAGTGATAATTATTGAGAATCCAGAACCTTTTCATCTTGTTAAGAATTTAATGAAATACTTTGTTTAAGCTGGAGGATTATGAGCTAAATGCTGTTATCTTTTTCTGCAGTAAAGTGTGTTGCTCTGAAAAGCAGCATAAGACCATTGAGTCTGCTCCTGGGCAACGTGGGTAGGGCTGCCCACCGCTCTGGGCACATGTGTGAATTCACTAGTATGTACTGTATGTGTGTGTATCTGACTGTGGATGGATTAAATGCGGAGGACAAATTGCTGCACACAGGGAATCAGTGAGCACCGTTATCCTTTAGGTAAACTAATACTAAAGTACAGCAACCTAAACTCTATCTTACTTTATCTCAGAGCTGCTCCTTGTTCTAGAAACATTGTGATATGATTGTGGTACTCCACTTCCAGAACCTTCATAACTTCAGGAATGAAAAGAAACAGACCCTTGAGATGATGAGGGGACAGTGTGTTTTGATTAAACGTTTCTAAATAAAATTCTGACCAACTGACTGTAGCCACCCTTTCACTGTCGGTTAGTTCTGAAGAGTTTTCAGAGCTGATTGAAAAAGCAGTTCTTGGAGTTGGACACTCTTTCTATAGAACTGCCTTGACAACTCTAATAATAGTAATATCATGAATTTATGATAATATATATATATATATATATATATATATATATATATATATATATATATATAAACATCTTCTATATATTCTAGTGCCATAAGTGAAAATATACAATTACAATTTACTAGTTATTAATATATAGCATGGATACATTTGATGAATTTCTCTAATTCACATGCCATAGTACTAAGTGTGCTAGAAGTTGTCTAGTTGACTAATTTGTGATTTTTTTAATTAATTTCTAGTTTTAATCTTTTGCCTTCATTAATGTATTCCTACTATTGCAGTAAATGTTGTCTTTTTGAATGGGCAGATTAATGCTATTAAATATAGTAGTGTGATCTGCAGTTGTACTAGAATATAAATAGTATTACTATCAATACAAAATGCTTTCAGTAGCAGTGGGATAATTGATGTGAGATAGTTCACTAGATCTGTTATTATTATTTTAAGTGAGACTGCGCTGAGACAATGAGCAGCTGTGCTGTTTTCGTGTGTGTGTGTGTGTGTGTGTGTGTGTGTGTGTGTGTGTGTGTGTTTGCATTATTTTATGCTGACTCAGGCTGACCCTTTCTAAATCACACACATATGTGAAAATCTGCAAACCCTCCATATATACCCACACTGGAGCCGTAGCAGTGCTTTGTTTGTAGTTGAGATGTGATGTGTGGTTTTATATAGCAATTTGATGTTTTATTATCCACCTGGGAGTGGCAGGTACTAAAAACCATTGCTGATTTGCAGTTTCATGCCCATTAACACACGTACACACTCTCACACACTCTTTTTCTCTTTCCTTCTTTCTTTCTTTCTTTCTTTCTTTCTCAGTCTTCCATTCATTCTTCTTTTACAGCTGCTGTTCAGACTCAGTTAAGCCCTTTATGGCCATATTCACGCTGTAATGTCCTCTATTCCCTCCATTCTCAATGAGCTGAGTTACAAGGCCAAGCTGAATGCAATGAAGCGAGAGGCAGTAACAGCAAGCCATACGTACATTGGTGGCTGGTGGCCCGAACAGAACAGGATGTCTTAATTGTCCTGGAGGCTGAGGCAATGCAATCTGATTTGTTTAACCCCTGAACTGCAAGCATCCACTCTCTCAAATCTGCGTACCATGCATATTCATATCTTAATCAGGGGGTTAAGGGTAATAACTGAATAATAAGCATAAAGGTTAATGGGAGTAAATAATTTGTAGGATTAAAAATGATTTAAAGGGTCATTTTTGATGCATTTTTAATAAGCTAAAAGCGTGTACAGATGGCTATTTGATGATATATCAATACCATGATAAATTACATAATAATATTTTTATTTTTCAGCATTTCAATCATTGAACAACTCAGTGTTTCCTTTTAATGCAGTTTTAACATGTTTACAGTGTAAGAGGAGATGTGAGGCTTATTCTGCTTGTTTTGTACTGATCTCACGAGTGTGGTCTTCCACTAACATTAGTTTAAACTTCAGAGACCTATGACGGATTTCTTTAGGATGTTTGTGGTTTAATGTACTTTATTTGCCAATTTTTCTATTTATGTATTAAAAATGTATTTAGAAGAACAGTCACACATGTCAGATATTGTTATTTTCAGGGGATCCTAGGCTACTCAAATGCTTTGTTACACTATTTGTTTGAATTTGTGCATTTTGATCAAACTGTAGTGAGCAAAAGAAAGAAAGCAGTAGCCCCTTCCTTTTCGTTTTCTCTGTAACCCAATATCCGTGTCAGTGACATCATTAGCCCCACCCCGTTTCATGATCAGTCAGTGTCTGTGTGCAGGTTGAGTGTGTAAATGTGGACAGAGCTATAGGCATGCATTGGAAGGCTTTTCCTTTTAGCTATATTCCAGACTTGATTACTGTTGGATAGATAGGGTAAGTCTTGTAGAGTGTTGTGACGTGTGTCATTTTCTGTAGATTACTCTGATCCTGGTTTACGAAGCCTTGAATGCAGTATGAAACCTGCAAAGTTCAGGGAGTGCTTTATCATCGAACATGGCAAAGCTTGATCACAGAACTGAAGATTTGATAGATAAAATTAACAATAACCAAACTTATGCTTCACAGGAGCATCAGCAGTGAGAGAGAGAGAGAGAGAGAGAGAGAGAGAGAGAGAGAGAGAGAGAGAGAGAGCCATACACAACTTGTCCCCCAACTCTGATGCGCCATGTTGATATCACTAAATGAAACAGCGAATACATATAACGTGAATTATATGGGTCCTAAAATAGAGGACTCCACTCTTCTTTCTTAACCATATCCCTCACAATAGCTTCTGTATTGGGATTAAAACTGAATAATAAACCGAGGGTTCAGGAGATTAAAAAACACACTGACAACTGCTATGAAACCTCAGGGTCCTGCTGTGACTAAGTGATCAGTGGGTAAATGACTGGTTCTTGTGTAGAAAAAGAAATTACCATATGCATTAGTTTAAGTGCAAGCTGAAATGAATCAGAACACACATATATCTGCCATGAAGCCAGTCATTTAAGATCTAATCAGCTATGGCCTACTGCTTTTCCCTCTCTTCTGTAGCCTCATTATTGTTATAGATCTCTGTGGATTACAGAACGATCTGGCCATGGTGGACGCAGATGGAGCTCAATGTTGAGCTAAGTGACACTGTCAATGGCGATTCAACACTGAATATCCTTATCCTAGTTTGGACCTGAGCTTAATCCGTGTTCAGCACAATAACGATGTGTATATCAGCCTATGCGTCTGTGCGTTGACAGTTTGATACTATAGTGAAAGGTACTCTAGCCTCTCATTATCTTTCAGCTCGTCATGCTGTAATCATAAGATTATATATTTCATATTTCTTTTTTAAAATGCACACACACACAAACACACTCTGAGTTTTAGATCGCAGGACTGTGGGTATGAACCCGCTGAACTGTAGGCCGTCTCAGTAGCTTAGTGTAAGAAGCTTTTCAAGTGCAAAAGGTGGAAAATCACTGGCTTCACTGTACCAACATCTCTCTCTCTCTTTCTCTCTCTCTCTCTCTCCCCCCTTTCCTTTGCCCCACCCTCGTCTCTCTCCTTTGCTCGTCCTCGCTCTCTCCTTTTTACTCTGTATGTTTGTTTGAAGCCAGTTTTTTTACCTTCAAGAAACCTCTTGAGCATGTTTTTTTTTTTTGTATGTGTGTGTTTGTGAATGTGCATTCTGCTCACCCTGACTGACGCACATGCACAAACACACACTCCACAGAATGTATCAGGTATCTCACAACACGCTATCACACACTGCCATCTCAGATGGCTACTTTAAATGTGCACCTTTACGTAACCTCTCAATACAGGACCCTCTGTGTGTATGTGTGTCTGGCCAGTGGAAAGGGCACCCTGGCAGCAGCAGAGAGAGTCAGTGGAAACTTCCTGAGGGCACTGGACACTACCCTCCACCAGCTAGAGTGAGTGAGTGAATGAGAGAGAGAGAGAGGGGTTCAGTGTACTTCATAACAGAGCTCTGAGAAAGAGTCAATATGACTTACCTATATATAATTTCTCCTTTAATAACATGATTATTCAATGCTGTTTTCTTTAATAAAACATATTGTGTATGCTCAAAAGTATCCGGACACCTCTTAAGGAATTTGGGATGCATTAAGGTTTACCCATTGATCAACTGCACACATACACCAATTACATTTACATTTACATTTATGGCATTTAGCTGACGCCCTTATCCAGAGCGACTTACAGAATGTTAACTGTTACATTATGAGTTTCTGCTCTCGCTGTCCATTTTATCAGCTCATACTGGACCATACAGGAGTAATACCAGTACAGACTGTAGTCCATCTGTTTGTATGCACACTTTGTTAGACTCCTTTCACCTGTTCTTCATTGATCAGGACCACCACAGTGCTGCTGGAGTGTTCAAACCCTGCACTAGTCCATCAGGACACTGCCCACAGGATGCTGTTGGCTGGATATTTTTGAGTGGTGAACTATTCTCAATCCAGCAGTGACACTGAGATGCTTAAACACTCCTGCAGCACTGCTGTGTTGATCCACTCATACCAGATAAATACACACTTACACCAAAATCACTCTCAGCACTCAACCAGCACACAACAAGGAGGTGGTCATAATGTTATGGTTGATCACTTCTAATAGACTAGGCAGTGACACACAAGCCTAATGTCAACATGGCCAATGCCAAGCATCATAGACATATATAAACAGGATATAAAGCTTCCCAACAGTGGGCTGTTGAACAGAGAAACTTTCTGGCACAGCGTTGCATTGATTTGCACTATAATTCCAAATATCCTGTAGTTTGGGTCTGAGTAAATGTCTTTGGGATGAGGTGGGACCTCCAACCTGACCCCACTAAAGTTCTCATGCCTGTATGTACCAACATCTATTTGAAAGGGTGCTCACCGAAGAGTAAAGGCTGGTACTGCAGCAAAATGGAACAGATTAATATCCTTGATTTCAGAAGAAGTGTTGGATGAGCAGGTGTCTACAAAACCTGGACAAGCCTGGACATTTGGACACTGTAGTGTATATAGAACCAGTCAAATGTTGGGACACACTGAATGAATGTATTATATATTACATAACTTGGCTACTTTTTTTGATATTGATATTAAATGCATATCTGCTAATTACAACATGCGCTATATGGACAAAAATATTGGGACACCTTCTCATTCATTCTCAAATCATGGGTATTAAAAGGAATTTATCCTGCTTTTGTTGGAGCAATGTTCTTTACTGTCCAGGGACAATTTTCTACTAGGAAACTACTGTGAGGATCTAAACTGAAGTGTGGACTGAATACAGGCCTTTAAGCTTGGAAACCTCAATATGGTGTTTATATTCAATACAATTAAAATTTATTGTATAAAGCAATATATTTAGTTTATCATGAAAAATAGACAAAAACCCTACGACTACAGAAATATTGATTTTAAATACACCAAAAAATCGATTTGTTTTTATAGGATTGGACAGAAACTTTAAGGGTTGAAGAGAGTAGGTGTGTCCAAACGTTTGACTGGTACTTTATAAAGAACCAAAGCTACCAAAGATGAAAAATGATGGAATCGTGTCACTGTACAAAAAGACACAAAGTGACAAGGGCAGCAGAAACTGCTAACACAGACATTCAGCACCTTTAAATGTTAAAGAGTAGAGAGACCTTAAGTTGGGATTTAAAAATTGGTATTAAAAATGCTGGTCTAATGCTGAGTGATAGGCTGTTTCTAAAGTCTCTGTGCAGCTACCACAAAGGCACAGTCACCTTTGAGCTTTAGCAAGACTGGGGTACAGCCAGGAATAATGGATTGGCAGATCTGAGTGGTGTGGAACTACAGGTAGGAGAGAATAAATCAGCAATATTAGAAAATAAGTCTGACTGTTAAAAGCTTTCAAAGTTTAATGGTGATTTATTCCCCAGAACACAGTTTATATACTGATTGAAAACACTTCAGTTTCACATGCTGATTTACAGTATTTCACTTTGGCCAGTGTTTACCAAGACATGCAGGTTTCTACCAAATGTGTGATGAAACACTCACTTTGATTTGTTTTGCAATACTGACTTCATGATGCAATATTGTCACAATATTCTGAACACAGTTTGAGTGACGGCTGTATCCATCTTAGTCTTGGTGTAATACATATGTAAGTATGTAAGTATGAGGGCTCCAGGGGAGTCTTTTGAAAGTTGTGACAACGAGTGGAATGTCAAATGGAATTTCCTGCGAAAGAAATCTCCACATATGATCCTGAACAATTCCCAACTTGTCTTTTTTGCATCACATGTACCTCTTTCACTTACTTTAAGAGGCTGTGTGTGTGTGTGTGTGTGTGTGTGTGTGTGTGTGTGTGTGTGTGTGTGTGTGTGTGTGTGTGTGTGTTTGTGTGTGTGTGTTTGTCATAAACTATGAAAATGATCATCAATACATAAATATGTACTAAACTTATTTTTAACTCATAACCTCAATAGTCTGCACTGATAAATCATCTTTCATTTCAATGTTTGTCTTAAAATAATATCATTTTAAAAAAGCAAAAGTTTTACTTTAACCAACTTTTAAATATTTTCATGCCAATGTATAAAAACAACAAAAAAATCAATAAAATAAAGTCTGGTCAAGTCTTAATTCTAAAGGATAATGTTAAAAGAAGATGAAATGAAGATTGTGAGGTTGTGAGATGCTGACTTTCTTCATGAACACTTTCAGGTTGTGGTGAATATTCAACCAACATGCTGATGTAGCTGATAGACGTTGCCTTTTTTTAAAGCAGATCGTCCAGAGAAACACAAATCCAGATCAAAATCTGGGATTTTTCTCCATTAAAAGCCTGAGGGTAAATTACTGAATATTGTTGTGATTAACGCAATTAAAATATTAAATCGATGAATACCTCTAACATAAATATAATTCCATGTTACTGTTCTGACATTGATTCTTTAATTTTGCATTTAAATGTTTATTATTAAAACCTTCAGATTTAAGAAGAAACATAATTGCAGTTAATTGTGATTAATGACAACAAAATATGCGATTAGTAAGTTCATTTTTTAATTGATCAACACCCCTAATTTGAAATATTATCATATAATGTATTAGGCTTAATTTGACAAGACCCACAGGTTGATAAAAGGTCTTTATTAATTATTAATTATTATTTATTGAAGGTTGCCTTTTAAAAGAAAGGTTTTAGAAGTAATAGTTCTGGAGACTTATTTCTAATCCCTGAACCTGGAGCTCCCTCTGTAATAGTCCTGTCACGACTGACCTGAGTGATCCCTCACTCTGATAGGCTAAAGGATGGTTTGATAAGACAGTGTGCTGTTTGAAATCATAAGCTGCTGCAATCATGAGAACATGAGATGATGAAACAGCAGTGTAATTCCATAATTGAACAGCGCCTTATGAATTCTAGGCTCTTTGCAGAGTGAACTGGTGGTGTAACTGTGCATGAGCACAGAGCTGGCTCTTAACAGGATCATGGAAAGTTGGTTGGGCTTTTATAGGGTGGAAAAGCTGATTTAGTGTCATAAAGAGCTCACGTGTGAGACGGGTTTACATGAGCCACAGACAGATGGGTGTGTGAGTGAGGATATGTAACTCCCACTGTGAGAAAGAACAGTCGCCTGGTGTTATCATTATAGGAGTGGCCCTGTGATTTTCAGTGTAATCTGGATCTCAGACATCTTTAGCGCACTGACTGTTGCCTCAGACAATACTTTTAAACCTGTCCTCCTTTATGTGGGACAGAACTGAGAACCTAAAGACTCAAAATTCTGGATAGTACTTGTGTAATGGGATTATTATTATTTCTACGTCTGAGGTACAATTCTCTTCTTTGCATTTTCCAGCGTAGAAAGGGTCAAAGTAAAGGGTCAGCCATGCTAGGTGCCCCTGGTGAAAAGAGGTTATATATCTCAATATTTACATCTCACTTCTAATATAATCGAAGGTGTTTTTGTTGCCCGTTTTACTGGAGGTAAACTAGTCCTGAATTTGTTAAATGACTGACATTTTCAGCATTCAGACGTGATTCAAATCACTGAGAACCTCCCATACAGATGCTTTACTCCATCTCCCCATGTTACACGTATCCCATCCAAGTAGGGCTTTAAAGATAAAAGCTCTAAATAAAATTCAAAAAGCACTAAAATAAAATGCTTATTGCAAAAACTCTAATATTAGCAGTTCAACCTTACTGTAAATATTGCTGTGTAATGGTACTCATAGCTAGCAAATAATAATAATAATAATTATGATAATAATTATAATGTACCCTCACTCAGCAGTTTATTAGGAACAATATACTCATTCTAGATAGGGTCTCACTGTGCTTACAAAACACCTGTTCCTTACATTCAAGTGATTAATGATTGGTATTAACAGACCCACAGTGTGCCTTGAAAACATTCCACACATCATTTAACCATGAAGACATGTACAATTGTTCCTAATAAAGGACTCAGTGGGTGTACTAGGAAATACATATTTTGAAGCATTGCCAAGTCTCACTCTAAGAAAACTGTCTCTTCTGCAGAAGATATTGGGCAGTTGTTCAATTTTCCTGATGAAATATTTTACATGCATAACTTTTATGTCAAATCTTTGGAAAGAAAATAATATTAATTTGCAACTAAAGTTCATGTCCTAAAAGGAAATGTCCTAGAAATGATATTTCATCCAAAATGCTTTTTTATACCATTTTGTGTTGTGTTGTTGTGGTTTTGTGTTTATGTTCTGGTTAGTTTGCCAGTACAATAGTAACATATTACCACAGAATGTCCCCTGTAATACAGGGATTCTCACATTCACTATTTTATGAACACAATCCAACTCTTTCATATGCTTTTGTTCTGTGATGTATTGCTTGGCTTTTAGCAATCTGGTGAGCTATTAATAGTGTCCAGACTCACTGCATGTTTTTTCATTATTTCTGCACTTGAAAAAAGTCTTTTGCCCTGCTGGAATAATCAAGGTGCTTCACAATCACATGTATCATGACTGATTTCATACCCACTCTCGCTAGAACCTTGAAATATTTGAATCTTATGTCACTCTTCTCACTAAAACCAAATATGCTGTAGTCATTGTCCTTTAATTTACTTTGATTTAGTGCTGATATCACCTCTTATCATGTTTCAAGTTTATAAACAAAACAAAATACAGCGTTGTCTGGGGTCCATGGACCCCATGCTAAGACAAACAAATTGCACATTTTTACCTTAATCTGGAAACATCTTTGACTGTATATTTTGCATAACTTATCACATTCAGCTGCTGCCCAGTGCCATCTAATAAAATATCTTTTTAATTATTGACTATTTTATTTTCTACATATAAGTATATGGGTGCTTTCAGACCTACCTTGTATGGTTCAGACCGTTGGACTTTTGAGTTTGGTTTGAATCAAAATTACAGTCCAAGGACCACCAAAAGAGGTGCTCTCGGTCTGGACCTACTGAACAATGGTCTGTACTTTTTTGAATGGGTCAGACTTTCAGACCAATTATAGGAAGTTGAGACAAGCTTTCTTCACACAGTCACTGAGCAATATGCTCACAATTTCCTCATCTACTGTAACCCTAGATTTATCCTTAATCATAATGCACCACTCCACCTGGCCATGCATGCATATGAAGGTAGGAGGAATTTGTCAGCACACCCCTCTGCAAGCCAATCAGTGTCATTTATATGCAGACACAGCCCATGTAGGTGATGATGATAGGTTCTTGGTTCTTTGGAGTATTTGCTAAACTGCTGCGTGAAAGCAGAAGTAACCGGACTTAATATGACGTAGCAAAATCCCAAACTTTGGTTCAGATCTTGGTGTGGACTTTCAGGCGTGAAAATGTGTGCAATAGTTAACCAGACACTACAGATCTGGGACCATATAGATTAGGTTGACATGGGCTGGAGAATGTGTGGGTGAGGAAGAGAGAGGGGAGCGTTTATGAGAAGGAAAAGATAGAGAGTAATGGGTTCATATATAGAGAGAGACAAAGACAGAGACATCTTCTGTAGGTGATGAGAGTAGTGTGCCAGCATCCATCCTGGCTAACAGAACTTCACAGTGCCACCTTTATTTGTGTGTGTGTGTGTGTGTGTATGTGTGTGTGTGTGTGTGTGTGTGTGTGTGTGTGTGTGTGTGTGTGTGTGTGTGTGTGTGTGTGCGTGCGTGCGTGCGTGCGTGTGTGTGTGTGTGTGTGTGTGTGAGAGAGAGAGAGAGTGAGAGAATGTGTGACCAGTGCAGCACTTTGAGACCTGGCTTGCAGTGTAGTGTTTACTGAGCTAATAGAGAAGGAGGGGACACACACTCTCTCTTTGTCTCCCTCAACACACACACACACACACACACACACACACACACACACACACACACACACACACACAAGCACCCAACTACAGTTCAGTCAGCTGTCATGAGTCATCATTGCCACGGCAACAGAGAGAGCTGCTTGCTTCGCACTGCCGAGAAAGACAAGCTCAGCCTCCATTTACATGTGTGCAATAAAGCATGCTGTTTCTCTTCTACTCTCATCACGGCCTCATCTTCATGTTTGGATTTGAGGTGAGAGGTGGGCAGTGTTTGTGTCTCAGCACAGCCAAACAGCAGCAGATTCCTCCTCCGCTGAATTTTAGTGCTGATCTTCACAATAATGAAGGACATTAAGTCCTCGTGCTCTGTCAAAATATGAAATACACACTCTTCATCTCACCCTAGATGTGTCACATAAGCATCTTATATTTCCCTAAGTATCTTCTTTAGGTTTTATGAGGATGATGTGAAAAATAATACAAGCTTAGAACTGTAAGAAATGTTTATATATATATATATATATATATATATATATATATATATATATATATATATATATATATATATAGCTGAAGTTTCTCAAATCAAATTTATTTCTAAAGACCATTTTGCATCTGATTTTAGAGAAATTAAAAATTAGATGAACCAACTAACGTGAAAAAAAAAGAATAAAGACAACCCTCAACAAACCAAAGTTGCAAATGAAAACACCAGAGATGGAGAAAAATTCTGAATCACAGGACGTTTTCACCCTCCTCCTCCTTCCCCTTCCACCACCTCACCTATCACTAAGTGAAAACACCAATCATCACCTCTGCTCCCAGCTGCACATACAGACTCAAATAAATATGGCCCAACTCCTGGTACAAAATTTCCTGTTCATCGTCGTCTGTCACCTCCTGCACCTCTTACACTATGAGAATTCTGTCTTCCTCCTGCTGTGCGGGTGTGGGAGGTGTAGTAAGAGTCCTTCAGAAGGACTTCACAGTTGATTGCATTGATTGGTCTGAACAACTTTTCACAAGCCTTACAAATCCCATTTTAAAGAACAAAATATATACAGTTTGTATTTTTTCCAAACATTTAGATGCAATAAAGGTTAAACTGCTGGAACAGCTTGGTTCTAAGTTGCTTGCTCAATATTATACTTAGTGTGCAAGTTTCTGTACAGGGTAAATCTTTCACTGATCACTGAGACTGGGTTACGGGGCTGTTCTGCTGTATCTGGCATGGGATGCCTTGAAGACTCAGTGCCCAGTGTAAGAAAGTTGTTGACCCCTTTCTGCAGACTTTACTTTCCACCCTAATCCAGCCCATCTAATCCAACTAACTACTGCCTTCAGAAGTTCTTGAGTGGCTAAATGGGGTGTGTTAGATCTGGGTTGGAGTTGACAGCACGAAGGAAGCTCTCCAGTAGAGGGTTGGTCAAGAAACAGGTACTAGCATTTAAAAATTTGGCAGGGTATAGAGTTAAGCTTGTTAAAATGGAGAACATTAGCCACTCTTCTGTTATGTATCATGATGTGCACCATTTTCCACATGGGCCTGAGAAAGCAGAGAATAGACCTGTCTGAGAACATCAGCTTGATGTTGCTGTAAATGCAATTGCAAGTGCTATCAAGAGGTTTAAGGTCCATGGAATTGTAGCCAACTTTCCTGCATGCAGCCACATAAAGACAATTGACCCCAGATTGAACAGAAGCACAGGGTGAATGGTAGACAAATAGCCAAGGAAACCTACAAAGAGATACATGCTTCCAAAGAGAACTCCAAGGTCAATGCTCATGACTGTTTGATTGCATCATCCATCACTTTTTGTGCAACATTAGGCTTCATGGAAGAAGACTCTGTTAAAACATGGTAGAAGCTCAACTATGTTTTGAAGTTACTTTACTATGTCTAGAAGAAGGTGCCTTGAAACTGTACTAGAGACTATCTCAAATTTTCACCCCTACCAATTTAGATGTGCCAATTACCCATCCCGCTAAGTAGCCTCCCACATTACATGCCCTGCTCTCAACACTAGGGGGGAGAAATTGTCCACGTTTCCTCTGAGTCATTTCGAACTGCTGCCATTTTTATCGCTGCCAGGCAGCCATCGTGCTTGGAGGAGAACCCCAGCAGATGCCCACAGCGCACTTGTGAGATATGGGAGGAGCGCCATCTAGCCACCTCTGGACCCCAGCTGCCAATGGTGAGCAGCATGAACCTGGATTTGTCGAGGCATACTGTACTGCCAGTGTCAGAAGGCTCTCTTCCAGAGGTCATGGCCCATTGGTTATGGGTCCTTAAAGGATAAGGACTAGCAACTAAGAATGAACCCTGTTCTAAATCCTAGTAAAAATAAGCTGAAACATGCAGTCTGGAAAAGGCACAGTTCAAACCGGAGACTGCATGAACAGTTTGCTCAGGACATGGGGGTCAAACTACTGGCAGTTAACATTATTTGCAGTGTCAAAAACATTAGGTTATGGGTCCCTTCATTTTATCATTGCTTCAAGATCATAGTGATGCTCCACTGACTAATAGACAGCATCCTGACAGATCCCTGTTGTTGTCCCTCTGGTAAGCTGCAGCTGAATTATGTAACTTTGTTGAGACAGGCAGGACAACACATCGAAAAAACTATGAGTAATACTGTATAAGCCTGTGGGACCCAAGTCATATTCATGTGAAATCCTGTCATATCAATCTACTGCCTCAGTGTACATGCTTCTATCATCTTCAGTGATGGTTCAGCTTGTCCATGAATGCATTTGTAAAGCATGGTGGTGGTTCAGAGCACGCGTTACACTTACCAATTGTAAGGGAAACCCAGGAGCGAGAAATACCAATAGAATATCAGAATCAATTGTATCATTCATCAGTGTATGCTGTGTGTATCATATCAGAAGCAAAGTGTTTTTAATACTATAACAACTATAAAATATACACCAAATAAAACAGCAGCTACATTGGCATCCAACGTATTTTATACAACAAACATTTGAACACTTCAAAGTGTTTGCCAGTGTAGGACATACAAGCTGAAATTGCCTGTAACATTTAATCAGTGTAGACAAAACTTTTTTTCCTTTCATCTTTAATGGTTAGGCTGTTTATTGATACCGGAAACCTTCTGAAAAACTGGAATGGAAACATGGTTTTCAGGAAAAGGTTTGCACTTCTTGATGGCATTGTTTTTTTTGTTTTTTTTTTTACAGGAAAGCACAAATTCATCCTCCCAACACGAACACATCCACACTGAGCACCACACAGAAATAGCACACCACTATTAAAAGTGCATTTGTTAGTGTACTAAGTAAAGTGTAGACGTATGCGGTTTGGAACTCAGAAAACAAACACTGCTGAGAAGGAGACCAGAGTGCGCTGCCACATTTCAGTTCTAACCTAGACGCGACCAGAAAAGGCTGCAGACACTTTAAATAGACGGTTCTGAAACATCTCACAGATCTTGCATTAAAAAACTCTAATGGAAAAAAAACAGCGAAGTAAATATCTGCTTCTTTTTATGCTCATTTTCATTTTGTTTATTGTAAATTGTGCTGAAAGTTGGTGCAGTAAAGCTAACGATGGATCACTTTTGGGAGTTTTGTTCCGACTGCCTGGTCAGCTCTACTGCAGCTTCACCTTGAAGTTTCAGAAAGCATTATGAGTGATTTGATTACCATTTAGCATATTTTGTGGACTATGCTGGTTCCACATCTGTTTAGCAGAAGCCTGAGAACCTTAATTACATAAACAGAAATGAAGAAAATCTCACTCATTTCTGCCCCACATGATGAGATTGCATCAGTTCCAAGATCTCCCAGTATGTCTTTTTTCTAGTTTTAATAGCCCGTCCCTTGCTATCTCACTTGTTCCCCTCTCCTCTGCATGAGTAATGAGGTTCAGTGCAGGCACAGAAGTAGACAAGTGAAGAAATACGATGGGGATGGGACAGTGCTTCAATAATTTAGTGTGCTTTCCTTCGAAAGCAATGTCTTCAGAGAAGTCTTGCCAGGTCATGATGGTCAGGAGGTCAAATCTACAGCGTCTAACAGAATGAAAAGAGGAGAAAGACAGGAGAGAGGGGGAAATAAAGGCAGTGGTGGGGAGGTAGGAGGGTGGAAGAGTGCAAGTGGCTCATTATGACAGTGAGTGGTGGTTTTGTCAGGCCTGAAATTCAACCACTGTTGATTTACTGTCATCCCCAATACACAACTGCTGGGCTTTATTGATCGGGGGTTATTCATATCTTTGTCTGGCTCCTCAGATGCTCTTTATAATACAATTTCTTCTGAATTTTGGATGACCCCTTTCATTTGTGACCAATTATGAAGGCATGATAATAGATATGCTAGAGAGAATTCTTCAAATCATTGACCGCATTGTCTCTCTCTATTGTTAGACATTGTATATAAGCTGTTAATTGACAAGAGGAGGATGGGATTCCCTTTAGAATCGTGCTTCCACTCAAAGTTGCTTCTTCCTAATCTGAGGGAGACTCAGACTTGGATCTCCATAAAGATGCTCTCTGATGAATGATTGATGATTAATTGCTGAGCTAAAAACAACTTTTTTCCTTTCTGCTTGAAAATGTTCTCTCCTTTGTCATTTCGGAATCGGACTGTGTGTCCAAATGTTTGCAGACAGTGCTTCTGAGGAATGCATTCACCTACTTCGTAGTTGCACCCATTGCTGTCAGAGATGTGCAAATGCACACACAGCTTGTCTAGTCCCTGTAGAGAATTACTGCCAAAAAATAGAACTCCCTGGAGAAAGTACTGGCACCATGCCTAATGCCAGCCACAGGCTAGAGGGGTATAAAGCCCCCGGCATTGTGGAACTGTGGAGCAGTGGATCAGTGATCATTCAACATCCTGACCACACTAATGCTCTTGTTGCTGAATGCAGTCAGATCCTCACATTAATGCCCCAAAATCTAATCTAGTAGACATTTTGGGAGAAAGAATGAACGAGCACTTTCCCAACACTTTTGTTTATGTAGTGTGTTTATTTTGGGGTCGATAGTTGGAAATGAACCAATTTTTAATAAATCAAAATCCAAATTATGTTAATGCTAAAGTCATGCACACATGCACAAAGAGACCTTCCCAACAGGGCAAGCAACATACCAGCTATATATATACATTTTAATATACATTGAAATAATTACACCTTTATTTTGTTGATAGAAATGGGATCAAATCAGAATGAAGAAGGTTATTGGGCTGGAGTTCGTAGCAGCCACTATTAGCTGAAGTGATCCTTGAGAAGAATGGAGGAGATGGGATGGAGGTGGGCGAGAAGATTCTTGTAGTGAAGCGAGACACAAGCGTCCTTCTCCCAAATGAAGTTATTGACACTTATTTGGCTTTTACCACAAACTAGTACGTATAGCAAACGTATGTCTATCAATATGCTTAACACTTTAGTTGTCTTATTATCACTCTGATTAATTCTCAGTAATAATAGTTTAGATATGAATTTTGTTCTGTCCTCAATTCATTATAGCCAACAATAAAGGAAGCATCACCCCTCTGTATTGAGAGTGATTTTTTTTAAGAGGACACATCAGTGTTTGAGGTTCACCCTGTGTCACTTTCATGAACTAAACTCTCATTAATCAACGGTGGGAAGAGTTTCTATTCTAAGGCACCTTTAATGAGTCAAAGGGGAAAGCCCATGTGTCTGAGTGTATCAATGACTAATTGTTAGCGAGGATGAGACGGTGACCTGTTGTCACAAATCTGGATGCCCCATTTACCTCACCGCTGTCTGGTGTGTTTATTGCATGCAGTGAATCACCCACACACTCAAAATCCCCATCTTGAGAATGGGAAGGTTTCAGTGTGTGTCACATCTCTCAGAAGGGCAATTTTCTCTAACCTCTGACACACACAGTCTGCCTGATTGCGTTGGCGCTGTGTCTCAGCAGTCTGCCCCTGAGGATGGAAAGTGTGTGAAGTGTGTGATTAATTAGCCCGAGGTTAGCTCAGCTTGCAGTGTGTGTAGTTAAGTACTTGCCCCGAACAAAGCCTACATTTTATTTATGCTCTTTAATAAGGACTTATGGACCCTTTACTTAATGTGCACAACATTGTGGGCAGTACACGAGGAACCCCACTGACTTCCCACAAAATTCAAATCATGGTGACGCTGTCCTTTTTTTCGTGTTTCTCAGGGTAAGATTGTGCTTTTGTGCAGAAGCAAAGACACTGGTTCATTTTCTCTCCCTGCTGGTAGGAGCTCTGCTTCTCGTTAATAATAATGAAAGTTTGCAAGCAATTTCTGCAGACCTTAGTACACAGTTCTGCCTGTCTCTGCTAATCTGTCTCTCAGCCAGCACGGCTGGGTGTGCAGAGCTTTTTGACTTCACCTGCTGTGTGCATATAATCTCCTGTAAATTGTCAGGTTATTTTAGTTGCATGTTGCTGTCTTTCTGCTGCAGTTGCTGCTGTCGGTCTTGTAGAACAAAGTAAAATGAACTAAAAACAGATGACATAGTGTGACTGCAGGTACAAATAGATGAAGTGTCCATACGGGAAGGGACTGTAGCAGTCTGCATGGTAAGCGACTCAGACAGTGTGTCTCGTTAATTCACCAAGGCCTCTGCTAAGGTTAGGTTTGTGTTTTTGTACATTTTCAGGACAAAGTGGTTTAACCTTGCTGAGAAACCACACTGATCTTCAGTGTCATGACAAATAAAATGCTAAAAGTGCTTTTTTTTATATAAAAGCTATATAATTCATCTTTAAAAGGGAAGGAGTGAAAGTGTTTCTTTTCGGTTGCTGAGCCAGGACAGTTTTTATTACATATCTTCACTGTTAGAACAAAGCCTTTCAGTTCCACAGTGTAAAGTGACTCATTTCAGACCATTTTTGTTGGTTCAGTTATCATGACATTTTCTTACAGTGTAAAGAGCAGCTGGTGCTTTTAATAAATGTCAAAAAGTGTAACCCAACAAAAACAGAGAAGGGTTTTGTTCAGACAGCACTTACATTTAATATTGTCCAATTTTTTTTAAATGTTATATTTACTTTTGTTAATATGACAGTGTTGCATTGTTTACTATTGAAAACATGCAATTAATATTAAGATGATCAGGTGATTTTGTTTAACCCTTTACAGTCATTACTTTAAGGATGACTTGAAGGATTTTCCAGGTAAGGTTATGTTTGTGTTCCTATGACATACAGTTAATACCAAGATTATGAAGCTGTTATTACTTAATCAGCACAAAGAGGGTGGCAGCATTGCTTTTCCCATTTTTTGATGTTTTGAAGAATATCTTCAATATTTGGTTTCTTTTCTGTATTTGAAAGTTCAGCTGCTCTACCTTTAGGCTATTTGTCAGCATGATGTGCCTTCATGTGCACACTGTTTGTAAGGACTAATCACAGCTTGAGTATCTAATAACTGTTGTAAAGCAAGTTAACGAGTTTGCAGCTCTATTTGTTTGTCTCAAGTTAAATGAGTTTCATGTGATAGTCTCCGGTTTGGTTAATCGGTGCTTTGTAAAGGTTGGTCTGGAGCTGCTTCAGATGGTGGAATTTCATCTAGTTGGGGTTATCAAAGAGAAATCTGGAGCCAAACTGTTGCTCCAGGTTGCTTAAAAGATGCCACTCTATTTAAAAGCAGGATTTGGTTTTCATTCTCATTGCATTAATGTTTGATTGTATTTATTTTAATCGCATGTATTATTTTATAAGCATGAAATAATACATAAGTACATAAGCACACACTGCATACATAAATGGTTTGAAAGACTATTGAACATTTCTGTAAACCTGTTACGTCATCGCTGACATATGAAACTTGTTCACTCCATTTTTTCCCTTATCATTTCACGTTGAATGGAGAAAAAGAAAGAGTACACAATTTGTCCATGAACACAAATCACAGCACGACTGGGCGATATAGCAATATTTATATCTATATCGGGATATAAACAGTGTGATATGTGCTGAGGCGATATCATTTTTAAAGTAAGTAAAGTATTTTTTGTGGTTCGCCTCTTTGCTCCTCCTCTATGCTTCCCTCCAAGCCCACATTTCATGGGGTGTGCTGATTTTTTCACATTGACATATTTTTGTTGTATATCAACATTTTGCTAAAATATATCAAGATATGATATTTTTTTGGGTGTCTGTGAAAATTAAAAGGCTCCGTGTGGCTCAGTGGTGTAATCCACTATGATCTGAGGGTCGCAGGATTGAATCCCAGGTCATGTTTGCCATCAGCAAAAATTGGCCATGCTCTCTCTGGGTAGTGTAGATGGTGCTCTCTTTACATCACACTCAATACAATGCTGGCCAGCACAGGCATCTGTTAGCCCTTTTATTGGAGCTGGGGAGCCGCTGCATTCCTAACATAGATTAGACAATTAACTGGGACAGAATATTGGGATAAAAAGTTTATAAAAGATAAAATATAAATAACATTCATACAGAAAATCGTAGTTTTACATCACTCTATTCATTTATTCTCTTATTTTTCATCATCCAACATATGGTTTGGTAAAACAGTGTTTAATTATTTTAAATCAGGTGAGCTTTGTCATCAAAACCTCTTCAAAATGAGAACCTCATGTTATGAACTGTATGTTTACCCACTTTTGTTCTAATGTTTTCTGGTATTTTTACAAGCAAAAGCTCTTATTGCTCAAATAAATTGCTTTATATCATGTGCTTAGTTGCCTAAACTCTGCACAGTGCTGTATATATCCACTCTTTTTGTGCAGATGGAGCAGACTCTGTGTAATGGAATGCACTTACTGACAGAAATATATCTCAATACCCATCACACCAGAGGCCCGTTACAGATGTGTTACTATTCTTAGTTTAAGCCATTCAGACTAACTCTCAGTCAGAGAGAGGCAGGCGTATATATGCTGATTTTACTCTCTCTCTCTCTTATCAGCCGGCAGTAAACACAGTGTGTCGTAGTTGTAGATGGTGTGTAAACACGTGCTGTGGTAGACTCTCGTTCACGCCATCCTGAGCATGTGCCAAGATGCAGAAAGGAGTGATGGAGAGATGAGAAAATGAAAAATGAGTGTGAAGAGTGGAGGCTCTTCCTGCACCATCTGTGGGGCTCTCAGACTCACCCTGAAATGCCACGCAATCAAATTTGAAACACAGATTTTGTTTGTTTGTGTGTGTGTGTGTGTGTGTGTGTGTGTGTGTGTGTGTGTGTGTGTGTGTGTGTGTGTGTGTGTGTGTGTGTGATTCCAGAATAATAACCTAACATTTTATCACAGTTTGCAGTGTCAGTATACTGCATTAGAAAGAAAGACAGCATGTATGAGATAATATACACTGGTCAGCCATAACGGTATGACCACCTCTTTGTTTTTACAGTCACTGTCCATTTTATCAGCCCCACTGACCACACAGGAGCACTTTGTAGTTCTTTAATTACAGACTGTAGTCCATCTGTTTCTCCAACTTGTTATTCTCCTTTCACCTTATTTGTCAATGGGCAGGACACCAAGGGACCGTGCAAGTATTATGTGTGGGTGGTCATTCTCAGTCCTGCAGTGACACTGATGGTATGTTAGTGTGTGATAACCCCTCAGGATCACTGCTGGACTGAGTATAGCCCACTCATCCAGATATATCCAGCCAACAGCAACCGTGGGCAGCTTGCTGTGAGCATTGATGAAGGATTAGAAGATGACCATCACAAACTGTTCAGAAACAGATGATCTTCTGTCTCTAACTTTACATCTACAAGGTGGAGACACTAGGTAGGAGTGTCTAATAGAGTGGACAGTGAGTACACACTCCAGCAGTACTGCTGTGTCTGATTTTTGCAGGGAGAATGAAAGGACAGTGCTGTTCTTGCTCTTTGTCTTGTGTCCTGTGGTCCTAAACTATACTATGTGGACAACGTATTGGGACAGCTGCTCATTCATTGTTTATTCTGTAACAAGATAGTTACAGAGGTCACCTCAACCCCAACATCCCAGCTCATCCCAGATGTATTCCATGGAGCACCATCATTCCAGAGAGGACAGTTCCACAGCTCAATGATGGTGGGATTTATACCCCTATAGCCTGTGTATGGCATTAGACACGGTGCCAATATGTTTATGTGTGCTGTGTGTGCATTTACACATCAGTGTCAGCAATGGGTGCAACTTAAAGCAGCTGAATGTATTCATAAGATGTCATCACATCATAAAATAAAGATAAAATTCTTGATTTCTGGGACCTTTAGTCAAAATATAATGACTTTTATAAGGCACTATGCACCAGTGGGCAGGAAATATAGTGTAATATAATATAATATGATTTGTCTCACATTTCTACTGACCCACTCCAACTTACTGTCCAGCTTAGATATGACTATGCTCTGTTAGCTCAGCCTACAGATACTGTTTCACTCAGAAATACTGTGCAGTACTGTGCTTCATCACTTTACATTTACTTAATGTTGTGCACTAAGCAGATTTACTCAGAAGACAACAATAGTCTTACCTGGAATACCTTACTCCACACATTTATTCAGTGTGAATTTGGGCACTCGTCAGCATGCCAAGCTCCCACAAACGTAGTTTCTCCACAACAACAACTCTACAGGAGACTTTCAGTGGCAATTGGTGTAAAAAAAAACATTTTGTATCATTTCTATTGGTTAATTTATCATGAAATGTTGTTACAGTGTGAAGAACAGATTTACATTACGTCAAAATGCGAACGACGACAAAACGACAGCGATGACATGGAATATTCCGATTGTTTCATTTTGGATTTTTAAGCAGAAAGATCAGACCTTCGATTAGCTTTTGTATGTTCTGAACCACATAGACACACATTCACACACTAAAGCACCTGACTGAGTTAATGAAGTTCAATACAGTGGACACTGTGTCCATTAGCAGTAGATAATTAAATGTTGGCAGCTGTATCATTGTGATCATTCATTCTTGGAGAATCTTAAAAGGCCGGCTGCCTCAGGACTCCCGGACTGTAGGCGTTTGCTCTTATTGAGTGAGAGCTAATGAATGGCTTCCCGCTCATTTTTCTTTCCAGTTTTTCACATCGTAAAAATGGAGCGTGACTCAGACGGGGGAACGACGTGGCAAAGCCAGAAATATCGCATCCTATTTTGTCGCACACTCCCAAAGAGCATACAGCCCTCTTACGCCACTATCAGGGTTGTGAAGAGGCTGTGACTTTTTTGTCACTGTTGTTTGTCCGTTAGAAGAGAAGGCTTTCCAGAAATCCTCTCAGCATGTTTAAAGAGCTGTGGCTAATGCAGCCGCTTTGATACTGATGAGCTTTTTCGTGTATAATTTGCTGCTGATGAGTCAAGCTGTGTTGTAGTGAGTTTTCTAATGAATTTTGCAAAGCCCCCCCCCCCCACACACACACACACACACACACACACACACACACACACACACACACAGATTAGGCTGGGCAATATTGTATGTTATTACATTATAATGCATATGAGCATCTGACATTATAATTTACTGCAGCTATAACAGTAACAATGATACAGCTGTCTCCTGCTGACCACCTTGTTTCTCTGGATTGTACAAAAATCTAGAAAACTGACACATTACAAAATGCACACACACACACAAATGCACAATTTGTTATTAGATAGATCAAAATCATAGCAAAATACAGTGGCATGCAAAAGTTTGGGCACATCTGGTTAATTTTGCTATTGCAGTGAACAGCTAAGTGCATAAAAGGTATTCAAAGAAATGTAAAGATAAACACTCTTTTATTTTTAAGCAAGGATTTTCCTTTTAATATCCACACTTTCAAAATAACAGAAAGTATAAAAGGACCCAAAAGAAAAGTTAACCTTGGGAACTTACATTTTCAGTACTTAGTAACAATTCCATTGGCAAGAGTCACAGCTTTTCACTGCCAGCCAGTTTTTCTCTTTGGGAGCTTTTCACCCATTCTTCCTACCAAAAGGCCTCTAGTTCTATGACGTTCATGGGTTATCTTGTATGCACTGCTCTACTGATGGATTTTTGAAGATGTTTAGGATGCCATGGCAGAACCCTCACCTCTCGAAGATAGTCCCTTGTGGATTTTGAGTTGTGTTCAGGATCATTAACCTGCTGCATGTCATCCTCTTTTCGTCTCTTTTCGTCTTTTTTTACATATAGTGTGACGTTTGCTTCCAGAAATTACTGGCATTTAAGTGAATCCATTATTTCATCTACCAGTAAACTGTTACCTGTATCACTGGCTGCACAAGCCTGCTCAGTCCACCCCCATGCTTATCAGTTCTGCACTGTTTTTTCTCCAAACAAATACTTCTTGTTAGTGGCCAAAATGTAATCTTTTAAAATCGCATCACAGCTGCTTAAATGTCTCTTTTAAAACTTCTGATGCCGAACGCAGGAAACCTTTTCTTCGCACAACTCTTTAATGAAAGGCACGCTGCACAGTAGAACAGTGCACCTCCACTTTGGAGTCTGCTAAGCATTTCTAGCCATCCTATGAGCAGTTGTCAAAGTTTTCTTGGTCTTCCAGACCTCATCTTGACCTTCAGTGATCCTCAAAACTGCTATTTCTTCTACCTGTTAAAACCCCCTTCATTTTCTTTTATGATATATGCAGTTGGTTAGTGTTCTTAGATCTACTGACGCTTCCTGTGATGTGTTTTAGAAAAGTGTCATGATTTCATGATTCCCTAATTTATCACGAAACTATGACAGCATGGCCGCTCCTGGACACAACTCGAGGAAGATAACATAAATAACGTGAGAGTTTTCTCTTTTTCATCCTCGCTTTAGTATTCATATGACCTGACCTCATGTTTAGAGATGTAGAGACGTTTTGATCAGTGCAGCTCTCTGACACCGTGACCTCTCTCTCTTCTTTCTCACTCACTCGCTTCGCCTTTGTTCTCTTGTCATATTATACACTGCTGACTCTACACACAAAGCCTGTCTATGTTATGATCTGATAAACTGGACAGCCAGAATACTGCGAGAGAGCTGCAGAGCTCTGGGGAAATTCCATCATAAAAAAAATACCTCATACAGTGGGATGAGTGTAGTAGAGTCAGGGTTTGTAGTTGAGCGAGGAGCAGACTGTGTCTGCAGAGGACCGAGGAGCACAAATCAATAATCAGTCAATGATGTTTGCTCTGTTTTGAGATGGTAACAGTGGATTCTCTTAGCAGTCTGCTTAATAATGAATCATCTGTGCTGAAAGAAGGGTAACTTGGAGAGTAAGGTGGGCTAGGGCTTCTTTGTGTTTGCTGAAGCATTGTTTTGGGGGAGTTCTGGGGGTGGAGAACATCTGAACCGGCATTAAAGCATGCATTGTTGGTCAATGGTGAAATTCGCAGCTGGCTTGTGAGACTGACCCTTGACATTTGACCACCGCTGACCTATGGGAAGTGTCATTTGTCCAGCCAGCAGTCACAACTCAGTGAGAGCCCCCTTTCATAACGTCTGTGTGTTTGTAGTCAATGGCTTGACTACAGGTCCATTTGCATGGGATAGTTCAGTGGAATATCCACACATCACTGGAATTCTGTGCGGACTTGTTTGTAGTCTTTCTAATTATGATCATGAGGACATTATAAGTATTGTTATTCAGTAATTACATGGAATACAATGCAAACGAGCTGAGTTATTCCAGACTGACAGGGGTAAGAATTCAAGTCAAGTCTGGAACTGCTGGCATTTTCATTAGAAATTATTCTAATCATTTTTGATAATTATGTTGCTTGGCAACCACAACATGTTGTCAGTGCTTGTTTTTTGCATTTATTATTAGAAAGAAATGAACTAGGGACAAACAGTAATATACAAATTCATAAAAAATATCATTAAAACTGAACAGATTTTGCTTTTGTTGCAGTAACTATCACTACTGTCCAGAGAAGGCTTCTAAAGCATTACTGTGAGGATTGGATTGCATTCAGTGACAAGCATTTGTGAGCACAGGATGTTGGAAGATCACCTCATCCCAAACTCCCCAAAAGTGCTAGAGGGCTGTATGCCCCTATAACCCCTCTATTTACTACAGAGAGTCTGATTCTACTGGCAGTTTTTCAGTAGAGGAGCTAGACAAGCTGGGTGTGCATTTGCACATGTGTGTCAGCAATGCTGAGGGGATTTATACCCCTGTTTATCTGTTGGACTTTATCTACTTCAGAGAGTCGTGTTCTACTTGAAATACTTATGCCTTGTCCAATCCATAAATGAATACAGGGACAAGCCAAGCTGTCTGTGTGCTTTTGCACATCTGTGTCAGCAATGGGTGCATTTTGAAGTAGCTGAATTGATTCATTAGACATATAGTGTATCGGTTTTGTAGCCCTTCCTAGCCATTGTAAAATCAGTGTCTTGTGTTTTAATGCTTTATTTAATAAAGTGAAACTAAATTGTTTATCTCTTCTGTTGAACATATTCCCAAAACACATCAGTTACTGGGGAAAAAGCACACCGTCCAGATGCTTCCTGTGCCCTCACTCAATGTCTTTTACTTACAGTGCTGTTTTATGATTTTCCTATGTATTATCTAGATTAAAGGAATGTCTGGAACATTTACCTGCAACTTCAAACATTCCTTTTCCTAGACGAACAGCATGGCCATTCATGCCCGAGATACAGTGCCGAACAGTCCTTTGATCTTCACAGACATTTGATGAAAAAGGAAAGGGGTCAAGGGAAGGGGGCATACAGGAGGATGAGGACGTGCTGTGAATACCGATGTTCTTAGTGGAACAATTATGAAGATGCACTTAAATCATTATATATTGAAGGTGGTGTGGTAGCTGCTGCACCACAGGGTATCCTGGGTATAAAAGTCTAGTCTCATAATTGGTCTGTTCTAGACTTGAAAGAGTCTCACGTGTGTGAAACTGTCTGTTTGCGTGTGTGTAAAGGTGCATGTTCATGTCTGTGTGTGTATGTACGTGACCGCACAAGACCGCACTCCTGAATGTTTGCAAGTGATGTAAGTGCTTGGACAATGGCTGTTTGATTTGTGTTTCCTTAACGTGACAAATCTTTGGAAGCCAAAGAATCTTATCTGCAGAACGTGAACAGTGATTGTTCAGATCCAATCAGAGCTGGCCAAGACATTCTTCATTGGACTGGCATCAGCAATATTAATGCTGAACTGGGTGCAAAGCCAAGAAAAGAGTACTTTGTGCATGTGAGGGCAACATGTACAGTGGGGCAAAACATATTTAGTCAGCCTCTGATTGTGCAAGTTCTCCTACTGATAAAGATGTAAAGTCTAATTTTTTAAAAGAATTTATTTGTAAATTGTGGTGGAAAATAAGTATTTGGTCAATAACAAAAGTTCAACTCAGTACTTTGTAACATATCCTTTGTTGGCAATGACAGAGGTCACATGTTTCCTGTAAGTCTTCAACAGGTTTGCACACACTGTAGCTGGTGTTTTGGCCCGTTCCTCCATGCAGATCTCCTCTAGAGCAGTGATGTTTTGAGGCTGTCGCTGGGCAACACCGACTTTCAACTCCCTCCACAAAATGGGGTTGAGGTCTAGAGACTGGCTAGGCCATTCCAGGACCTTGAAATGCTTTTTACGGAGCCACTCCTTCGGGTGTGTTTGGAATCATAGTCATGCTGGAAGACCCAGCCACGTTCCATCTTCAATGCTCTCACTTATGGAAAGAGGTTTTGGCTTAAGCCTGAGCCTACACCTCAACCTAAACTTAAACTTAACCCTTATTTTAAATATAACCACCACCAATAGTGTACGGGAGCTTGGTGTGAATCATAATATATGTATTAAGTTATTATGTGCAAATATTACATGTGTATATATGTATGTTTATTTGGAGATCTTGTTGTAGGCTAGATGTGCTCTACAAACCAAACATCTTTTTTCCAGTGTTTTCCCCAATTGTTTGCCCACTTTCACACTCTGGCAGCTGGCATGTTTGATTGTTGTTTCTGGTCAATGCAGACGGCAGAGGAAGACAACAGGAGTACCGTGTAGTGAACTATAGTGTTTACACGACATGTCTACCTTGAACCCTAGTTGAATTTTCCAGTTATTAATCCTAATATAGAAACTACTGTGAATTACTCGGTAACCAGTTGGTGGAGTTCCACTGGCTTCTACTCTAGGGCACATTATTAATGAATAATTATAGACCTGTAGTTATGAGAGTGAAAACCTGAAGATTTTCCAGAATAAAAAAAGAACAGTTTAAACAGGAAATGTTCATGCTGTGTTTCCTTAAACAGACATGTTTGATGTTGGCAGTTATGAGTTGATCCCTATTTTAAAGCTCAATGAAGCTCATGTTTCTCTTTGTGGCTTGTTCTGCTTCAGGCGGATTTCTCGAGAGCAGCACTCCTCCACCAAGCCCGCCGGGACCAGATTGCAGAGACGTGTCGCGTCCACAGCGCCTCCAGTCGGAAGCGGCGTGTGCTGACTCCCAGCGACCTGAAGCACCTGGTAGTGGATGAGGAGCATGAGCTGATCTACTGCTATGTGCCTAAGGTGGCCTGCACCAACTGGAAGCGGGTGATGATGGTGCTGAGCGGGCGTGGCAAGTACACGGACCCCATGGAGATTCCGTCCAATGAGGCACACGTGCCTTCCAACCTACGGACACTCAACCAGTACAGCATCGCCGACATCAACCACCGACTGAAGAGCTACCTCAAGTTCTTGTTTGTGCGCGAGCCCTTTGAGCGTCTGGTGTCGGCCTACCGCAATAAGTTCACGTTGCGTTACAACACATCCTTTCACAAGCGCTATGGTACCAAGATTGTGCGCCGCTACCGCAAGAATGCAACTGCTGAGGCACTGCAGAGTGGTGGTGACGTCAAGTTCCCCGAGTTCGCAGAGTACCTGGTGGACCCGGCGACAAGGCGCGAGGCACCGCTCAACGAACACTGGCAGACCGTCTACTCGCTGTGCCACCCATGCCACATCCACTATGACCTGGTGGGCAAGTATGAAACACTGGAGGAAGATGCCAGCTATGTTCTGCGACTAGCTGGTGTGGGTGACCAGCTGCACTTCCCGTCCTATGCTAAGTCCACCCGCACCACTGACCAGATGACAGCTGCCTTCTTCCACAACATCAGTGCCCGGCAGCAGAGCCAGCTTTACGAGCTCTACAAGCTGGACTTCCTTATGTTCAACTACACCACCCCTAGTTATCTGAAACTACAGTAAGAAGACGCACGTGAAGAACATATTCACGCATATTTGCGTGCGTGCGTGAACTCAGAGCCGAGTTTAACTAACCAGAAGATCCTAAAGGTGGAAGCAGGGAGCATAGGTGGCTGCTGGAAACACTTGATCGACTGGTATCGCAGGGGATAGACCAAAAACGTTCTACTTTTTGAAGACTGTTTTATTGTCCACAAGAGAAGTGGCATCTGCTGTGTTGTGATTGGATCAAGGACTTGTTCTTAAACTGAGGTTATGTGAATCGGAGTATTTGATGTGCGGGAGATGTGTACTGTATTTGCTCATGATGTCATGTTCGAAGAGTCCAGTATCCAGGCGTCCTAAGTAAACCTCAGTACGTCTGTCAATACATTTGTCCATTGAATTGTAAGATAAAGATCACATTACTGTTTATATGCTCAGCCGTCAATAAGCAATATGACAGAATCCGAGTCACTGGCTCATTTAATGTTATCGGCAACGATCTTCACACCCAACTACCTTCATTTTCAGTGCTTCATGTGTACGAACTCTCTTCTTGAGAACAGGACTCACTGGACTTGAAAGACAAAAGAGACATAAAGAGAGACCTTACTTCTCTTCCATCCCCCAATATCTAGTAAAGGACGAAGATCAAAGGCTGTGATCTTCCACACATGTCAGTGTTGTTTGTGGTAATCCCCTAAACTCTTCTGCAGCCATCCTTTGTTGAAAGGCCAGCGTCTGTACATGTAGGCTCCAACTATATCTATACAGCGCATATGTAAAGGCCAGGCCTACACGTGCACACAGAAGGATGTTCTAAATGACTTTGAGTGGTGCCTTTTTGTAGTAGGCATATCCCAGTGCAAATGAAAGACAGACAGACAGACGGTTGCTCCTCTCATTTGAGTCAGTCAGAGGAGATTACGCAGGTCAGTGGTCAGCAAAGGTCCCTTTTGACCCTTTTACTGATCCAGGAGCACGCACTGCTCCTATGAACTCCCAGCCATCTTTTAAAAATTAAGGGAATTTTTGTTTTTGTTGTTGTTGTTTGTTTTTCGCTGTGTTTCTAATGTCTATTGAAAAGTAGCTGCGAGCAGCTGAAAAAAATATTATTTAAATTACTTTGTGAAGAAGAAATGATGAACATTTAATATTTTTCCAGGGAAAATGAGAGGCTTAGTGGTAGATTTGTAAATGGAATTATTATGATTTTTTTTTTTATGCTTTTTTTTTTTTTTTTCCCTGCTTCCTTACGCAGGACATTATTGCCAGGCTCTTATGTGGCTTTCAGTTGTCGGGGGGTGTACAGAAGTGGGCAAGACTTTGGTTTCTGAGATATTCTCACGGGAAAGCTTCACTCACTCAAAGGGGGGGAAAAAAAGAAGGAGAGGGAGTGAGCAAGAGAGAGAGAGAGAATCTGTTTCGTCCATTAGATGATGGCTTCATTGTACAGCCTCTTTTCCAATTGAAGCACTTCAAAGGAATGGATGCTTTCATTTGTAGAATTGTCTTTTTTCCCCCAGTCTTTGTTTGCTTTGACTGTGAATTAGAGGAGACTGAAAATGATGAAATTGCTTATTTATAAGTTTTGTGCCACAGGCGGGTGTGTCCAGCGTCTGTGTCTCGCCACCCGTACAAAAATCCTACACTGGTAAAGGTGACTCAGGCTAGCACAAACTCTCTCTCTCTCTCTCTTCTCTCGCTCTTTCTCTGCTGTTCTAGACAGCCTGGGAGGAGTAGTGTGCCTGGATAAGATAAATGAATGTTGGTATGCCAGATCACAGCTCCTGTAGAGCAGGGTCTTTACAGGAGACTATTGGTAGTGATGTAGAGAGTCTGAATTCATATGTACCACATGTTACCAAACTCTCTTGCCCTCTCTCTCTCTCTCTCTCTCTCTCTCTCTCTCTCTCTCTTATCTATCTAAATGTGCATTCTGCTCCATCTTCCCGCTTTCCAAATTACATTAAAGCAATAAATGGAGAGCCCTGTTGGTTTTATCACCAGCTCCCTGAATCCAATCCAATTGCATAAAGTAGCATTATTTGAGAACTGGTAATTTTGTTCCTGGGCTCCCTCTACAGGTGGGTTTAATTCACTTTTACTCTGCTGCTGTAAATACAACTCGTGCTTTGTACACATTCATTTGCAAATTGAAAGATACACAACCAGCATTGAATGTGTTAGAAGAATGTGGACTGAGGCACTAAAGGAATACTACAATGTATTATATACTAAGATGACATTGCGTTATGCAGTTCTGACAAGAGATCTCGTGCACGCTCAAAGTAACATAGTGCAGTAAGCAGCGTGCCAACCCCAGAGTGGCAATGTTAGAGACACTGTTCTCTGTCCTGTAAGAGGAGCATTTTAAGGTACAATTGCCACATAATGTTTGAAGTAAAGAAACATTGATCACAAGCAGAGTGAGATAAAACCGCCCCCATGGAAATTCAGAGTCTGCCCACTTCTGTTTAAATGCTTTTAGTATTTTCTTTGTTCACACAGCGACTCGCTCAGTATTCACTAGCTCACAGAGATACAGCATTATTCAGACACATGTAGGCACACAGGCAACATATTAGGTGCAGTGCCTTTTAGCCTCTCAGTAACACTCTTGTCCATCTCTCTCACACACAGACATACACACCGGACAGCTCACACTCACACACAGGAGTGCCTTCATATAAACTAACACCACAAACATTGTACTTGCATTTGGGGTTTGAGGGCCACACAGTTTAACAGATGAAAAATGCTGCTCTGCAGTCGGTTCTTAAGATCGTGACTGTATGGACACTGTGGATCCAGCTCTCTTGAAGGAACCCTCAGTGTTTCGCAAACTATCTGCTGCATCTGTTGGCTATGGCTGATTACCATAGATAGTAAACGTAATGTTTTTTATTAATGTTTCAAAGGGAATTTCATAATGTCTCCACCAAACATCGGCATAATTCAGTCCTGGAGATGTAAAGAAAGGTATTTAGTGTGATTTGAAGGGAAGTTGTTCACTGTAGAGTATATTTACAGTTTTGCTGAATCTTCATCTGAAATATAGCCATTTTATTTGCTGCTCAAGTCCAATCATGAATTTACAGTTTGTCTATCGTAGCTGTCATGCAAAAACCTCTTTGACGTAACTGAATCTGGCAGTTGTTCTTTGCATTGTGAGAATTTAATGATGAATAGACGAACAGAAATGCTCCAATGTTACTCGAAAACGTTTTACATTCCAATGAAAGTTAAGACGTTTTTTTCCTTCTGGTTTTTGTGTGACAGCAGTGATAGGTTACATTAATAAAGGCAAAAAACATCTGTTTTACATCTGCCTTTTAAGTGTCCTGTATGTGTCTGTCTTCCCTGAATGGCTTTTAAAATATAGCTCCATTTTTATCCTTCTTCACTTTTGGGATGAGCACTCCAAAATGACTTCACTTGACTTAACTTAAGCTGTTCTATTTCTCCTGTAAAAGATTTTGGAGATTGAAGCTTTTTAAGTGACAGCAATGAATACACACAGGACAGAAATGTGGAGGGTGGGTCATTCTCAGCACTGCAGTGACACTGACATGGTGTTGGTGTGTTAGTAAGCGGATCAAACGCAGCAGTGCTGCTGGGGATGACTTAGTGGGTTGGAAGTGGGTTGGAAGAAGTTGTTCTGTGCACTAATTGACCGACTTCAGATTCAGCAGATAGGTTGAAAAACATTTGATCGTTCCTTCAAGTTCAGACACTTAACAGGACAGACTCACACCCTGTATCTGCTTTTCTTTCCTCTGGGCTCTCTGTGGCTCTTCAGTATGTGCCTGTCATATCATGTGGATGTAATGCTGTCGTGTTACTGTACGCCCTTCAACATCGAACTTAGGCAGCCAGGTGTCTCTTCTACAAAAGTGTGTAAGTGTGTGTGTGTGTGTGTGTGCGTGTGTGTGTGTGTGTCCACACTGGCTGCCCTGCCTTTGTCAAGCTCATACAGAGCTCAGTTGTCCAACCTTCGTACACCAGTCACTGTCTTATTTATTTATTTATTCCTTGTTTCCGTGCCAACGCGCAGGGAGTCGTGTTCTTTGCAGTTCTTCTCATTCAGGACGGACTCTGCCGGCTCATCAGGTCCGACCTCTCTCACCAAAAAAGGAGGGAACAAACACAAATGTACGGGACTGTCGGATCAGTGTATTCAGAGAGAATGTGCTCTACAGATCAGGCTCTCTCTCTCTCTCTCTCTCTCTCTCTCTTTCTCTCTCTCTTTCTGCTGTTTTCTCAATAAAGCTGAAAAATCCAGATGTGCCTGTCTGCTGCTTTTCTTCATATTTAAAAACGTGTTCAATCTAACACATTTAAGGCCTTTGAAACCAGTCACACATCCCGTCACATTTCAGCGTAATGTGAATTGCATTGCTGTACGTTAGTGCATATTAGTCCTTGTTCACAAACATCTTAAGATCTTTCTTTAAATTTGTATTTGAGAAAAGGTTTAGGTCAGAGTCATGATGTGTTTGGAAACCTTTTCACATTCTGGACCTGAATTACCCACATCTGCACTGAGGTGCCCTTGTTTGGAAAAAAAGGACATCTCTCTGGACTCTGGAAAACAGTAAATCATGAGTGCAATAAGCAATAACCACAGGTTCAGTGGAGCTGGACTGAACCCCAAGTAATAGAAGAACACACTATTTATACACTGATCACCTATAATACATCCACCCACTCGTTTCTACTCTCACTGTCCATTTTATCAGCTCCACTGACCATACAGGATCACTTCAGTTCTGTAATTACAGACTGTAACCCATCTGTTTCTCTGCATAATCCTTTCACCCTGATCTTCGGTTTGTCAGGAACCCACAGGAACACCACAAAGCAGGTATTATATGGGCAGTGGGTCTTTCTCATTAGGGGGACATCTAGTTCAGAATTAGCTAAAATTCATTCATTTCCAACTGAATTAAATCCCAGTTTAATTCCCAAAAGGAGCATCCAGTGCATGTTTACTGCTCTGTCCATTTGTACATGCTCAACCTGCATACAGACTCTGACTGATCAGTGAGAGGGAAGGGGCTGTTTGCTCACTTTGTTGCTCAGTGTTCAATTTTCAGAATAAAAGTCCTGAGAAAGTAAAGTACTGATACATAAATAAATTAAAAATAATAATAAAGAACATTCAGGTTATTTTTTGTTTGTTTGTTTTCTGGACCACTGTCAAGTATTTTGTTGAAAGTTTGTTGGACAAAACATGGTCATACAAATATCTTCTCATTTTTTGTCATCTTAAAGACAAAAGTCTTGGGTCTCCTGAAAACAACAACATCTGTATGTGTGACTGGCTCCTATACTACATTTTTGGTGAATTCAAATAAGTGTTATCTCTGAGCAGAAATAGAGTGGGATGCAAGGGATGATATACTTCTGAAAGAGAAGCAAGAAGACAAATTGTTGTTTCCCAGATGTGCTTTACCCCAGACAATGTCTGAAGAACATTTGTTCTTCAGGGTGTGATCTGTGTGTAAGTTTATAATCTATCAACTGGTGGGCAGGATTTTTTAGAGGATGTAAATATATTCATACAGATCAGATCCCAGTATATCTGAGTCATCTAATGCAAGGTCAAGGCTCCAGTTCTTTGATATTCTGAGCACACGAGCACCACAAGAAATGAGCCTATTATAAATAGTAGGAACCATACCCCGGGATGCAGATACACCTTGGAAGAAACCTAAATAAAGGGTGTGTTTCCAAAAGGGCACCCCATGGGACCCTGTGTGCCAGCAGGGCTGAATTAAGCCTGAGATATAAAGAAGGTGGAGAAACCTCTAAATTGGCATTTTATTATTTATATCCATCGCAGTTGCTTTGCTTGAATACCAAAGTGGGCAAACACACAGCAGTACAGCAATCAACAGCCTATTTGAGCAGGCTCATTTCATTGCATGCTTTATCAAATTGTCCGCAGTTGTGGCTGTTGGGTCTCTCCACGCCTGTCAGACGTTTGTCAATGCTCCCTCTCTGTGGTTTGTCTAGGTCTCCCAGATCCTTCATGTCGCTGGTGCATGCTCTTTTCTATCCACCGACATCAACAGCATGCTGTAGTAAGATCTATGCATCTTTTATGGCATGCAATGCATCATTAAGACCATCCCACTTCTCAGACCCCTTTCAAACTCTTCCACCGGGCCACAAAACTCTTTTCTGAGGTATTGTTTGCTTGCTTGCTTGCTTGCAAATGACCTTAAATAGTCAGTCAGGTCCAGTGATTGACTCTTAGAACACGAGATCCGCACTTCTGGGCAGTTACATGCCGTTTTCTAGGCTTCAAAACTCAGGATCAGAGTAATCTACAGATATGATACATATATCATAACAAATTACATTTCCATGACATGCTTAACCCTGGTGTTTCAACTTGGCATGATTAGATATCAGTGACTAATCTAGTTTAGTAAACAGCTAAAATTCACTCTTTTCAAACTGAACTAAATGCCAAAGCAGCCTTTCAGTGTATATTTATTGCTCTGTCCACATGTACCTGCTCAACCTGCATGCAGATTCCCAGTGATCCCAGCGTTGGCTACTGATGTTACCAATCCAGATATTTGGTTATAGAGGAAAATAAGAAGGAAGGGGCTGTTTGCTTTCTTTCTTTGCTCACACAGGGTTCAAATTTCAGAATAAAAGTCCAGAGATGGGATACAGAATACTGATGCATAGATAACACAAAATAATAAAATATTTCAATTTGTTATTTTTTACATTCATTGTATAAATATGTTAATTTATACATATCAAAGGCAGACAAATTTGAGCAGTCATGGATCTCCTAAAATAACAATATCTGGTATGTGTGATTGTCTCCAATAAGTACATTTCTAATTTTTTGGTGAATAAAAGTACATCAAATTACAAAAACACCCCACAACATTGGTCTAGGGTTTTAAAGGTTAAAGGCCTGTTCTTGTTTATATCACATGTGTGATTCTTTCTGGTTGCAACTGGGTGAACAAGGTTCTGTAAGCCTGTAAATCCTGGATGATTACTGGTGATATTTATTAAAGCCAATAATCCGAATCTATAATACAAACCTCTATATAAATCTAGAACCACAGAGAAATAAAGCACGTTACTGCTCAAAAAGGCAATTTCCTGTCTACTCACCGTGGTGCTGTTATAATGACCCTTGCCTTTTTCTCATTCGTCTTATTCAGCATACTAGCTTATAGAGGTATATATATATATATATATATATATATATATATATATATATATAAAACATTCTGCTACTAAAGTCATTTTGCTGGACTCTGGAGCTCGATTTTTTCATCATGGCTGGATTTGCTAAGGGATTTTGGTATTTGGGCATTTTATAGAATTTAAATTGGATTCAAAACTTCCAGACTAAGCCACAGTTGTCTTTTGAGCTGGCAAAAATGTCTCTTTACTTAAGGAATTGTTTCGAGGAGGGCAGGCAGCTCAGTCAAGGTCAACAGTATCAATGAATATCTCAATTTTGGTGTCAGCAGGGCTGCAGATACGGCCTGAAAAGCAGGGGAGGGGTCAGCGTTAGTAGGCAGTAGTCTACATACAGCAATATATAGGTGAATCTATGTGCAAAAATACAGGGATGCAGTTTTAATCTGAATATTTTAGAAAAAATAACAGTAAAAGTGAAGAATGCAGTGATGGCACACTGTCCTGCAACAACCCAAAATAATCTATCAACACAATCAAAAAGTCAGAGGCAATTCATATACTGACGAGGGTCCAGTTTCCCAAACACGTCTTAGGGTAATGTCATCTTAACTCGTAGTGTGTTTATTGTGATACTCGTACAACCATTTGAGAATCATCTTAAAGCACTTGCACCAGCACAACACACACTAACACCACCACCACCAGGTCAGTGTCACTGCAGTGCTGAGAATGACCCACCACCCACATAATACCTGCTGTGTGATGGTCCGTGGGGTCCTGACCATTGAAGTACAGGATGAAACAATGTATGCAGAGAAACAGATGAACTACAGTCTGTAAATATAGAACTACAAAGTGCTCCTGTGTGGCAAGAGGAATGTAGAAATAGGAATGTGGTTATAATGTTATGGTTGATTGGTATACACTGTCATTTAAAAAGCACAGCTCACACTGGCAATGCTAGATATATGTGGTCAAGAGTCCAGGAAAGCATGAGCAGCCCTCCATCTCCCCCATCCTTCACCATTCACCAAATGCTAGCCAACATGGGTGTCTATTAGATGACATAACAGAACTGTGCTTGATGTTCTCCAAGCATGATATATGACATGACATGAATGATATCCAATGACATATGCATGCAACTGGCTGTAGGTGGCAAGTGGGATTTGGCAGTGGTGAAACTGGGGACCAAAAAAACCCCCAAACTTAATAATATCCACCTCCATATCATTGAGGCTCCCACCTAGCAACACAATCTCATAAAATATGTTCTGTATATATATATATATATATATATATATATACACAACTAAAAGTATACCCAAAGGAGTCTGTAACAATGGCACAGAAATATTTCACACATATTTTACCATTGAAACTACAGCTCCCATACACACAACCTGTCACAACACTGCCACAGCTGCATTCCTACTGCCTTTCTCCTGTGTGGAGCTTATAAAAAGGAAAAAAAAAGGGTGGGAAGCCAAACAGAAATGGTAAGAATTACATTCTACTGCAGTTAAGATCAGGGTGAGGGATAAGGCCATCTCATACCGGACGTCCTGAGCCGTGCAGTGCCCTAAAATTCCAAACCATTGTTTCTAAAGGAGGTTGACACACAGCAGTGCCCCAGCACTCTGAGCACTGCTCAATTCTGCAGTGCATCACAGCACAGCAACCAGGATTATCCTTTATTGCATTCAATTAAAAACAAAACCACAAAAATCCGTAAGATATGACTTAAATCTACCCTAAAGTCTTTAATATAAACATGGTGTTACACCCCTTAAACTAGTAAACATTCAGAACACAACTTTAATTTGACCTCTCGTCGTATCTTATTTAGAAAACTGGGTTAGAGAGATGTAGTGGATGCATTCACTATATTATGATCTTTAAAAATACAATGAATCAATAAAGGAAGAGTGTAAAAGAAAAGGAGCTCACATGGAGCTTGTTCATTGATGCTCTCACATCAGCACTTCCATGCAGTGTGAGGCAGTCTTTAGCGTTAGGGTAAGTGTTAGGTAATGATATTGTTAAGTTTAGGGTTAATGTTAGGGTAAGGATTAGGTTATGTTAAGGTTAGAGTTAGGGTCAGGGTAATGCCATGGTTAGGGTTGTGGTAAGGGATAAATTGTGTTATGGTTAAGTTTAGGGTTACAGTAAGGGTTAGGTTAATTTATGGTTATGTTTAGGGTTAATTGTGTTATGGTTAAGGTTAACGTTATGGTAAGGGTTACAGTAAAAGTTAGGTTAATTTATTGTTAAGGTTAGGGTTACGCTAAGGTAAGGGTAAGGGTTAGGTTATTTTATGGTTACGTTTAGGGTTAGAGTAAAGGTCAGGTTAATTTAGGGTTAAGTGTAAGGTTAGGGTTATGTTATATTATGGTTAGGTTCGGTGTTTAGGTGTAAACCTGGCTGCTATCAGCACATTTGAAAAATGCAATGTTGGTGTAGAAGAGAGCCAATCAGACACTTCTCTGCTACACACAGTGCTGCATCCACCAACGGGAGGTCGCAGATCACCTTCATCCAGCATCAATGTCATGTCATCAATGGAGGCAGAGTCAGAATCAGCAAAGCTGGTTTTTTCAACCACTGGCCAGGTTTGGAAAAGTGAAATGTATCTGCACAAATAAATGTTCTTGGACAAATCACTTGTTTAAAAAATTGGTGCAAGAAGAGTGTTTGTGAAAATACTGATAATTAAATCAGATCCCAACATAACTTGAATGCTCTCAATCCTCAACTCACTCCTTTACCCGATGATTATTTGCTGGGATATGAAGTCATTTTATTGACATTATCCGTTTAAATCAATGGCTAAGCAATAGTGTATAACGTATCTGAGGATTGTTGTCCGACTGCCAGTGAACAAAGCAATTCAGCATTCCTGGAACTTGGAATGTGCCAGTGATGTAGCCTAGGCAGCTGTCACCCAACCCTTTGAAGAGGAAACTTTCTCTTGATCAGTCCTAAAACAGCCATTTTTGCTGAGATGTTATTGAAGCTCCTCCAGCATGGCAGGCATTGGCGCACTACGGCTAGATCCTGTGCTCTGTGGGAAGGCCTGATCTGTCTGATTATATGTGTGCTGTGCTGCATCCCACCGTGTTTTGAAGTGGCGCCTTTGAAGAAAATGGTAGGAAGAAACGCAGAAAAAAAAAAGCCATAAGTGCACCAGGCTTTTCACGCCGCTTAGGTGCTTCAGATCTGTATGTCATCTAAAAACAGCAAAATGCACCACGACAGCCCTAAACCAACAAGCCAGGGCTGTCTGTGATAATGAGAGATGACATGACCTTTGCTTGGTTTAGAGATAAGGACTGTGACATACCTCAGACATGGGACTGCAGACTCTCTGGTTTGAGCCGAGTGCTCTGAATGCACATTTGGCTGGATACTGCACCTGCTTTCTCTCCAGAACTTGCACCACCCTTTAAACCCAAACCCTGGCCACAACCTCACAGTGGGCCTCCAGTGATCTGAAAATACCCCAGTGCTCAGCTCTGATCCTTCTTCTCCTTTATCCTTCCTCTTCTTCTCATTAGCACAAGGAATTGCCCACATCAGGCTTGCCTTTCCAGCTGAGTTTTTCCACACTGGTGTCAGGCTGAGAGGGTTTTATTTTTCAGCTTCTTAAAAGGGTTTTAAACTTTAAACTAAACAAAAGTGTAATTCTTTATTATAGGATAACAGTTTTTTTTTATTAGGAATGGAAAGCAAGCAATTTCAGGCTCCAGGATCTTTCAGTTCCATCATCTTTCAGTGAATTTAATTGTGGGAACAGTTGTGGTGCAGCAATGCACAAAAGTATAAATTAGATTCGACATGGTACACTGAAATCAAGTGGAGACAAGACATTTCATGCAGGAATATTGTTGCAATGGTGGCATTCGTTTACAGTAATAGTATCAATGATGCAGTTCTGTGAAAACTACAAGATATAAAAGCCTTGGTTCAAATACACACTCTCTCAGTCGTCTCTCATAACAAGCTTGAAGCCATGAAAGAAAAGGTGCTGAACAAAGCTAACACACTATCAATCTCATGGCATTAAAAACATCATACATACATGTAAACACATCCAATGACTGTGTGCTCCTCTTGGACCACGTGTAGAATTTGGTTACTTCGGCTGTAAGTAACCAACATTCACAGCATTCACAGCACCTGCCTCACTCGGAAAGCCCTCCGCATGGCTGGTGATTCTACCCACCCACTCTGCAGCTCTCAGCCTGCTGCCCTTAGGGAGGAGACTGCAGAGTCTTCAAGCCAGGTCCAGCAGACTGAGGGACATTCTACTGAGGGACAGTCTCTTCCTGCCCTACCACCCTGCTGTTTTTGCTCCCTGCACGTGAACTCAGGATACTAAAACCCTCCAGACCACCAAATCACATGGACCTTTATATAAGCACTTTGACCAGCCTATAAACTTTCCATTGTGCAGTATTCTATAATTGCACTGTCCATACCGACAGATCTAATCTGTTAGGGGCCTATACCACCTTAAAGGGACCCTCGTATGTTTATATTAGATTTTGTGTCCAGTGTTTTTATAACCTTTACTGTATATACTAGTGTCTATTTAATGTTTATTACTGAACCACGGGTCTGAGAGAAATGCAATTTCAGTTCTCTGTAGGTCTTGTCCATGTTGCAGCACTGACAATAAAGCTGACTAACGTCTGATTTTAAAGTCTGTCTGCATCCACACTGGTTTTGACCCACAATGCTACGGCTGTACTCCGAACTCTCATCGTAAAACCATCACACTTCCCATTAAAATAAAGATACATTGATACAGATACACTGTGTTAAAGATGACTTTTCAAAACAGTTCTAAAATCCTCCCTGAATGTCCAGGGGACTCGCCACATTCAATCAACAACCTGCTCTGAAACAAAACTGTGAACTTGTGAAGGAGATGAATCATCCCCTGGGGAAGGAGATGGTAATGCATATAAAAAAAACAGAGATAAACAGTGTTTTCTTAATCCTCGTTAACAGTTGAGCCTGTGGAGACTGTTTTGATCAGTATGTGGCAGTCAGTGGTAAAGGAGAGCTAGGTATCATCTTCCTAACAGACAAGCTACATTTACAGGATAACAATAAGATAAAACATTTAGACTAAGTTTAGGCTGCAAGCAATTCAGATTTGATTCTCCTTCATGATCTGAATGCCCTCAATCCTCAACTCATTCCATCACCTGATACATGGACTGGTACCCTGCATTGTCTTATTGGAATATCAAGTCATTTTTTTTGACATCATCCATTAAAACCAATTGTCCACTGTCCACCCTGTCATTGGCAAGTGATCGAAAGGGATTTGTGTATCCGAACAGAACAACCATATCAGCATGGGTTCCTGTGGTTACATCGGTAACTATGTAGCCACAGTGGCCTTTGGCGTTCCATCGCTCTGGATTTGAAGGTCACATTGAAATCTGATTTGAGCATTCAGAGCATCCAGACTGGGACATTTGTATGAATCCCTTTAAAACATCCGAATATGGTTTGGATCAGATTTGTAAAAAATCAGATTTGATGTGTTTTTGCAGTCCAGACTATGAAAAGTTTATCTCAATACAATCTAGTTAGGCCACAGCCTTAGAAAAAGATTTGGCAAATATTAAATTTTACTTCATTGAAGTATTTTTAATAAGGGACATTCAAAATTAGCAACTGTTGATACACTAGTCAATGCAATGTAGTTTTTAGCCAATGATAGCTGGCCAGCAAGCATTAACTAGTGTTTGCCAGGGTTTGTAGTATTTTCTTAGTCCAGAAAATAATGGTCAAGAGCTGAAATGAGATCAACGTTCCACCCTTGAGGCAACCGTGGTGAAATATCGGACTTTGCTGGCAGCACCCTCTGTTCAACTCACATAATGAAATTACTATACTATACAAACTTTTGATGGAATACAAGGAACATATTGCAGACAAGTAGCTCTCCTTAATGACTGATGTCCAAACCGTGAACCCATTTACTCTGCCAGTCTCGGCCTCCGGTGAGAAAAGAATCTCTCGGCGGAGTGTTAGAAACTCTTTGCTGTTTGTAGGATGTGCATATGTAAGCAGGGGACCGGCTCCTTGCTGCTGTCAACCTTCATTCTCCTCAATCAAGGCCGAACCTCTTACTCTCACCATACACCAGTAAGGAAGTTCTAAGGGCAGTAAGCAAATGAAAGATGCAGGCAGAGAGAAAGCGCTTCATCGAACGCTCTTTTGCGAATGAGGTTTAAGCCAAGCATGAAAAAAAAAATCACTGCAGGCAGTGAAGGCACTTGCTAGTCAATTCATAGTCAAGGAGCACACTCAGATCTGTCTACATTGATTGAAAGAGAAGGTCAAGCAGCCGGAGGAAAGTAAGACAACTAGCTGAGGGAGAGGGAGAAAGAGAGCAAGGGGGAGAGAAAGATGTGCTCCTCCCGAGACTGCAGTAATCTGAGCCCTTGTAAGGCAGAGTCCTCGGAACAGATTAAAGCAGCGTTATTGGACGGTGTCCTCCTGAGTCACTGCCATCTCTTCCCAACTCTTATCTGTAGTGCGTGGGCCAAGGGACCAGCTCCAAATTACAGCCAGGCGATTACAGTCTCAGCATGGAGGGCATTGGAATTCTGCCACCGTTAGATCTTTCCAAGTCCGCTTCGGAGGCTGCACTGAGAATATGTTCACTCACCGCAGAGAGCTAAATATCAATCCAAAGACCAAGTAAGATAAAACTAATTAAAGTTACAGCACTGGGTAGTAACTGGGGATAACAACATTAAAGCTGACATCTTAATTTGGCACGTTGGAACACACTGGGCTGGTCAGAATTGGACATACCCAAAACAGGAACGGCAAGGAGGTAGCATTAATCTTAATATTAACTAACTGACGGCTCTGTTTCGTATTAGCACTCTTAACAATAAGGATGCCAAACAGAGTTGTTGGAAGCAAAGCCACAACTTTCCTACACTTACGGGCTTCCTAAAGCAGTGCTTCCCAAACTGTTCCTGAGGGACCCTTAGTCCACATTTTGCTCCAGCCCAACTCGCAAACACATATGGATGTAAACATCCTATACACGAACATCTCTCCCCAATCTGTCTCCAATGAGAACCACTACACTAAAGAACCTGCCAGTGGATGGTTCTTTATAGAAAACAACTGAAGCCAGTCAACTGCAGTCTGTTGTTCCAGTGGCATTCCTATAAGCCATTTTTGGAAACCTTATTTTTAAGAGGGTGGGCTTGAATCAGCTTTTGTTGTGCTGGCAGGCTGTCTTCGGTTAAAAAGGTCTGGGCCTGCTTTAATGGGGTGCTGACCAGCACAAGCCGGATCCCCACAGAGCCAATCTGGGGACCAGTCTGTTGCGTCTAGCTCAGATTTCAGGGTTCCCAAAGCACAGCTTTTCAGTTTGCAGAAGCCCTCATTAACAAGGAACGTCTAGACGCATACATACAGCCTGAACCCTGAACCCCCTAAATAGGGCCGCACTCATCGGGGGTCTAGCTAACCCCCTCAAATTAAAGCCATATAAAAATCACTGCTGTAGGAGTTGATTTAACACTTAGATTTATTGTGTGAAACCTATATGATTAGAATACCTTCAGTGTGACACTGGAACAAGTCTTAAATGTTGGGTCTGCTGTGTTTTTTTTTACCTGCTTCAGTCACTGTTGTAATGATAAGACGAGACTGTGGCTATGGAGTTTTTTGTAACACCCCTCCATCCCACTGCTGCAAGACATTAATTAAAGCGGGAAAGGATAGGATAACCTTGTAAGTTCCTTGCAGGACAGTACTCCACATCCCAAAAACTGAGGAAGATATTGCATTCACTGTGAAGTAGATCAATAAAATTATCCTTCTCTCAGAGAAGGCATTATTTCATTTTCTGAGGTATCTGCTGGAGAACAGATAAAACAGTCAGGCACCATCTTGCAGAGATTGACCATAAACAAATGCCGGACATTTATTGTGAGTATAAAAAAGCTTGAGACAAACAGAGAAAATCGAATTTGTGTCCCACAAAGCCAGCACTGAGTACCAAAACACACTTTTAATGGCACCTTAGAAGCTTGTGAAAAATGAAGGGTAGAATTAAACTTTAAAGACAAATACCATTACCAACATACAGCTTTCTCTGGCATGTTTATCCCAAGCCACTGAGGACTGTATACATGACAGCAGCGCATATGAACCGTGTAAACACTGGACAACAAGCATTAGACTGACCATGACAGCCTTTAACAGCGTACCGATAGGAACTGGAAATTGCAGACCTCTCCCATGAGATACAGAAGACCGCAGTATGAGCAAAACTCAATTTGGTATGTTCTCTACATTAAATAAATAATCTGTACATCATTATTTGGGTGTTAGTTGCCAAAGAACCAAAGAAAAAAAGCAAATAATTTGATATTAATGAAGAATAGGCAAAAGTTAAGGATGTCTGACAGACCAGCAATGCCTTACAGAGTCTACCTCACTCTGACTGATGCTACAAGAAATTATTGCATTCACCAAGGTTTTCAATCTCTTAAAGCAGAATATGAAGTCTCGTTGTCCTTTGAATAAACATATAAAAGGTGTTGACTGACAGAAGAATGTCAGTGTGTCTTTGCAGCCTCCTTTTCTTCTCATTGGTCCACTATGTGAGTCTCAGCCAAACAATAGGCAAAAGAAACAGCCGAGCAATCGGTGGATGGCTGAGTCCAGCAGTAACCCAATATACAGTTGGGTGAACCATAACAGGCTCGTGTTCAGTTTAAGGCAAGTGACCTTAGTCGCCCACGTCACTGTCCTGGTCTCCAATGACCCAGAGGAAGTGGAAGCTGAGGGCCAGCAGGGCAGTGCCCAGCAGGTCACCCAGGGCTGTCAGGTATGGGATGGAGAAACTGTCTGGGTCCTTCCCACTCTTCCACATTGAGTGCACCATCCAGTCTGCTATACACAGCAGCAGGAAGACCTGAGAGAGAATGAGAGAGAGAGAGAGAGAGAGAGAGAGAGAGAGAGAGAGAGAGAGAGAGAGAGAGTATAACACACAGGGTTATATTGATTACTTACAGCTTATTTTACAATAGTGTATAATATTCACATGTATCTTAAAAGCTAGAGCAGCATTGTTTGGGAACTGCAGAAGGAGATCTTGGGCTGCCCCTACAGGTATGGAGTATAATTCAGTGCCATTAATACAAATATTACTACACTTTCCGTCTTCATGGACAGCTGAACACATGCATTTGTTGACAACCTCAATGATAACGAAGTGAGAGAAACATGTGACTGACCAGGTAGAGTAATATGCAGGATTTGGCACAAATATGACTCAGTTTACACAGTGTACCATCAACATGATTCTGAAACTGTAGGTAAAATTGTTAACATTCAAGAAGTAAAGCGTCATATTCATTACACACAGTTACAGTTACAACAGTTTACATTGTCAATTAAATTAGAAACAATATAACATTCTCTAGTACACGTTAGCAGTGTAGGTTAGATGCATTTGAGCATACTTGACAGGGTTTTCTTTAACAGGATATTAAAACTAACCCCACAGTTTAGAGGCTGTACTTTAGTGTGACTAGTTTGTGAACAACTGAACAATAAGTATTAATTCTGGAATTATTTTTATGATTTATAACATATTCAGTCTTGAATTGTAAACAATACCTATTTTCATACCACAGTATACCTAAAACTGATATACTTTGCAGAATCGCAGCTTAATTCTGGATTTAAAACTCACCCAATTTGAAAAGCAAACGCCACACACGGAACCTGATATGCTGATCATTCAGGACAAATTATGTAAATCAGATTTTTCAGAGAACCATTCCTGTAAATGAGCCTCAGGTAATGCAGCTCAAATGGGGCTTAAGTGTATTACAACAGCTTCGCAAATTCTGCCACTTCCTTCTTGCCCTAATACATGCAAGTGATTTGCATGCTTCTCTTTTTGTTGCTGCTCTAACCTTGCAATTTCCTTCAGGATTAATAAAGTTTCTATCTCTGTATGTATCTCCACACGAGACACAAAAGCAACAAGCGTAAAATGAAGTGGATGAGATGAAGGCGACCACTGTTAAGCACTCCCAATAACCCCCCAATAAGCCCATACGCCCCCACCCCACACACACACACACACACACACACACACACACACACACACACACACACACACACACACACACACACACACACACACACACACACGGAAGCTGCTCACGCAGAGAAACGGTGACACAAGCAAAAACACACAATTAACACAAGATGAGCTTGCTTCTGCATCTCTGTGTGAACTTCTAGACACTCCTGTTCTCTTCCACTAATTAAGCCTATTTGCCACATCGCTGATTTTGGGGGCGCCAGCCTGTGTGTGGGTGTGTGTGTGTACAGGGGAGTGAGTGTGAGTGAGTGAGTGAGTGAGTGTGTGTGAGTGTGTGTAATGAAAAGAAGGCTCTGAAACAGTTCAGAGTTTTGAAGCCTGGTATTGGTGTGTGTGATGCACGGGATAATGGGCAAAATCGCTTCAGATCTCCACTTCACAGCAGTGTAGCTGCAAAACATTTAATCTAATCCAGCTAATTACGAGCGAGTCATCACACAGCCGTGCAATGCTAACTTTCAAAGCAGATTCTACATCACTAAATAATGTGCACATCAATCAGGGCATAAAGAAAGGGATTCCTGAGGCAATTTTATTTATAAAGTCTTACAGAGTGTCTGTAAATCAAGTGTGCTTCCAGTTTCGAGTAGTGCAGTTATATCAGCAGACTTAGTTAACTTTCCTCAGAGCAAATGAGTGTGAGAGTGTGTGTGCGCGCCAGTGTGTGTGAAAGACTTTCATTTAGGTGAAATAAAAATGAAGGCAGCGCATTAATCAGGGTGACAGGTCGGTGTGAAACTCTCTCCGGAAAGCTACAGGCTGTGGTAGAGCTGAGTTGGCGCTGCTGCTAACCAGGGCTGCCGCTTTCATTTAGTCTGCGTTAAAGTCAGTCCATCGGAGAACAAGTTGAAAAAACAGGGTAGATCTCTGATCTCTTCCGTTGTTGGGGGTAAATAATTAGCTGTTTCATGGACAATTGATTGTGCCTGTGTGAGGTAAAATGGAGATTAGTCGTATTAAGATTTATGATTTAAGCTTTTAATTAGTGATTAGGAACAATATCTGAGAGCAAAAGATTGGGTCCTGTTCCAAATGCCACACCAAGACAGAAACAGTACTTTAAGAAGAGTGCATTAAAACACAGTCTGTCAATTCCTTCTTACAGTCCATTAAGAATTTTAGTTAAATTAGTTAAATGACTGATTCAATATAAATCACTACATTTATTTCTGCTTTAAATCTCACTTTAAAGCAAACTGAAGAGACACTGCATGAATACTTGAGGTGGGTTTAAAATCTGGAGTAACTAATTTAATGAACAGCCCTATATACACCCTCCACTTCACGTGTCTCACTTTACTACATGCACCCACCTCCACCACATCTCCTCCATTCTTCTCCTAGGATCATTTCAGCTACTGTGGTATATATAGACAGACAGACCAGGTGGCAGCTATGCTGTGTCTAGTCACCTACAAGATGTAGGTATGTGGTTGCTAAGGTGTTCCCTGGTAGTTGCCAAGGTAAACTGGTGGTTGGTAAGGTGTTACCACGTGACTACAATGGCATAAGGGTTGGTTGCGAAGGTCTTATTCTGGTTTATAGGGTGTGCATGGAGTTGTGTTTAGTTGGTTGCCAGATAGTTGCTAGGTGTTGCTGAAAATGAATTGGAGTCTATGTGAAATTTTAGGGAAAAAAGACATTAAAGGGGTGGAGGTGAAAATAAATAGGAGGCTATGGGAGGAATGAAGCATCCAGACTCTTTTCTGTTCTGGCACCAAAATGGTGGAACGAACTTCCCCTGGGAGTCCGAACAGCGGTGTCCCTCACTGTCTTCAAACGCAGACTGAAGACTCATCTGTTTCAGGAGTACTTAACTCCATAAAGACTTTTGTTTCAACACGGTCTAAACATGTGGAATCTCTTGATTCCAGCCTTGTCTACTAGCTAAGGATGTTCTAAGTAAACAGCAAAGCACTTTTGTAAGTCACTCTGGATAAGGGCGTCTGCCAAATGCTGCAAATGTAAATGTAAATGTAAATGAAGGATGAAAAAATGGTAATATAATGTAAAAATATGAAGTATGGGATGGTGTGTGTGTGTGTGTGTGTGTGTGTGTGTGTGTGTGTGTGTTTGTGGGGCTGTTTTCCTACAGTGAAGGAAAATAGCCGGCTAGATTCCTGGGACCTATTTAAGAGGGATGGTTTGCTAATGTACGCAAATTTGGGGGAACTAACAGGATTAAGGTTGTAGTTGCCACCCTCTGCAAACACAAACACACACACACACACACACACACACACACACACACACACACACACACACACACACACACACACACACACACACACACACACACACACACACACACACACACACACACTTTCCATATTTCAAGAAGACAGGGAGGGCAGTTAGGGAGGACTGTACACAGCACACACACACACAAAACACACACACACCCACACACACCAAACACACACACACACACAGCAGTGGTGAGCTGATGACTAAAAATGTCTTCACTCCTCTCTAAAGGTGTTTACTCGTTATTTTAATAAGTGAGTCTGTCTCTCTCTCTCTTGCTCTCTCTTTCTCTCTCACTCTCTCTCTCTCTCTCTCATACACACACACGCTTCTCTCTCACTCTGTCTGTCTCTCTCTCTCTCTCTTCCTCTCTCTCTCACACACACACCCCATCATCATCATCATAACATCAGTTAACAAAATTCCACTAATATTGCAATAAATACAAAAACACAATTACATCTCCACCAACTGCTCCAATCATACAGTTACCAAGAACAGGTTCTTCATCTCAGACTGGAGGCATCACTGTATGGAACAGTTCACAATATCAAAAGCCAATAATTTGAGTAAATTAAATGAAAAAATAGACTTTCATATTTGAAACATATTTTCATGCTTCCAATGGTGAGAACATATAACGCATACATTTAAAAAAATCCCACACTGTTCTCACAAAACTGCCTATTCCAGTTTAATTCCTGTGATTAATCATTTCCAAGCCTCTCCTCAAGGAAGTCCAGTATTATTTGTCCTGTCCATCTAAAACTCATTTGTTGAATCAGTTGAACAGAACATTTCTATCCCAATAAATGTCAATGTCACTATTAAGACATTAAGGCTCAATATCTCAATATCAAAGTTTCAAGGGGACGATCTGGAATTTTGAGCATGTGCAGGAGCCTAAACCTTCACATTTTAAATGGCCAAAAATTAATTTGGGGAGTAAATCGGATTTGGGCAACTTTACCTGCTATGTGAATCTTCCAAAGTGAATTCCATGCACAACCTTAAATAATAATAATAATAATAATAATAATAATAATAATAATAATAATAATAATAATAATAATAATTTACAACGCATTCAATTCTGGAAGATCTGGAGCCCCATTTAGATGATAACAGCTGTGTTCCAAGCCTAGACTGCAGCTGAGACGGGCAGGATTTTTCAGCCACTACGTCACAGAAGGCTGTGAAGCGAAGTGAAGGACCCTTTGTATATCTCCTTCCATTTCCAGTAAGGAGAATGGGGTGCAGAGGAGGGGCATAATGAAGAGCAGAAAGCAGCAAGTTAGAGGAGTTTCTGTTTGGTATATCCTGGCTGCCAAACAAGGATGTCAACATACAGAAGATCGTTGCCTAAAGCTACGAAGCAGTGAGAGAAAAGGACCTTTTTTATACACAATATAATTTGCTCAGGGTGTCCTGAGTTTTGCAGAAAACACCATGTCTATGTCATCTACGTTGTCAATCTATAGTTTTGCCTTCGCAGTAAAGAAAAAGCATCCAAAAGTCCTGAACCACTTTAAAGTTCAGCCCTGTCTTTCACCAGCTTCCCTATAAAGTCAGGACTTGTGTCCTGAAAAACAAACGTTCTTGCTCAGTTTTCGAGTTGGAAATTACTGTCCAACACAGAAGTGTGTACGTGAATGTTTGCAAAATTGCAGCAGCCTACGGCCACGAGTGTGGCCATGTGCACAGTGTGTGTCTGAAATGTCAAAACGTACTGGTGCTAGCTCTTTGTGTGGTCTCTGCCACTCAAGCACTTTCCCAGGCCATTGATGAAACAGTGTTTCTTCTGTCCCTGCCCTCTCTAATGCACACTCCAGACACCGGGTCCTCCCTGGTCACTAATGGGCCGTCTGCACACGCTCACTCAGCTCTTAACAGCTATGTGCCAGGACTTAGTTAATGCAAGAGCCAATCACGTTTCCCCTCCGGAATTCTGCATGTATGCTTTGATCTTTTAGCAATGTAAAGGTCAATGGTCACGGGTCAAAGGTCAGACACATTTCTCCAGGCACGTGACATGTGTTCAACAAGACAAACAATTACAAACTATTGCCAACAAATGCAAACTGTTGTGTGTGAGCTTCTAACAAATACAGTTGGTGGGCAGTTTGGGGAGGGATGAGGAAAAAAAAAAAAACAAGAACAAGAGGCTGTACAGATAAATCTGGGCTGACATTTAGGCTTTATGAACTGTGCTACATTTCCAGGAGCACAGTCTTAAAGCTCTCGAGTGTAGAGTCTAGGATCTGGGCAGACGACTCACTTAATGACAAAATCATTATGTCGTTATTGTGGAGAGAAGGGGCTACAGAAATAATGATGAAGAGGAATATGAAAGTACGGAGTACAAAAAGAGGAGAGCAGAAGTTAAAGAAATGGTGAGGAAAGCAGCAGTGCTGTGCAAAATGAAGATGCCCCTGACCTGCTCAGATGATTCATTTACTATTCAGCGCTGAACTGTGGCTATTAGAGCCAGGCCTTCAGTTCAAGCCATACATTTCAAAACTTGAGGGACCTAATTTAAAAAAAGAGAGAGAGAGGGAGACATGGATTCAAACCATACTGGCAGTCTTGGTGATGCACTTCTCTGTAACTGACCCTCCCTCTCCCCCTCATCACCCTGAGCCATACTAGTCAGGATGGGTGTGTTACCTGGCTTAACAGAAATGACAGTTAATGAAGAAGTAAAGCTCATTGTTGTTTGCGCTGTAGGGAATATCTTGGGACTGTGTGATTCTAGTAGTACTGCACTCAAGAAATATGGTGAAAAAGTTCACCAGTAGTCAAAATTTCATTCACCAACATAACCTGTCATATTTTATCATTATATATAAAGTGAAATGCTTCAAATGCTGCCTCTTTTGATCAGTAAGGTCATACAAATCTGAACTCCAGGACCTCAATTTATTGGAATTTGATTTGGATTTGAACCTTTTGAGTTTCAATAAATTACCAGTCAAGAAAAGACAGCTTCACCATTAAAACAAAACAGCTTGAAAAGTCACTTTAAGTATAATCAGCACACGCATTTTAAATCTTTATAAACACCCACTGTCCCAAAAATCAGCAGACGTCGTTTTACAAAGCAGCTGTCTATCACTCTGACTGCTCGACTGAGAAAGTCCTTCAGGAAGATTTAGGAGTCCTTGTACATTGTACTAGAACTCCTAGTACACCTACGCAAATATGGCCTTCATGGAGGAGTCATCAGAAGAAAACCTCAACACAAAAAGAGATGCACTAATAACATGTTGGTGCTGAGCTGTTAGAAATGCATATGAACATTTTCTGCCTGGCTTTTAGTTTGTAGACATCAGGTTTTCAGTGATGCCATATTCAGTGTTGTATCTAGAACTTCCAGAAAGTCTAAAATATCACACTATAAATGGGGGATTCTACAGACCTTTGCTGATTCTATTGGAGGTAGTCCAGCTCTTGAGGATTTAATTTTTATTAACATTACCTTCACAGCTCCAGTGCAAAACTTAAGGAAACTTTGTCTTGGCTGATCAACCTTTGGGTTACATTGTGAGGTTTAGATTTTTGGCCAAACCACTGTTTACGTAGGGAAATTAGTAAGCCACTCTGATTTAATTCAACAATAACAAATAGTTCCAGATCAGTTCCAGTTGCTCACCGGAGACTTCTGGGAAACAGTTCAAGACGATAGATAAGCACAGAATCAATCAATTCCAAGTCTGCATTGTTTCTGTTGGACAGGCATGCAAAACAGTCGCCTGTATGATCACAATCGCTTACTGTGTCCATCAGTGCTGAAACGCATTAGTGAAAGCATGGCAACATCTACATCTTCAGGCCTTTCCTAAAATATCTACATAATTCAGTCACTGAGGAATGTTGCGATTGGTTTGGTGGGAAAAGGTTCATTGTAGGTCAACGTTTAGATTTCTTTAGAGAAGGGAAAGCCCATGATGTCTACAAATCGTGTTTTATTTCCTTAGAAATATTTATAGAAAATAAATATATTTTTTTAGAAATATATATCTATGTTTACACAGAAACATTTACATTACTATTCAAACTGACCAGTGAACCCAGATCCATTAATTACTACACAATGTTTATGGTAAAATAATGGTTAATCTTCCCCCATAAATGTTAACTTTGGGTACTATACAGCCTTTAGAAAACAGGTCCCCTATTATCAGCAAATATCAGCCACTTTGGGGTCTTGTTCAATTCCTCTCTCTCCTTTAACTAGTCGATTTGAAGAAATTCCAAGAAATTCCCAATTTAATCAAATTGATTAAATAAGGGGAACTACGTGTTGCCAAAAGTGGGAAACTGTTTTGACCGTCAGAAGATGGGTGTCCTTATGCTACCTCTTCAGCATCAATGCTAATCCCAATAATCCAATGATAACTGGATTTCTGCAGTTATCATATTCCAATTTCTAAGATCAGAGTAAAGTCTAGCAATCTAGTAATCAGATTTCTCAGCACATACATACAGCTCACACTGATTTCTTTCGGTTTTCTCACTTCCTCCACTTTCCCCATGCCCCATTCACCTTCTTCTGTGAGATTACTGTCCGGTTGTAGATAGAAATCTGGTTCATTACCTGACTCATGTAAACCTAGAGTTTGCCCATTATCGGATTTCCCAAGTGCATATAAAGGGATTTATTGGATTATTGGCCAAATCTGATTTTTGGCAGATAGATTATTGAGTTTAAATTTACTAAATGACTCAGACACTGAGTACTGTATCTGTTTACCATTTCATATGATAACTTTATATAATTTAACTTTAAGGAAATATCTGGTTCTTATAACCACAACCTGGAAGAATTCTCATGCTCCCTGTTCCTCTAGAACATACCATTTCACACCCTAAATGATTTGGTACGCATCTTAGAAAAACAGGTGGAATTCCTCTGTAAAATGAAAGAATAATGAATGAATGAATTTAACCTAAACACTTAAAAAAAACTGCTGGCAGTTCTGCCCCACTTTCCATATGTTTTATACCCTTTTCCATTCAAAGAACTTGCAACCTAAGCTGGGGAATGTCAGTCTATACTCTTTAACTCACATTCCTGGGGAGCAGGCCTTCATGGACATTCATTCATTTGAGAGTCTATTGCTTTGGTCAGATTTACCTTGAGCTCAGCTCACAAAACTCCCTTCAGGCCTGTTGCACAAGGAATTTAACGGGCCTGTGACTAGTTACTGGATGGCTTCATTGTGAGCTAGGCTACTGAAGAGATTTTATACAGGAACTTCTTGTTCATGTGAGCAGACATATTTGAGCTAAAATAAACAGAGATCACACACACAAACACACATGCTGAAAATACCAAACATTCCCTGCGCTCACAGCATACTAATGCATGCTGGCCCATGAATGCACTTACTGATATGTGCATGACCAGAAGTTTACTTAATTGAGCTCAATTATGACTTAAATAGTTCAGGAAAACTTTCTGAACGATCAAACACAAACAAGCATTTACACACACCTGTTCAGAAAAATTCATAACTGCACAGAATAATTTCACTTTTAAAACATTTCTATTCATTTCTGAAGCTTTTAAATATTTCCAATGAGCACCCGTTTGTCACAATTACTGTTACTGTGAAGTTAAAGATGAAATGATCTCCAAAAGGCATCAAGATTTTGGTTTGATACTAAGAAAAAAGATGGCATTACCTTGCAAAAGTATGGGAACCCTAGAATTGAGAGCTCAGATAACTTTGAGCCTTCAGATAACTCAGCCCTTAATTAATTAACCATCAAAGCTTTATAAATACCCAGATTCCTCTACCTTGTCCCATAAATCATCAGTGATGGGTTCTTCTAAACAGCTGCCTAGCACTCTGAAAATGACAATGTTTATGGCCCACAATGTGGGAGAAGGTTATAAGAAGAAAGCGTTTTCAGGTCGCCATTCCCTCAGTTTGAAATGCAGCTAAGAAATGGCAGTTAACAGGAACAGTGGCGGTGAAGATAAGGTCCAGAAGACCAAGAAACATTTCACAGACTGCTTGTAGGATTGCTAGAAAGGTAAATCAGAACCTCTGCTTGACAGCAAAAAATGTTCAGGAAGATTTAGCTGTGTGTGTGTGTGTGTGTGTGTGTGTGTGTGTGTGTGTGTGTGTGTGTGTGTGTGTGTGTGTGTGTGTGTGTGTGACCAAATAGTTTCTTTGGTCTGAACATTGCTATCAGTTGCAGCTCGGAGAATATTTAGGTGCAGAATAGAACCGAGACTGACCTGTAGAAGTGCAGCAGCCAAGTAAACTGCCATGAAGATGGTGGTCAGAGTGGTGTGGCCACTCTTCATCAAGTGAATGGTGTACAGGAACATCACGTGGCCTGGGATTACTAATAACAGCAAAACCTGCGCTGATCTGTGATTGGCTCCTGGTAAAGAGACAGAAAATAACAGAGTGTGACCAACACACAGGTGCACAGAAACACCAAACACGAGCACACACACACACACATGCACCCACACACACACACACACACACACACACACACACACACACACACACACACACACACACACACACACAGGTTTTCAGCAGAGTGATGAGAAGGAATGAAAACTTTTTCGCTAGAGAATGTGTTAATCTAATTGGTCAAAATCAACAAACAATGTATTTTGTTGATTCTATGATTTATTGATGCCCCAACTTTTTTTATATAACTGTACTGGCATATAGGAGATGATTTCTCAAACCTGTGAAGGTACACTGTGAACTACGAGTGGCTGGAACACCTGTCACGGTACACAATGAACTAGAAGCTGGAACAAAAGTGCCACAGTCCATGATGTAAAATTCTCTTGACTGCAGACAGAGAGGCTGCCATCAAAGAAAGAAGGCTCTGGTCCACACCTTCCAGCTCGACTTATATTTGCAGCTGATAACAGTCACCAACAATGTCTTAGACTAAACTTTCATGGTCAGATGAGATAATGGATTTATTGTCTGGCCACAACGACCAGAGGTATGTTTGGTGGAGAACATGAGACGTTCTCCAAGGACACTGTACCAACTATTAAGCATGGTGATGGTGGCAGCAGCATCCCACTGTGGTGGAACCAGTACACTGCACAAAGCAAATGAAAAAAGCACGGTGGTGGTGGAAGCATCAGAATCTGTGGTGGAAGCAGTACACACAAATATACACTAGTGCATCTCAAAAAATGTAAATACTCTGAAAAAGGTTTATTATGATTAAAAATAAACTTTTTATTTTATATTCATTACATTTTACCTCTTTGAATGAAATTGTGATCAGGAATGAGCTTCATATCGATGCAGTACTATATATGTAGTGGGACCCAGACGTAAGTAAGCAATAAGAAATAAGGCCCGTCCTTGCTTATGTCACATGCACAGCTGAGAGTGAAACTTGTCTCACAATGTCAAACCTACTTACCAAGTCTCATTCCTATTGGTTGATTCCTTCTGGGTGCAACTACTTTTTTAACAAAGCGATCCAGAATACTAAACAGACGCTACCAACATAACACTAACTGTAATCATTTCCACTCCGATTTGAATTCTGAAACTAACACCTGGGGTAAAACATTACATCTTATTTGCACGCTTCTTTGCATGCTGGTATTGTGCATTTGTTCACCATTTGTTGGTGTATTCCGGTTCTGCCTTCCTGAGATGTTAAACTGGGTTTCGGGCCAGAGTCCCCGAGAGCTCAGACACCTCAGAGATAAGTGAGGATTTACGCCTCTCCCTCCAGATGGCAATGCCAGGCTGGCAGTGGGCGCTACGCCCTGTGTGTGTCTGTGTGTGTGTGTGTGTGTGTGTGTGTGTGTGTGTGTGTGTGTGTGTGTGTGTGTGGGCATCTGTGCCCAGCTCCCTCTCTTCCCTCAGTGCTTCGAGCAAACACAGAAGGGAACAGTGTGCTAAAAGCATCAAAGCTGCCAGCTCTGTGTTGCTCCACTGGCTTTTTGCTTCCATTGTTTATGTTGGACATGAAGCTCTATACAATCTCTCTCTCTCTGATAAATATGCTCTCCATTAAGACTAATGCACACACTTAATCATATGCACTTGCAAGGTCTGTGCTTTCTCTCGCATCCAACCTTGTGCAGTCCTTCACTGTCCACTCTGGTGCATGGGGGAGATTGAGTGAGGGGTCAGCCCTTCCAGCGAGTTTGCAGTTGGCATTGTCTTCGCTAGCACCGGCATGAGTCATCAGTACATTTACAATTCAAGGCAGTCGGGATACAAACACTGCCTCACAGCCAAGCACGCGCGCACACACACACACAGACACACACACACACACACTTTTACATTCAGACCGACAGACCCCTTCAGGTTAATGAAAAAAAAAAACAACAATCCTAAACAAACTCCACAAAGCATACTTTATAAGGATGTGGAGCAAGACTCATCCTAGGTCCTCAGTGTTTCAGTCTCTTAAGCTTGGTTATGAATGCACAATTGAAGACAGTGTGGTTAAGATCAATTACAATCTCCATAAATGCTGAAACATGACAGAGCAGGCCAAACATATCAATCCGTGTGAAATCACCAGAGACCTACTGCTGTATTGTTCTAAGACTATCAGCTAATTGGCAAAAAAGTGAATTCACTCTAGTGTGGACACACAGAAGACCAAAATTGCTCCGATGCACAAAGAAAAACAATGCATCTGGATTTAATGCAAGCAATCACATGACAAACCTGCATTCTTGTATCGCCTGCTTTGGTAGTTAAACATGGCTTTAGGTATAATCACTGAATTTCATGTACATTATATGGACAAATGGACAATTTCCATTCAAGTAATAAAAAACATCACAATATATTTTTTTTCATTCTCAAATGAATGTGAAACCTGATACAGATTCAATATTTAATAATTAATAATAATGTTGTCCCAAAAATCATGTTAAAGATAAACTGTGGGGTGTGCACTAGGATTCATAGATTATGTAGTGGTGTATAGTGTAGTGAATGTCACATTGGATGTGTTGAAAATGGGTGATGAAGCAGATTGAATGATTGGCAAAAAAGGAGTGTCCACACTTGGGCGTAGTGTGAAGGACGTAGCTGAAGTTGCAGACGTATTAAAGCATTCGTGTCTATAAGCAGTAGCAAAAATCGAAACTCTTGATAGAATTGTGGCTGAAATATGAAGCACATATCGAATGCCAAATGGAATCGGAGGTGTTATTCACACTCACAGAGGTATTACATGCTATGTTTCAGTTACAGGTGACTACTGTCTGGTGGGCTGATTGAGAATAGGATTTTTTTTTATTTACTATCCAAAATAAACAGTACACATGTCTATATGTAATGATGGATATAAATTCAACATGGCTAAAATCTCTTCATTCTTTTCAGGGCTGGGTGATATGGACTAAAAATGAATGCTGAAATATTCATTACTATATATGTTGTGAAAAATGCAATTAGAAAAAAATTAGGACACTGTTTATCTCTTTAACTATAGTGAAACATAGCCAGAGCTCTGTCTTATGTCCACTCCATGGTGTATATGAGTGAGGGTGGAGGGAAGCAGAGTAGAGGAGGAGCTCAGGGCAGGGGTGGAGCAAAGTGAGGGAGCAGAAAAACATAGTTACACAGGTATGTGAGTGCAGCCTTAGAAGTCTTGCCCAAGGACTCTTATTGGGGTAGCCTGGCGTGCCTGCCGTCTGAGGGACTCAAAGCCTACTCTGCCACGGTGAAGGCAGTGCTGTTTCCCACTACACTACAGAAAAATGCTTCAGTCGTCCATTTTTACTTCAGGTAGTGCAGTCTTGTGTAGGCTTACCTGAGCCACAAAAGGTGCGACAAGGGTAGTAACAGCCTTTGGCCTCATCTGGTACTTCTCCTGGGGTGCTCTGAAAGTGCAGGTGTGTGGAGATCCGGCTTGACTGGATGGCCACCAGGTTTCCACCGATACCTGTGCAGAAGAACTGTTTCTGTCAGAAAGAGCAAAGCTTCTCAACAGAGCCATTTCAAGCAGACAGCCCAAACTGAGTTATCGGTCCAGAGGAGGCAGGTACAAAAAAATGCTCCATTTAACATCAGTATAGGTACTCCTCTCCAGGCCTTAATGTCTTCATCTTTATCCACCTCTCTTTTTTCAGACACACACAGACACACACACACTCAGGCACACAAACTGCCTCCCTCATTCTCTCTCTCTCGTTCTCCCATCCTGACATCGCTAAGTAGAATGGAGGGCTGTCCAGATCTGCAGTAATAAATTGTTACAGCCAGCAGCAGCCTTGAGTGATGATAAATAAGCATCCGGAGAGGGAGTGAAGGAGAGAGATATAGAGGAGGCTAGAAAAGGACATACTATGCTGAAAGGATTTGCCATCTTTCCTCATTGGTATTTGACATCATATTCAATTTCAGCTGGAAACGCATTGATTACAGACGACATTACATTTCCTACAGACAGAAGATTTGAGAAGATCACCAAAAGTCCCCAAAATGTCTTTGAGGTAACATGGGCTGCAGTGGTCAGTGGTTTTGTGGTACACTATGGTGTAAAAATTGATGGTTATTACTGTTGCTTATTATCAGTACTGGGAAGAGAGCATGGGATGACTGGATATCCCAGAAACAAATGTTGGTTTCCCGTGGAGGACGGATCTCCATGAGGGTGCAAAATGGTGGCTAAGGGAGGAAACGCATCAAACAAGCTCATCCATGCTCATCCATCCTCTGTGTGCCCTGTGTAGGACTTGAATCCCTCACAAAAGCATGTGAACATTTAAAGGTCAATCCCAAACGTACTACTGAAGCCTGGCTCCTGGCTAACATTTGTTCGGTAACCTCTGGCTTACTTACTAACAGACACACACTGACCCCGATCTGACACAAATTTTCTTAGTATGAATAACTGGAGAGTGTGAGCTTAAAGCTACAGAATCAGAACCACCTATACTAAACTGGTTGGACTATACCACATGAAACATTTCACACTGTTTTTAATGAATCATTAAATCTGGAGACACTTCATAATCAACAGACAGGTTGCTGATCAGATCATAAACAGCCACAACAACTTTATTTATTTTGGTCATTGTGGGGGATTGGCCTGACGGCAGTCTCAGGGATGTGCTTCGGCTGTGAGTGGGGCAGTGGTGTATGTTGGATGCGGGGATGGGGTTATTGTTTTGTTCGTACACACTAGCAATTTTTTTCCCCTCATTCAGGGTCTGATCATTTGTTCTTTATCATCTCTTCTTGTTTGTCTGTGTCTTATTGTATCATAATGCTGTTACTTCTATGTATGCTATTTCTTTTTGGTGAGTGGGGGCTAGAAACAGAAGAGCTCAGATCAAAAATGGTATGCATATAGTAAAATAAATAAATAAACTTGTCCTCCAAAGAAGGGTGGTGGTGGCCACATAGTGCCAGACCATGTCAAGTTATAGAGCGAGGTCGCGGAGTGCTGAGGTGCATAGTTCATTAAGGTCACCAACGCGGTGCTGACTCGATAACCTCCAAACCTGCTGTTACAGCTGCAAAGGCGGACAAACTCCAAATTGATGCCAGTGGATTTAGAATGTCATAAAAGCTCACGTACGTGTAAAGTGTCCAAGCACTTTTGTCCTTATAGTGCAGTTTAGTGTTTATCAGCCATGGTGATGGAGGCACTTATGTCCTGAATGTTTTAGCTTTAACACACTCCCTGCAACTCTGAAGGGCTTGTTTATGACCTGATTAGTTGAATAAGGTGTGATGGGAGCAGAGAAAACTGTAAAATATGAAGGGTAGGGGTGCCTCCAGGACCAGGGTTGAGGAACACTGGTGTAGATCACAGCTGTCAGAGATGCAGATTTGCAAAGAAGCAGACTGGCGATTTGAATCATGCATTCGACGGGATATGACTAAAGTGCCCTTGAGCAAGGCTTCCAGTGCTCCCCGGGTGTCTCTAGGTAGCTGCTGGGCATGTGTGCTCACTGTCCACCTAGTGTGTGTGGGTGTGTTCACTGGTGTGTGTGTATTTAAAAAGCAGAGGCCCTATGTGTGCAATACAAGAAGTGAATGAGTGTATCATCTTCTCCACATCAGTATAAATTCTGTTTTTAATCGATGCATGAGTAATAAAAATGTGATGACATGAACAAAAGAACTATAAACTGACTGGAAATGTTTTCTCTTCCTGAAAGAAGTACAGTGTGATTTATACAATATATCATACTGTGAAAATCTCACACCAGTGGAATCTTCCAAAGAAAATAAAAAAGACTTCAATCGAGTCACTCAATAAAGACAAGCTAAAAAGTCTAGGGCTGGGTACGTGTAGAGTTAAAGAGCGTGAGCGAAAACAGACCATGGCTAATGGGGTTTAAATTACATTAATATCCCTGGGAACAGCAGCAAAAATCGCACTTATACTTTAAAATCGTAGAAGGACGTTTTCATTTCATGGTAGGCATCACCAGTTCAAATCATTTAAATTACAATTACACTATAATAGTTATTTAGCCCATTCTGACAGCACATTTATGTGGGCGCTGGATTTCCAATTTAGCTCCAGTCCAACCAAACCTGCTTCACAGAACAGAGGTTGAAACTCTTTCCACATAAATGTCACCGTTTCGCGCCTTTAGCAGGATAAACTGGGAGACAGCAAACAAATGTTTTACCATCCTGCAGGACTCCCACAGTCGATTCTAAATGGGCTGTGCTAATGGTTTATCCAGGAGTACAGAGTCATAAATTAACTACAGTGCAGTGGTTCTGTTACTGCGAGTGAGTGTGTGTGTACAACCTTTAACATGTAATGCTATTTACATAATACCAGCAAAACACAGCAGAGTGCATCTAGGAGAGAAGGGCAGGGGGGTGAATGAAATGTGTGTGTGCGTGCGTGCTTGTGCGCGAGCGTGTGTGTGTGTGTGTGTGTGTGTTTTAAAGTGCTCTTTCCTAGAGCAAGTCTAATTAGTCTAATACATGTCTTCTTCTCTTTGTCCGCCAATAGTGTTTAACCCCATTCCTCACAGAAAAGACACTACGATTACCCTTAAACACACACACACACACACACACACACACACACACACACACACACTTGTGCAACACCTCTGATCATGGCAGCACCTCAGTGGGGGGCTATAATCTGGGTCACTGCACAGATGAGTGTCTGTCTGTGTGACAGAGCCCTGTTTTAGGAGGGAGGGTCCACGAGTGTGTCTGGATCGTGTGTGCGCACATGAGTATGCTGTTGAAAGCAGCAGGAGATGGACGCTCGGGATTAGCACTGGGCTGTACTGATTAAATTCTGGGTCTTCATTTTTCAATCAATATTTTCAATTCAATTTCAAATACATTTACATTTTCAGTTTCAACAGTTTAGTTCATAAAATTTAATCAATCCACACTTTCCTTCCAGAGGATTTAACCACAACTATATCTGACATAAACCCTACAGTGGTATTCACACATCTAGCTAGATATTCTAGTTTAAACGCCACCTGATGATATTGCATCTAGAAGGTGGGAGGAACTGTATAAACACTACAAGTTCTTTGGTGCATTCTAATCCAAATCAGAATCTATACATACTCTGACAAGTACCTTTTTCTGGAAAACAGGAGTTATGAAAGTAGGAGAGGCTCTATAGATCTATAGATCATAAAAGAGGGTTTTAGAATTCTGAAAAACATTAAAGCAAAGAAGAGCAATTACATTAAACATGAAGAAGCCAAACCATCATCATAACTTCAGTACACCTGAGCATAATAGCAGACGTGGTGGTAGATTGTTTCCTTTTCAATAATGGGTACCCCCTTGTGAGTCTGGTTTCCCCAAGGTTTCCTGCTCCAGCCCTTAGGGAGTTTTTCTTTGATCATCTAAAGTTCATGTTGATCTTTTCATGTTGGACTCTGTAAAGCTGCTTTGTGATCTCAGTTGTAAAAAGGACAAATAAATTTGATACTCAAATGAAAGCTAATGTGTAACATTGACTTTTTAACTCCTGCCTTGATGGTGCAGAAATGTTCAAAACAGAATTTCTGTTCTGTGTTAGTGAATAACAATGGAAAAACATCACTACAGCTTATGCTGAACACAGAGCTTAAACAAGATCAAAGCTTTCATTAGGACCCGGAGCTTCAACTAACTTCAGCTCGAAGCTTTCAATCAAACACGCTTCCACTACAAGGACCTTCCACTAGTGCATGGAGTTTTGAACAGATTTAATGAGTTTAACAAGGTTAAACGAGCAATTGTGTGACCAGTATGATGGATAAACTTAGGTTGAAACTTTGCCAACATGCAACAGATGGACTCTATAGAAATAAAACAATTATACATAAAAGCTCCACAGAAAAGAGACCAACATTGTTTTTTCTCTACGAATTCACAGTAATTTCCTTACAAAAACTATAGATAACACATGAGAATAATGAGAATTAGTAGACAGGGGTTTTAAATAAGAATGGAATGTGCAATCAATCAATCAAAGTTTGTTTATATAGTGCTTTTTGCAACAAGGAGTTTCAAGCGGCTTTACAAAAATTTGGGTCCAAGCCTCAAATGAGCAGCCAGTGGGCAAACCGTGGCAAGGAAAAACTCCATCAGAGTAGGAGGAAGAAACCTTGAGAGGAACCAAGGCTCAAGAGAGGAACCCATCCTCCTCTGGTGTAACAACAGCATTTTCACTAGTGGGCTTATTTTTTGGACCCTGATGTATGTCATCATTGTCCTACAAAACCTTGTATCTGCATTTTTACAGTTTTAATTTCCTTTTCTTTTTTACTTTTGTAATACAATGTCGATTTCTTGGAATATGATCTTAATACATTGACTTCTATTGAAAGTTAAGATGCTTTTTTCCATCTCCTATAATGAAGCTGCCATTAGAGCTAGACATTTTTTGCAGTGATACATTTTCCAGAACTTTTTTTCCAGTAGCTGCTTGATGTGCAAATTAAAAGTCAGAGACGTGTGTTTTCTACGTGACTCACACCCTGTTTTGAAGGATGGACAGCGAGCCTCCCTTCTTCTCCTTATTTCACCTCATTCCTCCCTCAAACCTCCCTCCCTGGCATCAAGCAGCTCCAGCCACTGCTGTCTCTTCTCTTCATCTAATCTTGCCATAATTAACCCAAACTCCACCTTCTGAAATATTCACCTAAACATCCGCCTACACAGACACACCCACGCAAACACTCATACCGCACCCACACACACACCCTATGCCCACACACACACAGCTGCTTAGTGTGTCTAATCCAGGCACTGGCTAGGCTCAAGCTGGTTAAATGTCTCTCATTAGTGCGTTTTAATTAAGACCTTATCGCTTACAGAGCTGGCAGCGGGCCCCGGTACTGTAAGAGACAAGTCGTTGTGGTTACGCTGAGATTAATGTCTGCGTGCCACAGCCAAAAAACGAACTCATTACCATCATGCTTTAGCAGAGTCTTTTCCAATCCTTCACCATCTCCAAACTGCAACTTTCAATTAAAGCCAGGAAAGTGACCCCCCGTGGGCTCATCTGCAGAATTATAAAACTAATACAAAAAAAGTTCAGAGCAAATTTAACATCATCTCATTTATATAAAAGGAGTGGTGTAACTGATCACAAAACTCAGTTTGGGTTGGATCACACCTCCTGAGTCAGATCCGCAAAAGACAGAAGGAGGGAGACAAATGTGAGACACTAATATTAGCTTTCAGTGTGAAATAATTTTGAGTTACTGTTCATTAGTTTTAATGACTTTTATTTTGACAGGATCTGTGTATGATGTATTGGTTCAATTGAGAGATACCCCTCTTGTGATTTTTTTTCTTTTTTATTACATTAAACGTTAATATTTGAGGACAATATCCTCTCTGTGGGGACGGAGGAGAGCAGAGTAGAGGAGGGGCTGAGAGTAGGGGGCAGAGCAAAACAAGGAAGCAAAAAAAAAGTCTTCTGAGAAATTGAAACAGAACGTTATTTAAAAACATTAAAAATCTAAATAATTGATATTGCTACAAACAAGTGCAGTTTGTTGCTGTCATAACAGAACCTTGTACCTCTTGAAAGGAGTGTGACTAAGACTAAGAATCTAAGACAGGGCCACAGAAGGCTACACATTGGCCTATTGTAATTAAAATGACCTGCAGTATTTAGCAAGATGTGGACGATCATGGACTTGAGGCTAGAGAAGCAGATTTGGAACCAAAACATCATGGTTTCAATCCCCAGGTCTGGCAGGTAGCAGAGGCAGCAAAGCAGGTGAACATAGACTCAGTCTGACAGCCAGATCAAATACATAGAGCTTCTACATCAATACATGGGGCTTCTACACAACATCCGACATAAATCCACTGTGAGAAGAATAGTCACTGAAAAACTGCTCTTTTTTGTGCATGCACATCAGTTTTTAAAGAGAGCAAACAGTTCAGATGAATGTCAGATGAGGTCACATTAAAAAAACAGTGAGCAGCCTAAATAAATCTGATTTGGTAAGAAAATCTGGTGATTTGAGCCAATTTATCTGCAGTGTGATCACAGCCTGATACTTTGCCAGTATATCTTTGGTATAATCACAGAGAATCAGATATGACATGCAGATCAGTCACTTGGTCATGGAACAATAATAAGAAGAGGTGAAATTGAAACCTAAACCTGACTCATACCTGTGAATCTGAGACACCATGTGATCAGATGCAAGTCTTACTGCTTAACTTGAAACCTAAACCTGGTGCTCAATTTGTAACCCAATCCCAAATGAAGACAAAGCAACAGAAAGAGGGAGAGAATAGGAGCGTCTGCACTCTATAGCTGAAAACCCATCCTGAAAGTCAATGTTTTGTCAGGGTCTGTTAAATGGTAATGGTTACGGTTAGGGTTATCCGTTGTTACTTCAAGGGACTATCAGTTTAAATGAGAGGTCAGAAGATCACACATGTAGTTTTGAGTTAATCCTAAATGACTGTCAGTAGCTCACGTTCTGGTTGTAGACCTAAACATCATTTATAATCAGTGAGGCACCAAAAACGAAAATCGTGTCTCATCTGGTTGACAAATGTTGTGCTTTTATTATATATTCAAGTTAATAATTTAATACGCAAATGTCATATTGCTGAAATGTCTGAACTAGACAAAACTGAACCAAATTAATAACAGCTTACATTAAACACAGTTCCAAAATGACTGCTATAATAGTAACTAGATCGTGCCGGTTCTAAAATCTAGATCGTGTTCCAAATTATTATGCAAATTGGATTTGTCATAAAGATTACATTTTTTGTTTTTCAATTAAACTGAATGGTATTGTGTCTCAGGGCTCTTTGGATCACTGAAATCAATCTCAGACACCTGTTGTGAGTTTGTCAGATGAGCCCAACTAAAGGAAAACAACTTAAAAAGGACATTCCACATTATTAAGAAGGTTTCAAGCAATATGGGAAAGAAAAAGCATCTATCTACAGCTGAAAAGCATCAAGTAGTGCAATACCTTGGACAAGGTATGAAAAGATGTCTCATGTTTCATCATCGTACTTTGAAGCGATTTGTGGCTGATGTAGAGCACAGATGGGTTTGTTCGAAAAAATGCATAATGAGCACAGACAAATTCATTCATTCTGACAGACAAATTCGTCAGATTAAGAGAGCAGCTGCTAAAATGCCAGTACAAAGCAGCAAACAGGTATTTGAAGCTGCTGCTGCCTCTGGAGTCGCACAAACCTCAAGGTATAGGATCCTCAAGTGGCTTGCTGTTGTGCATAAAACAACTATTCAGCTACCCCTAACCACTGTTCACAAGCAGAAAGGGTTGCAGTGAGTCCAGAAACACATGAAGACTCATTTTCAAACAATCTTGTTTACTGATGAGTGCCATGCAACCTGATGGTGCAGATGGATGGAGTAGTGGATCCAGTCAGTGGGATACAGTTCCAACAAGACTGTAATTTCAGCGAGAGGTGGTGGACTCATGTTTTGGACCAGAATCATGGGGAAAGAGCTGGTAGGCCCCTTTAGGGGGCTGAAGGTGTGAATATGACCATTCCAAAGTATATTGAGTTTCTGACTGACCACAACATTTTTCAAACTTTTTTCTACTGTTCAGCCTCAGTTTACATGAAAAGTTGAGTTTTGTTTTCTTGCAGGCCGTTAAGTAGTCTAGTTTTAAACAGGTGAACCCTGAGATGGAAAAAGTTATTTTACACTTTTTGTCTTTAGGTCTTGATGGAAGCATTTTGGCATCTTCCATCTTGATGGAAGGTCTTTTGTTTCCTCAGGGAGACTTGCTTTCACTGAGAATGATTAGCATTTAGTAAAGTGTCTTCTCGGGAGAATGGAGGTGTCTTCTCTTGATGCTTATGCACCTGTCTAATGCTCCTCATAAATTGTTTTCTTGCTGATTCAAACTGTTTTTCAATCCTTGTTTTCATTATAATTCAGTAAAATGATTTATTAAGTATTTTAACAAACTTATTTAATTTTCTCAGCCCAACTTGTATTTTGGTGCATTCCTCTGTTAAGTGTTGTAATGTCCTAAGTGTGAAAGGCAAACAGAATGAAGCAACTCAAAATTGAAGTTTACTGAACAGATGTACAGATGGCTCATTAATCTCAAGGGACAGATAAAATTGTCTTTTAGAAACTTGAGGCTTCTTTCACTAATGCTAACATTTACAGCATAACGTTGTGTTACACATACTGAACCAAACTGATCTTACCATTTATGACAGGGGTGTAGACCACAATCCCAGCCAGGTTGGGGTCAGACACTGTTTTGTCCAGGATCAGTCCTCCAATACTAAAACAGAAAACAAACAAATCTATTTATGAGCTGGTGGGTTTAGAAGTGTGTATGCCTATGCCACATCAATAAATTACTCATGTGTCTGCTTTGTTCATTTTCAAGGTTGAGAAAAAACACCTAATTTTCAACAAACGGCCTGTCTTTGCAAAAGGTTTCAATTAAAAACATCAATGCTAAAGGAGAGAGACCTGCTGATGAGCATGGCTGTGATGACTGGCTCCCAGCCGGAGTAGAGCAGTTGTCGGCTTGCTGGGTGTTTAGAGGAGATGACCATCCACACGGGAGTCAGACACATGAAGAAGGCACACACCAGAGATGACACGTATGGATGAGAGTCTGGGAAATGAAAAAAAGAGGGTGGTGGGGGACAGGAAGAGCACAGTTAACTGTATCAGCAGCCTACTTTCTCACAGACACAATGCATAATCGCAGCTTGCTCAGGGCTGAAAGCTCACTTTACAAAACCATTTAGATTAAAACGAACTTACACATGCTTCCATCAAGATTGTAAGAGAGTTCAAGTTAATTGCACAGGGGAAAGCTGATGATCTTAAAATTTCCACTTCAAAATCTAATCTCCTAATGCCCCCTAACCACCACTAAAAGAGCTTTTCTGCACATCTGAACTGCCACTCTGTAGAGCCACACTTTACACAAGCCCCTGTCTCTAAATCCCTAATAGGGAGAGGTTGAGAGTGCGTGACTATATTTAGCGTGAGTGGGCTCGACTGGGCCGAGGTCCGGGTTCATTATGGCAGAAGTGGCTGTTTGCCGGCTGGCCCAAGCGCTTGGGTTTTGGCACACAGCAGCCTGGCCTGTTCGCCTCACTTCACCTCTCCAACTGCCGCAAAGAAAGCAAGGGAGGAAAGTTTTAAACAAAAAAAGAATAACAAAAAAAAAAAAAAAAAAAAGACCTGTTGAGGCAGTTCAGGTCTTATCAGTGAGTGGCATCAGATGGAAGGTGATTTCACATAGACAAAACTGAGCTCCACTCTATTCTAGAACGCCTTTGTTTGCATGTGTGTATGTGTTGTGTGCGAGCAGTGTATGTGTGGTACATGGTATCCATTCTCTCTGGACTTTTTACTGTGTATTTTTATTGGAAATAACAGTTTTTTGAGTCTTAAAAATAGCAAAACCCTTTTGGTGCTATACAGAACCCCATTTTTTTTAAATGCTTCCATCTGGAAAGGTTTCCCCCAAATTTGTGGGATGTTTTTGTAGTTTGACGTACTTTTATTTGCAATAATATTAAAGCTCATGAAACAGTCACATACTGTTCCAGAAGATCCTTGGCTACTCAAATTTGCCTTCATTTGAAAAAAATGTTTGTATAATTTTGACAATGTTTTGATTTACTTGGACCTACAAACACACCTCATTACATCTCATTATCCAGAGTGTTTTATGACCTGAAAATACAATCATTTTGATGATTCATTTGTAATATTTAGACTGACAATGATATTTATAATAAATACTTGACATTAGTAAAAAGAAAATAAAAAATATGGGGTGTCTTTTTGTAATTTGTTATTTATTTATGCACCCATATTAACCCTTCTCATGACTTTTATTCTGAAATTTAAAAAACTGTGTAAGCAAAGAAAGAGTCTTGTATTTGGTTTTGATATGCGTATCATGTCTGTAGGTTACTCTGATCTTGACTTATGAAGCCTAGAAATTGAGCCCACAAAGTGTGGACCTAGGGTTCTAGGAATGGAAAAAAGCATTTGAACATGTTGTCATGGCTTCATACAGAACCACTGGTCTTAAGGGTATCGAGGTGTACACAGTAATGCACTTACCTACAGATGAAGACTGTAGGTTTACAATTACTAATCAAAGTCCTCAGTTCTCTGCCCAATCCATCAAATCAAATGACTACCATGGGAGAACTAGATAATCATATGATGTGAGTAGTGGTCCATTCTCAGCACAAAAGTGATTAAGTCATTTTAGTGTGTGATGGGTTGATACAAATATTAGGGAGTGTAGTGTGTTAACTCATTTGAGAGTCAGGGCTGAGACTACAGCACAAACCAAAAACATCCAGCTGGCAGAGGCCCTGTGGTCAGGAACTTACTGCTAGACGATGACTAAATGCACATGGAAAGCCAGGAGCTACAGTCTGGAATAAGGTGAGCAATAAGTCTACACTGTTCCTAATGGACAGTAATACCCAATATGTATTAGAGGGAATGATCCTCCTAAAAGAAACTTTGCCAACTGGTTAACCCTAGTGGTCCTTAGGTGGTCACCCTTCCGCTGATGGACAGGGCAGACAATAGGCTGATTAATTATGCATCAACAGAATGGCTACAGTCAGTAACTGCAAACCTACAAAGAGCAATGTTTTGACAGGTGTACATACTTCAGAAATGACTAATGTCGTCTGGTGTTTCTGCCATTTACACCCCACAACCCTTATATATCACAAATTCAAAGACAACCTTCCTTCCTTTGTTCATTTTAAAATTCTCATTTTACACTATATGGACAAAAGAATTGGGGACACCTCATTCATTGTTTCTTCCAAATGTCTTCCAGATTACAACAAAATATACCCTGCTACCTCTGTACTGTCCAGTGATCTCTTTCCACTGAATTTTGGTGCATTGCTGTGAGAATCTGATTGCATCCAGCGACAAGAGCATTCCCGAGGTCTACTCTTCCCATCGTGCACTTCTCAACTGATCTCAAAAGTATTGGATGAAGCTCCATTGTTGCCACAGCTCAATGCTGCAGGTTTTATACCCTTTGAGCCCACACCCAAGCATGGGGCTCATAGGTTCATGTTTATCTGCTTCAGAGGGTCCTCGATTATTGGCAGTATAACACTACAGGGACTAGACAAGCTGTGTGCATTTCCACTTTATGTCAGCAAGGGTGCAACTTACAGTAACTGAATGTATTTATTAGAAGGGGCGTTCACAAACATTTCTATAAATTGAATATATTAGATTAATGACTATTATTTACAGAATGACTGATTTTTAATGTAAAAGTAAAAAAAAAAAAAAAAAAAAAAAAAAAAAAAAAAAAAAAAAAACACAGCCACCTTCATCAAAGTAGACCAGCACTGATCATCTGATATTACAAGAAATATCAAGCAGCCATGGCGAGGCAAATGCCCCTGACATGCAAGATATTTCTATAAAAAGCATCAAGGGTCAAGAAGCCAAATCTGTTTCAATGGTAATATTACAGAAATCCAGTTGTAATTTACTTCGGGGACCACTATAAAGATAAAATAAACTGTTTAAAACATGAACTTCCTGTTCCCTGACCAGCAAATGGCAATATTTTAGCCCTATTAAATGTGGCATTATATGACAAAGACCACAGAGCACTTGAGTGTTTGATTAAGTTGGACTTGGAGAGTGTGTGTGTGTGTGTGTGTGTGTGTGTGTGTGTGTGTGTGTCTGAATCAGTCATTCATCTGTGACTGTAGTCTGAGAATGCTGACAGCGAGAGATGGGGATGGCATGAACCCTGCTACAGAAGTGCCATTGTGTGGCCTTCTCCTCAGCCAGCCAGACTCGGCTCATTAGCGGCACGCTCCTGCCCGTAAAACATGTCAGCTCCTCAGCTCCACACACCATTAACTTGCGCACCATACATCTCCTCACACCTGTGGTTGAACTCACATTTATTTATCTGTGTGCACATGTGCAAGCTGGGAACTTTTCCACAGGTTCACCGTGAGCGAACAGTCTATTATCACAGATATACTCAGGTGGGTCATTTAACACTGGTTATGTTTGTGTTTTTATATTTCAATGCTGTGTTTCAATACTATCTTCAGTCACATCCTAAATGTAAAACCTTTCAACATGGGAAGAGAACATGGGAGTAGCTTTCTGTCCATCTCAGTGGAAAAAGACTAAGCATTTGGCATTTGTGTGATTCTGGCACCCCCTTCTGGTTGATATGATTAATGCATGAACATGCACTCTGTGGTGACATCTCATTTGATTTTCATATATTTGCAATTCTGGCAAATACATTCAACGTCTGTTCATCTATCTACGCCTGTTTGCCATGCTGAATTTTGAGCTGCCATCAGGCACCAGTACTGGAGAACATTAAAATGAACCAACCATACACTATGTCCAATATGTCCAAATGTTTGAGGACACCCTTTCTAACACCTTCTACTTAAAGCTACACCCATTGCTGACAATGTGCTGCAAACGTACACACAGTCTGTCTAGTCCCTGTAGAGGAATACTGAACAGAATATGACTGGGATAAGTTGGAGTGGAGATGAGGTAGGGTGGTGATCATCCAACATCTTGTCTCTTGTTGCTGAAAGCAATCAAATTCCTCACACAAGTACTTCAAAATACAGTGAAATATAGTAGAAAGTTTGGACAGTTGAGATGTTTACTCCAAAAAATGCACCTTATTACCCTTGATTTCAAAGAAAACAATAGATGAGTAAGTGTCCACATTTTGTATTAAGTGGTCCCACCAGAGTGCTTCCAAATTATTATGTTGTTGCAGACTCAGTGGTTTCAATCCTTCCTTGAGAGTTCAGCTCCAAATCAAACAAACCTCATTCAGCCAATCAAAGAATGCTGAAGGCAGTCATTAGTAACATCGGGTGATGTGGATTAGGGTTGGATTAGTCCAAAGTCTGCAGGAAAGTAGCTCTCCAACAGCAGGGTTGGAGACCACTGCTCCAAGGCCCTGTCCATATGAGGTTTCTGTCTGTGTTTTGGACGCCCATCTACATGTTTTTGGTTGCCAACAACAGGGCTTTTCCAAAACATTCTCCAAAATGGAGATTTTTGAAAAATGGAAAAAGGGTGGACAAAAAAAGAAAATGCTGCCCAGAAACCCAACACATTTGGGCCAAACTTTGGCTCTTACAGCTCAGATGTGGACACATTCATTGCTGGGTGAATCTCAAACACTACCTTCCTTCCGATATATTGATACATAGGTCACAGAACTACACGTTCATGCTGAGGTTCTCAACCTTTTTTTACCTCACGGCCCACAAGAAAACAAAATCAAATTTTTAAGTTTGATTGTTTTTACCTTTTATTTCTCAAGCGCTGAGACTGAAAATGTGAGAATTAAGGCCTGGAGCTTACAAAGCAGGTCTTAATCAAAACAGTGGTTCTAATTGTGCATTACTATTAATGCTGACGATGTTTATAGTTTGAACATGATTTATCTCTTATCTCTTGATTTTTAATTGAACACAGACTTTTATGATTTTAGATCCCATAATCAGCCTACTATGGCCTACTACGCCCCCTGAGGATGGGCCTGCGGACCACTAGAAAGTGCTTCACGGCCCATTGGTCATCCCCGGTCCACACATTGAGAAACCCTGGTATAGTATACACTATACACTATATACAGCGAAGTGTGTGATTGGGGACAAAGCCTTCTTTCTTCGTTTGTGCCGCATTCAGGGCTTGAGCACTCGTGCAAGCATTTCTTCCTCTGTGTGGACAGATGCCTCTGTTATGAAAAATACCCAATACACGTGGACACAGCCTAAGACATCATCTGATTACACAGTAAAATGAAACAATTTCATGTGTCATGAACCAATGATGTGTCACTAGCTCAGAACCCCTCCCTAACACTGTATTTAGCTCTGAAGTGTCACAATATAGGATGAGTTATGCTGACGTTATCACAACAGTAAAACACTATTACACTCTTAGCTCAACCCAAATGTAAACATATACACAATCATATGCTTAAATTCTTATGTTTCAGCCTAAACTTTATCATCATCAACTGTCCATCATCAACCCTCTACTACTAGCACTCTCTCTTACCCAGGCAGTTGTAAAGGCCCTGACTGATCCAGGCCAAGATGGCCAGTGTGATGAGGTCACCGAAGCTGGCAGCAATAGGTGTGGCTACATTATCAGGGTTGATGCCCGTCTTCTTCGATCCCACGATGACACCCACCATAATGATACCTTTGACAGAAACAGAGAAAGTCTCTCATTGCACTTTATGTTTTTATTATATTTATTATTAGATTTAAGTGTTTAAACACTGTGTCCACTCACTGTCCACTCTATCAGACACTCCTACCTAGTTGTTCCACCTTGCAGATGTAAAGTGAGAGACAGAGACTCATCTGTTTCTGCACAGTTTGTGTTGGTCATCCTCTCGTCCTTCATCAGTGCTCACAGGACGCTGCTGGTGGGTGAACTGTTCTCAGTCCAGCAGTGACACTGAGGGGTTTAAACACTCCAAGCAGCACTGCTGTGTCTGATCCACTTATACCAGTGCAATAGACACTAATACTCCAACACTGTTGCAGTGTCACTGTAGTGCTGATAATGACCCATCCACATAATACCTGCTCTGTGGTGGTCCTGTGGGGTCCTGACCACTGAAGATCAGGGTGAAAAGAGGTGACGTATGCAGAGAAACAGATGGACTACAGTCTGTAATTTTAGACCTACAAAGTGCTCCTGTATGGTACATTGAGCTGATCAAATGGACAGTGACTGTAGAAATAAGCAGGTGTTCATAATGTTATGGTTGATCTGTGTATTAACACAACTTGCTTCTGCGTGAGAGCCATCTGTTCGGCTGCTGTGCAATACTTGAACCTATTTAACTACGTTTTAAAAAATCGTACATTCTGCTCCACATTAAGTCGTGTCCCACTCTCCCCCTCAATGAGATGCGACTTTCTCTCAAGCAGCAGTGGAGTAATATCACCGAAACACACTGTAATCATTTAACATTGATAGGTGGGTGAGTAATTGATTGTGGGAGCTCCCAGTGGAGATCTACCTTGCAGTAAAGAAGCGATGAAAGCTGTAGCCACACTACTGGAGCAGAGAAGCACAGCGTGACTCATCTGGAACTTTCCTTCCGGGATCCAACCCAAGACCACGGCCGCCACTGCTGCCAGAAATCCCACTACTGTAGCTTGCACCTGAACACAATGCAAAATGGCATGGTATGCATGAACACGATAAAGACAAAAGTATTTGGACACCTACATATAATACCTAGAGGAGCTTTTATGACACCCCATTCTAAATCTGCATTCATTTGGAGTTGGAGCCCCCTATGCAGTTATGTCAGCAGAATGTTGGAGACTAGTATGCCCTATGCACCTTAGAACCCCACTCTGTAACTTTACCTGGGCTGTCACTTTACGGCTGAGCAGCTGTAGCTCTTAAACACTCCAACTTCTCCATAATACCACTCAGAAATTGATTGCATAATATCTAGCTAGTGAGGAGATAAATTTCACACCTTATTTGCATCCCATTACAGTAGCACACTCAAATTCAGTGCACTCTTTAGACTAACACATTCTTTTACAAACAGTAAAGACAGACTGCATGCATGGATGTTTGATGTTATGCAGCTGTGACAATGGGACTGATCAAACACCTCAATTTCATGATTGAAATGTGTCCCAGGACACACACACATCCTTTAACCCACTGATCTGTGGAAGAACCATTAACTATGAAGGTAGGTGGGTGGGCGATGGGGTAAAAATAGAAAAGAATAAGATCCCACTATATGATATGATATTTTGCCATTGAGACACTGCATCGGTAACAGCAGATGTTAAGAACTGCTAAATTACTCTCCCATACTCCCATGACAGTACAGTAATTAAGGGTCCAAGCATCGTAGGTGCTCTCATTTTTCTTTCTTCGTCTTCTCTCTCTTATTCTTTTATCGACTTCTGACCAGAAACATGTTGTTGAGAAGACGCCGTAAGCCATCCAAACATGACACTTGGAGGGACATATTCTGTACAAAGATCTCATCATACAACAATTGGCCTAATGGTGGCGCTATTGAGCATCAGTTTGCGTTTTTGCCAATAGCTCCTGAACCATGAGACATAAACAGAAATAGTTTCTTCACATTAATCCTGGAAGAATTCTAGAAAAAATAATATAAAATATGTAAAATGCAATTTTATAGCTCCTCCCACAACTCCTGCATCCTAATTGGTCATGTGAATGCATATTTGGACCAGAGTCTGATGTTATATTCAAAAAAACATGGCCGGTATCAGCCAATCACATCTCATCAGGTACCTATATGTACACATGTAAAAGCTACATGTATATAAACTACACATATTGTGGCTTCTGTTCCAGGAAAGGGTCACGTACTGACATATTGGTTCTGATTGGGCTAATTAATATATGCTTGGACCATGATGATTGTCGCTCGTGATTTTGATAAAATATAATCATATTGCCCACTCCTAATTCCAACATAAAAATGTATCACAATATGGCAAAATATTGTAATACTGCCCAGCCTTAATCACAACGTAAAAAACCCTATGAAGAAGCCAAGCTAATAGGATGTTTAATTGCTGCTTAAGCAAACAGTCAATCTACATAAACATTGCGTTCCACTGCCTCATACTATATTCATCTCCAGAATCTCCACTTTAAAGGATGAGGGAAAGGGCTTCATAACTTTTAGTGGAAGTCAAGGTAAAAAGATTTTATTTAAAGCCATTTTGGAGCATTTCTATTGGTCCATGGCAACATATTATTGAAGGGAAATTGAGGTCTCTGAACATATCAGGCAAAGTCCCGGCATCTGCAGAGGAAACAGGATATCTTGTGGTTTGCGTGACTGACCATTTGTGAATTGCAAATGCAGGACATATTAAATAAAAACAAAAACGTCCTTCTTTGAAGACAATAACTGAAGAAAATGAGAATTGTGCTTTCAATGAAAGATTTTGGAGACTAAAATTCAGTGAAACACATTGTTTTTAAAAGAACTTACTGTAGTATTTCCCACTTTAAAGGAAAGCCTTGACCATTAAACTGTAATGGAAATGGAAATGAGCAGGTGTGGTGGGGTTATTAAATGGTTAAGATTCACCTTTATGAAGTTACACAATTATAACATTCCATTTGCAAAGTATGACAATGAATCCTTAGCTACCACTAATCAGCAGAACAGTATCTGAGCCCCATTTAAAACACTAAAATAGGTTATTAGGTTTTAAAATGATATGAATGCAGCATCACCCGTCTTACCTGTTTCAGCGCCAAATTCCCAATGATGAGGTTCCACTTCTCTATGGGCGAGTCCATTTTTCCCACATTCACCTGAGGAGGCAAGAAACAGCACAGAGTCACACCAACAAGCCACAAACTCTTATTTCACTAAGATGTCTGATTGCAGAGCAGACCACTCTGCGTGATCCATTTCCAAAAGGATTTCTGAGCTGTAAAGTGTTATTTAGTCTTTATAAATCCATTTTTGATTAAAACATGGTCAAATTCATACAAATATTTAAATTCTCTTATTAATTACATCTCAAATTAAGACACATTTGAGTAGCCAAGGATCTCCTTATTACAATAATATCTAGCATGTGTCTCTTTTTCTGGCTAATTCAAGTCAAACTACACCCTGTAAAATTGGCCCAGGCTTCTAAAGGTTAATGTGCTTGGATTTACACTTAAAGCGCATAAATTTCACAAAGAACAGGAAGAACAGACAGGAGAGAAGAGGAGATCTGAGGCAGAAGTGTTAGGAAAGCACATCAGAGGAAAAACTGAGAAGTGTGGGAAGATCAGCTCTCAAGCAGGGAATGGAAGCATGCCATTAACCTCAGTATGCCATACAGTGATTATGGCAAAAACAAACAATACCCCAACTTATTACCTAAGAATGTGTGTGTGTGTTTGTGTGTGTGTGTGTGTGTGTGATTGTATACACAAATGGAAGTGAAACTACAGGGGAAGAGCAACATCGTAAAGGAAAGAGAAGCAGTTCAGTTGCCACCGAAACAGTGCTGTGTTTTTCTGACAGCCAGCTGTGAGAGGGAACTTCAGCCTCCTCCGTCTCCACCAGAGAGTTTGTTTGCTCGCTCACCTCGAGAGCACACAACAGATTCAGCAGGACAACACTAGCTGGTCTCTCATGGCATGTGGGAGCCCTCTGACACTCTGAGCCACTGCCAGAGAGAGGCACAGGAAAACAGAGGGAAGGGCCGAAACCGAAAAAGAGCCTTCAGATGTGCTCAGTCAGCAGATTCCAAAAAACTCGTTTCTAGATTATAATCCCAAAGAAAAGGGCTCCTCCACTTTTGCAATCTGCAAGATAGCCCTGTTGGACGTTTGTTCATTGTTTCTGGTCAGCAGGCCTGCTGTGACATCTAATAAAGCATGAGACAGAGGAAAACAACAGGAGTACAGTGTAGTGAACTACACACACCCAAAAATTATGGTTCGCCAGGGGTTCTGTGTAGAACCACGAGCACCCAACCCAAGAACCTGGTGCATGAATAAAGTGTTCTTTGCAAAAAAGGGTGCTTCACATTGATGGAGAATGTGTTGTAGAGCATTCTCTATTCACTATAGAACCTTCATGAAAAGGGTTTAATATAGATCCCAAAAGGGTTCTTCTATAGCCACCAAGCTAGACATTGTAACAGTATAGAACCCTTTTCAAAAAGCTTCTATATAGAACCCTCTAAAGCACATTCTCCATCAATCTGAAATTCATGCAAAGGGTACTTTGAGTTTTCATCGTTCTGTATAGAACCATTTTTTTTACTAACGAACCCTTGAGGAACCATCACTTAAAATGTGCAGTGTCTACATGGCTTTTTTTAAACCCCAGGTTAATTATTCAGCTACTAATCATAATGCCACTACTACTGTGGCAACTGATTGGTTTAGCATATGTAGAGGAGTTCCGCAGGGTTCTATTGTAGGGCTTTTGAAACTGATGTTAATTATCGTACTGTATTTCTGAGAGTGTTGAGCTGAAGTGGATCTTACAGGCTCTAACAGGTTGAGCACTAAACACAAACCAATGTAATGTTTTTGTAGATATCAGTCCATAATAGTGAGCACAGCAGATTTTCTGAGGTCATGTGACGTACCACCTTGGAACACTTTGCGTATGCGGTACACATTCCACAGTTTGAGAACCACTGGACTAAGAGAATGGAAGTCTGCTTCTCTCTCTCAGCCTATATGTTCTCTGAGCCACTCTAAAGCAAACAGCAGTCCGATGAGCACCTGTCACACTTGTCCCCTTACCTCGATTCAGCCAAAACATGTTTGATGTTCAAAGTCCATCTCTCTAGTTCTGAACTGGAGCTGTGAGGTTAATGTAGGTTCAAATGTAAGCTCATATTTGTTATGAACATGGTACAAATCGCATCCCTATATCACACACTTGCCTCAAAATAGAAGCCTATTTGTAACAGCTTAACTTTGCTGCAGTTGGTGAAGCTATAAGCATGCAGATCAGGTGCTCGCCTTCTCTCTGGACCAGCTGTGCTACTCATCCTCCTGCTGTGCCAGAAACCAACACCCACCCTCTCCATGAGATTGCAATCTTACAAAACATACTTTTTTTCGAAACTCTTGCCGACACAGACCCTAAGTAATAAACATTCTGCACTAAAGATTCTAAGTGGCTTACATAATCATATTAACCCATCGTCATGACAACCACGGGGTTAATTCTCTGATCAGACCTCTAATCATTGATCGTCTTTGGAAAACACTAAGTATCTGTTTCAAATCTGAAAGCTGAGGACGCACTGAAGGACTCTTACTGTGATAAACTACTAGTGGTGTGAAAGTTGGACCATATCGGCATGGAATACTCCGTTAATTTTACAGCTAAAGCAGAAAGATATTTAAAAACCTTTAAACTCGATATAAACGACATTGCCTTAGTCCAGGATTGCGTTTCTCTGTTTATGTCCCGATATAGAAATAAATATTTTATAACCCCTGGGATTAATAAAGTATTTTTGATTCTGATATTTACATTTATGGTATTTAGCAGACGCCCTTATCCAGAGTGACTTACAAAAGTGCTTTGCTGTTCACTCAGAATATCCTTAGCTAGAAGACGAATGTAGAGATTCCTCCTGCTGAACACAAATGTCTTCATGGAGTTAAATACTCCAGAAACAGATGAGTCTTCAGTCTGCGTTTGAAGACAGTGAGGGACTCAGCTGTTCGGACTGCCAGGAGAAGTTCGTTCCACCATTTTGGTGCCAGAACAGAAAAGAGTCTGGATGCATGTTTTCCTTGAGTTTTGAGGGATGGTGGGTCAAGTCGAGCTGTACTTGAAGCTCGAAGGGCTCTTGGTACAGCTCAAGTTTTGACCACTGCCATCATGTATGGAGGGGCTGGTCCATTTTTGGCTTTGTAGGTCAACATCAAGGTTTTGAATCTGATGCGAGCAGCTACAGGGAGCCAATGAAGGGAACGCAGCAGAGGAGTTACGTGACTCGATATCGCACAACAATAGATGCAACACAAATAGACTGTGTCAAAATAAGAGTCACTAACAAACTAACAAAACAGAGAATCAAAGCAAATGCAATGTAATGCAAATGCAAGCTATGGAGCTACACATGCTTTCAAAGTCAGGATTAAAATTGTGGTCTTAAATCGATCTCCCTCTTTACTTCTGATCTAAAAAATGATCCAATGTGACACAAAAATAGTGGTCAGATACAAACTGTGAGTCTGTTACATTACTACAAATTACAGTACAACATAACATGAGCATATTGTATATGTTACCAGCGTTTCTAAAATGTTGATGTTGAATGATGCTAGAATATATGTAGCCACTTTAGTACTACACAGTTAGATTATGGCAGGAAAACCTCGGGCAGGGTATCAATTATGCAGTCTTCAGATGTGGAAGGGTGTTTGCTGCCCCAGATAAAGCAATCAAACTGAAGAGTTCATTAGGATCAGAAACCAGTTTAAGTCTCTCAGTTAACATCCAGTCACCATTTGGGCTGTCCAATATAAAACTCGTTCTATAAATCAGTGCGAATACAGGTTGTCCAGTCAAACACATCTTGTCACAAAAGATTCCTAAGAACCTCGTAAACAAAAGTTGTTGCAGCCTGTTTGGATACGTTGACAAAGCCCTTTCTAAGATTCCTGCACTCCACTGATGTACAACCAGATGGAGACGCAAACGGAGAAAGTGTAAAACAGAATTTAGTTATTCCAGTAGGCAAAGCCCTCCCAAATCTACCCAGTAACAGGGTGTTAAATCATCCAGTAAGTAACAAAGAGCCCAGAAACTACATATATAGAACTGCAGGCCACTCTTTAGGTCAGTGGTCAGTACTCATCAGAAAAAAGACAAAAATGGCAACCAACAAGAATATAAAGGTCTCAAGTTGCCAAGAAACAACAACATGCTCCTCTTCAGTTCTGAAACAGTATGTTATAGACTAACATGAAGTAAAGCCTTTTGTCAAACACTTCTTTTCAAAGCAAGATACCTCACACCAGTTGTGAAGCATGGTGGTGGTAGTGTAATGGCCCAGGAACCTGAATGCCTCGCTACTGATGAGGGAATTATGAATTGAGTCAGATCATTCTTAGAGAATGTCAGGTCACCGGTCAATGGTCAGTAGCTAAAGCAACACATGTTTGGGGGTCATGTATGGGGTGTGTATATTAACAAACGCTTGGCAATATGATATCTTTCACAGTACAGGGGTTATGAACAAACACATAATATGCATAAAATCAGATTAAAAAGAAAGATTACTTTTTATGCAGTAAAAACAGTGGGATCTGAGGACAGTGTACAACAATTCTATCTAGCGATCCGGTTTAAACACAACACAAAAGGACTAAACTATTGATTTTATTGATACAGTATCGCAAAACCAAATATTGCATTGCTTAGATATGTAGATAATTTTATTCCCATTATCATGCATAAAGACAATGATCCAAAACAAACAAGCAAGTAGACAAATTGGCAAAATTCCTATTTGGCTCTGTGAGACACTAATTATGAACTATGCTGCTAGGGAGGGTGTAACCATCACAGTGTGTTTTGTCATGACGTATTTTAGAGCAATGTTGTGTGTGAAATACTGAACAGAGATTCTCACTGCAGGTTCTTTCTTGTCTGTTTCAGATGGAGCTTATATTGTATTAAGCTTAATATTGTGACAGAAAAAATAAAAAACAGTGCTCCAATATCAATGCAATATCGCCGACCCTGTGTTCATTCTCTTTATGCTGTTTTGGTGGATTTTTGTTGCTTGCTCAACAGCAGTCTGGACCCTGACCCAAAGTAACACTGTGTCTGCCTTGGCAGATTGCACAATACTGAAATATAAATTTGCCTTAATATTTCAATAACTTTCAACATGTTTTGGTTAATCTACTTCAGTGTTTCTTAATCGTGGTCCTGGAGGCACCCCTACCATGCACATTTTAGAGCTTTGTACATGTGAACGGAGCAGTAAACAGACAGTTTAAAATTTAATTCAGCTGAAAAGGAGTGAATTTTTGCTGTTTTCCAAGCTGGATTACTCACTGATGATTTATCAGACAATGATGACATGCTTCAATAGGCTTACAGTTTGTTATGATATTTGTATTATGTCTGTTGGTTGCTTTAATTATGAATTATAAACTAAAATACGACATACAACTGCCCACAAAGAGAGGATCCCAGGTTCTAAGAGTTAAATCAGGGAACCCACAATAGTGTGCAGGGCAGGGGTGCCTCCAGCACCAAGGTGGAGAAACGCTGCTGTTCTTGGTCTGAGAGTAATATTGTGGAGACTGTATCTTTCACTCTAACACAAACTCTCACAATAAACCCTCAAATGCTGAGCTTCAGCTGATATGTGTGATCTGGAAAAGATGCACAGATCACTCTGTGACACTAATTACTGCCTCTGAAATCACGGCTGTAGTGAAGCATGATTTGTGAAGTGACTGAATGAACGTATGTGGCCTATAATACCAAACACAGTCAAAGGACGGAGAGCGGTATCTGCCTACATGTCTAGACAGGTGCTATCATGTCTAAAGATGTAAGCAGCACCTCTAGCAACATCAGAACCTACTGTGGATTGAATGTTCCACCAAATAAGCTAAAGCTGCTTATGTTCTTTCTCCTGTGTCAACTGTTACTATAAGACATAAGTCAATGTTTAAAGGCTATGCACTAGTATAGGTGAGTAAATACACACCGCTGTGGAGAGTCTGGATGCTAGGGTCATCTCAAGGTTTCCTTTCAGACCCAAGAGGGCAGGGACCAGGATAAAAATCTCTGTAATGTATTTGAACGCCTCCCAATGCTAGAAGAGAGAGAGAAAACAAACAATCAGGTGAGGATAACCGAACCATGCGGACTTTCAATGTGTAGAATGAAGAGAAATCACTATTCATATGTAACAGCCAGTGTAACAGTCTACTATACTGTCCTTATAAATACGAGCCTATTCAAATGGTCAGATGCATTTCCGTCACCCACAGTTTAGCCATCGCCCAGAAAGAAATAGCTCATGCAAACCAGCATGCTGGCATCTAATCGCCGTCACTGCAGTGGCAATTTAACTGGATTAAAAAACTATTCCCCACCTCATACATACAGTAATGTGTTTTGTTGCTGACACGAGCGCCGGCTGAAATCCATTTTGTGATTTGTATGGGGCGTTTAATCACACATCACACTAGGCTCCTTTCATCTCAGCAAGGCAGCCACCATAGTGAGGTCACTTTGGAAACTTAAAGAACAATACAATACTTGTGCTGCTACATAATAGAGTTTGCTCTGACAATGGTCAACACTATTCTAAATCTTGGGTCATTTTCACTAAAAGAGCAACTCTGTGGAGAGCAATATTATCTCTGTTATCCAACAGCAAACGGGATATGTCTGTATAGCAACTCTCATCAAATCGAGTTTTAAAGAGTCTGAAAAAGCTTTTAAAGCAACATTATGTTGAATTTTAACCTGATAATCACAGCTTTAAAATGATTGTGATGCTCCACTGACTTGCAATAGTGAGACCTTAGTCTCTATCGTTGCTACTCTGGCTTGGCACGCTGCTAACTGCACTATGTAACTCTGGTGAAGGGGGCAGGACAATGCTACATCAGTCCACATGCCTCTTTCACAAACTGTTGAATATTCTTGTTGGTGAGTAATGGTGAGGCCCAGAGTACCCTTTTCATTTTTGATGAAAATAACAATCAGCAAATATGTATGTGGAATACGCTCATCAAAACAAAAATAGTTGCACCCAAAATGAATCAACCGATTGCAATGCACAGCTGAGATGTTGTTCCAGACTGTTCCTGAGTCACTCAGGATGGCAGCAGGTTATCTTCATTGGCGGGTCCTACTTTTGTCTTGGTGGCAAAGACCAACAAATCCATGTGTGGAAACATCCATGTCAGCACCAAGATCACATATCCAGGAGGCCTGGTGTCATGGTGTTGGGCTATCAACACTCCACCCCTACAGCAAAATCTGCAGACAATATTCAAGCTGTATGTGATGGATTATAGCAGAACACAATTAGAATACCGAACTTCTACAGGTCCACTCCAAGATATCTGGCATGCTAAATTAGTGAACATGGCAGCCCAACATGCAACTTGGAGAAGGAATAAAAATCATACCGTGAAGAGATTTGTGGCTGATTCAGAACAGAAATGTGTTCATTCAGATAAAGACAAACATTTATTTGATTAAGAGAGCAGCTGCTAAACTGCCATTACAAAGCAGCAAACAGATATTTGAAGCTGCTGTTCCCCCTGGAGCCCCACAAACCCAAACAAAAGTTTAGGAACCTCCAGAACCTTGCTGTTGCTCATAAAAAAACTATTCAGTCACTCGTAACCAATGCTCACAAGCAGAAACAGTTGCAGTGGGCCCAGACATACATGTAAACAGTCTTGTTTACTGATGAGTGCCGTGCAACCCTTGATAGTCCAGATGTATGAAGTAGTGGATGGTTGGTGGATGGCCACCATGTCCCAACAAGACAAGGAGGTGGCATAGGAGGTGATGAAGACCTCTGCAAAGTAAACAGTATAGAGTTTCTGACTGACCACTTCCATGACAATCTCATTCTGCATAGAATACCTCTGTGTCCTTGATCTTCACCAGATCTTTCAGCTTCCAGGGCTGTCGCTGGGCAACATTCAGTTTCAGCTCCCTTCAAAGACTGGCTAGGCCACTCCAAGAGTTTGAAATGCTTCTTATGGAGCCACTCTTTAGTTGCCTCTACTGTTCCACCAACCATCTCCATGTCCACCTTCACTACATCCACAAACGTTCTCTGAGGTCTTCCTCTTCTCCTTCTGCCCGGCAGCTCCACCTCCAACATTCTTTGTCCGATATATCCAGTATTCAACACAACACATGTCCAAACCATCTCAACCTGGCCTCTCTGGATTTATCTCCAAACTGCTCCACCTACACTGTCCCTCTGATCTGCTCATTTCTAAAAGTCAGCCATTAGGTGCCGGTCCCACTTCTGGTGCCGGTCCCAAGCATGGATAAATGGTGAGGGTTGCATCAAGAAAGGCTTCCGGCGTAAAACTTGTGCCAAAACCATAATGTTATATATATATATATATATATATATATGTTTATAGTTATGTTGATTGTTGTTCATGATAATACTTACAATATTAAATATAAACTTAATTTAATAAGGAAACAAAAATGTCGCCCAGAAATCCAACAAATTACCCAAACTCCTGCTTTTGTTATCCAAATATGAAGAAGCACCAACTCACCTGCACTACATCTAACACCATACCAGCTGACACTGTGCCAAACCCAGCCAGCAGGAATGGCACCAGTATCTGCAGTGCCATGGCCAGTGGCGACTCTTTGGGATAGTTGTGGGCAGTCTGTCCTTCCACCTCACTTTCCTCTTCCTCGTCGGCCTCTTCACCCGACAGCCGGGTATCAGCCAGCATGGGTTCAGTCTCTGAATAGCACCCATCTCCTAGGTCTGTCAGGCTGAGGGAAGTACGGCCAGTGCGATCTGAGAGGCGGCGGCCAGGTTCACGGTGGAAGCCATTCTGGTGCAGCTCCGGCTTGGGAGTGCTCAGGTCCACCATGGCGAGCCTCTCCTCTTGCAGGGCGGTGTAGCCTGGAGGAACCATAGTGTGCAGCAGCACTGAAACAGGCTTCAAAGAGGGAAAGCTCCAGCCTCCACCAATGCCACCACCACTCACAGCCTGAAGAGCCTGACTAGGGTGCAGGGAGCCAAACACAGTGCCCCCCATAGAGCGGAGGCTCATGCTGCAGGCAGGGGCTGGGTGGGCTCATTGCCCTCGGCATTGGAATGTGGGTGAGGGAGTTCAGTAACACAGCTAAACCGAGTCCATAGTTTCCACATGAATACAGAGTCCGGTTTCAAAGCACTGACCTGAGAAAAGGGAACAAGGTAACAAAACGAAAACATCACTGTTTGCTCTCTGAAACATGACACAATGTGTACACAAAACACAGCCCATAATCACACAGTAACACAAACACTCCAATCCACAGGTCTTAAGATGTCACTTTTAAGAAGGATGGATGCAGGATAGACAAAGATTAATTTATTAATGATCTGCGTACCTTTGTGATGCTAATCTACTCTTCTAGAGAGGCTTTACACTACAGTGGGGCAAAAATAATTTAGTCAACCCCTGATTGTGCAAGTTCTCCTACTTAGAAAGATGAGAGAGATCCATGATTTTCATCATAGGTACAGTTCAAAATGAGAAAAAAAGGAAAACACTGTAGGATTTTTAAAGAATTTATGTGTAAATTATGGTGGAAAATAAGTATTTGGTCACCCACAAACAAGCAAGATTTCTGGCTCTCACAGACCTGTAACAACTTCTTTAAGAAGCTCTTCTGTCCTCCATGGTGGGACCTGATGAATGACCAGCAGAGAGCTGGGATGAAAGTAGCAAAGGCAGTAACACACTATGCCAAGAGGGACTCAAACCCTGCAGTGCCAGGTGTGTCCCCCTGCTTAAGCCAGCACATGTCCGGGCCTGTCTGAGAGCATATGGATGATCCAGAAGAGGATTGGGAGAATATCATGTGATCAGAGAATCCAAAATAGAACTTTTCGGTAAAAATTCAACTTGTGTTCAGAGGAAGAAGGATGCTGAGTTGCATTGCAAGAACACCATACTTACTGTGAAGCATGGGGTGGAAACATTGGGGTTTTTCTGCAAAGGAGACAGGATGACTCATCACTGCCAACAAAGGTCATGTTACAAAGTACGGAGTTGAACTTTTGTTATTGATCAAATATTTATTTTCCACCACAATGTACAAATAAATTCTTTAGAAATCCTACAATGTGATCTCCTGGATTTTTTTCTCTCATTTTGTCTCTCAAAGTTGAAGCTGAAATTACAGACCTCTCATCTTTATAAGTAGGAGAACTTGCACAATCAGTGGTTGACTAAATACTTTTTTGCTCCTCTGTAGGTTTGAACAATACATTTATAATCTCATTGCATTTAACAAAAAGAGTGAGGTTAGATAGTGAATTACATTTGACTCCAATGATTCATCAGAGAAACTCTGTGTTTACAATTAATATCCAATTACCTGATTCAGCAAATCATTCCTTAAAATTAATTAGTTGTTCTGATGGTGGAATTCAGCACATTCACACAGTGTTTTTGATGTGATAAGAAATAAAGACGAGCTCAATGCAGCAGCTATTTTTAAATATTTTCTGTAAACTTTAATATCTGTTTCATATTTGATAATCCTCCATAAGACAGCAAATGACCAGCCAGAAACTGACCCAAGTGTTATCACTGTAACATTATCAAAACATGATGGTTTTTACGTTATTACTCAATACGGTACTTTCGAATTCTTATTATTATGATCAGCTACAGTGACCCTTAAACTTTAGAACCACAGGCAAATTTTGTGGGATGTTTTTGTAGTTTGACGTACTTTAATTCAACTAGTTTCACCAACTAGCTCATGGATACCAAATATAGGTCTCTGTGTGGTAATCGTCCAAAGTTATACAGGACACCTTAACTTCCAGTGTGTGTGTGTGTGTGTGTGTGTGTGTGTGTGTGTTCATGTCTGACCAGTTTGACCAGGCCTGGAGTACAAGAATGTTAGCTAGAACGCCTGCAATATAGAGCCGTTTGTCCAAATTTAAGTCTGACGTGTGTCTACAAACACTGTTGACACCTGACACTCCTCAGGTGAGCCTGTACGTAAACAGGGTTTACTGGTTTAGAACAATTTGCCAATATAAACAAGGTTAATTTACATCTAGGTTACATTTAGGTTATATCTGGGTTATATTTAGGTTATGTCAAGGTTATATCTGAGTTATATGTGGATTATATCTAGGATTATAATTAGGTTATATCTGAGTTATATTTAGGTTATATCTGGGTTATATTTAGGATATATCAGCCCAAACACAGGCTAGTGAAGGCAGCAGAGCTGATATCAGCTGAACCGAGCGTTAAGAAATCTTCAGCTCAGCTTTACTGTCTCATCTGAACTGAATACAAAACTTGATCATAAGAGAGAAGTGTTCGTGTAAAAAATCAGCGTATTTACCCCTCAGTCAGTCAGTCCGACAGGCAACCAGACAGACAGACAGCTGTCTCTCCGGAAAGATGAAGACTGGAGATGCTGGACTTCCCTCCTCCAGCAGTCTGGTCACGTCACCGCAGCAGCGCCCGTGAACCCCGCCACAACAAACAATCCTACACTAGAATAAGAGTCCCAAAGTAGAATAAGAGCCCCACACCAAAAATGAGAGTCCTTCAGTAGAATAACAGCGCCACAGTACAATAAGAGTCCCACACCAAAATAAGAGTCCCACAATAGAAGTCCCACACCAGAATAACAGTCCCACACTAGAATAAGAGACCAGCACTAAAAAAACAGTCCCACACTAGAATAAAAGTCCAACACTAAAATAAGATAATAAAAGAAAATAAAATGAAAAGAAAATATGAACAGACTGTAGGACTCCAGCAACAAAACTTTGTTTTGTTAATTGTTTTAAAATGTAATTAACGGTGTTAATTAAAATTCTACAAATTCTATAAACTCTATTATACAGCCCCTTCACCCTCTCAGCCATAGCGGTCCACTGGGATTTTGCCCAGTTCTCTGTTTATGCACTTGTTTGTATAAATAGAAAATGAAGGTCAAATTTCAACATGTTTAAATATAGAAAAAGAAAAGGGGTTTCCTGGAGTGAATTGTTTCACATTGCATTTTTCACATCATATATCGTATTGTAGATCGCATATCACCATTCAGCTAAAATACATCAGGATATGATTTTTTTTGGCCTATTAGGAAAACCCCCATCTGTATAAGTTATGAGGTGTTATGTTGTGAGTGTGAACACTGGCTTGTGTGCTCACGACAATAAGATTATGTTACAAACATTATTTCATTCATTTATTCATTTACCAATTTACCAAGATTAATAAAAAACATGAATGACCTTTGATGGTAAATCACCTTCTTTCATTTTAATTTAACACTTTAAAAAATATGCAAAAAAGTCAAGTTTAATTTTTACCACCTTTTCCCATTAGATTTTAATTTATTTTAAGCCAATGTAAAATAAATAATTATTTTATCAGTAAAATAAACTTTTAATAAAATGTATTTTATTATGGGCTTGGTTTTATTTATAAAACTATATGTATAAATCTTTTAGTAGGTGTGTACTTAAAAATGTCCACATTACAATTTTCAAACCCATGATTTTGTGCTGTTTTTACAGGGAAATAAATAAATATAATACCAATAAATAATAATAATAATAATAATAATAATAATAATAATAAATAATTAATTGTGAATCAGTCACTCATTTTGTGCTGTTTTTAGAGGAATGTAAAACTTCCAGCTGAAACGCGCTGTTGGAGGCGAGGCTCCCCGGTAGGGGGCGCTCTGTAAAATACGGCCTGTTTCCCCTTTCACATGGAAGTTGTTGTGGTGTGTAAACAGCTGACACGCGGTGTGTGTGAGGAGCGGGAGAGTACAGATGGAGCAGAAGGAGATTAAGACGAGCAGAAGCAGCTCCGCAGATCTGCTGCACTTTTGCTCCGGAGCAGGTGATTCATAACCCGTTTGTTATTGTTCCTCCTTCAGCAGAATAACGTCCGTTTAGTCTCTCACACACTTCAGACCCCCGAACCTCCACCAGGCTCCGGATCAGACCCGCCTACAGTCCGAGTGCACCGGAGTCTGAGCGAATCGGATCCGGAGTCTGAGCAATTTGGATCCTTATCCGGAGTCTGAGCGAATCAGATCTGGAGTCTGGGCGAATCGGATCTGGATCCGGAGTCGGAGTCTGGGCGAATCGGATCCAGAGTCTGAGCGATTTGAATCCGGATCCAGAGTCTGAGCAAATCGGATCCGGGTTCAGAGTCTGAGCGAATCAAATTCAGGTTCAGAGTCTGGGCGAATCGGATCTGGATCCTGAGTCTGAACGAATCGAATCTGGAGTCTGAGTGAATCAGATCTGGATCCGGAGTCTGAGCAAATTGGCTCACACTACTGTACACCTAGTCATCAAATAGTGCTGGCTGAACACAGTCAGTGGGGATTTTAACACGGTCAGTGGTGACTGATATGCGGTTCTGTTCACAAACCGGATCCGTTCTGTATTATGTGGATCTGCCGGAGGAATCATGGATACTATATGGGCCCTTGATATCTGGGGCTTCTTCTGCAATTATATTTCTTTATATTTCTTTATATTATATAATTATATTATATTATCAGAACTAACACTTTTCACCAGGAAATGGAATGAAAACAATGAATTAAGTTCATGTTAAATTCATCTAAAGAGCATCTGTTTCCCCTCAATAGCAGGAATTCAAGACAGGCTTTTATTGAAGCCTAAGGGGAAAGCGTCACTTCACACTGAAAAGGTCCCCCGAAGTAGTGGTGAGTTTGTTCACAGTTTCAGACACAATATCTGTCTAATAGCTGTGATTTGGGCATTTTGGAAGATTCAGTGCTGAATTTTAAAGATGATCAAAGAAACGTAAATGTAAATACACTAATTAGTTCAGTTCCTAACATAGCCCTGTTATGTGTGTGTGTGTGTGTGTGTGTGTGTTTGCAGTCCTTGACAAGCTCCAGAGTTTCCTTCCTCAAATGGCCCTGGCCAATGACACTTTAAGGCAGCAGATGGAGGCAGCTCCTGTTGGTCACTTTGACATTGAGTGCGTGGAGGATGTGGAGAAAGTCATTGAGATGGTGAGATTATTATTGTTGTTGTTGTTGTTGTTGTTACATTCATAGTATGCATAGGAACAGGTGCTTTGGTGTTTAATGTCATTGTATCATGTGAGCATATCAGTGATATCAACCAATTACTTCACCAAGAAATACACCAAAACCCAGAGACACAAATAATGATATACAGCCATTTATTCCTGAATATTTACGCATGTCTTATGTCTGTTTTGTGCACTTCATTTAAATCGAAGCAAGAACCTGAACCTTTATTAGCAGGGACTCACAAATGCTTGTGTTTGAAGTGACAAACAAACGAAGCACTAATAGTATATTAACCAAAATGTTGTCACACAATATTATTTTCATATGTGCTTTACTATTAAAGTGATAGTTCCAAGGTTTTAGTTTTAGAGACCCCTCTGGTGAGAATGTGCAATTGCATTGAGCATCCAAAGCTGGTCAGCACCAGCAAAATACATGCAGTTCATTTTGTCATCAACGACCAGCGAGGAATCCCACTCCGAAGAACACCTAAACCCCAAAAGCAGTTTGGATCCCGAAGCAGCCCATCTAGTTCACGCCTCCAGTGTGTCCTCATTGTATTTAGCGAGTGATCACTGATCAAATAAACAAACCTGTTGCCTGTTCGCTGAATGAATGAATGAATGAATGAATGAGCAGATGACTGCGTTTGCTGTTCTGATGTATCCTTGTCTGAAATAGCTTGTGTGTATTGAGTGCCGTTAATTAGTTGTGCTGCACGGAATTGCCGGATCCTCCTTCGGAGGCAGCGCATGTCTTTAAGTATTAACGTCAGGTGATAAAGCCAGAAAAATGCCCAGGAAAGCCAACCCACACACTTGTTTTTGAAATAACATTTTATTTAATTCTTTCCCTGCAAAGAAATAGTATTACTTTTAAAATGTAAAGAATAAATCTGGACTAATTAAAGAATAAATAAATTATCGAATTAGTGACCGCATGTGTGGGCATCGGCACAAACCGTTTAAAGGAAACATTTGGATTCTGTAGTGGATAACAAAATATCAACAATGGCTATTTTGTTGTAATGAAAATGGGATAATGTTTAAAAAGCCCTTTTGCTGTCATTCAGAGATCTCATTTATCTAATCTGTATGTGCATGTTGATCTGTGTGACTGGTTTAACACTAATTTATGAACATGGGAGGTTTATCTGGATGGCAGTTATTCGTGTGCTGTTTAATGACCTGTTCGTGTCCGTTTTTAAATAGGACGTTGCTCTGGTGGAGCTGGAGGACTCGGACAGCAGTACGGAACAGGAGTCATCTGAGGACAGCAGCTCAGATGATGAGACTCTCACTGAAGAAAAGCTCAAGTTGCCCGGTGACAGAAAGCGAAAGGTCAACATCGAAGTGCTCGAAGAAGAAAGAGAATGAACTCCTTTTGCACCACTGAACCAAAGACTGAGAACTTTGCTCCTGAGATGCTTTGTGCTGATGAGGTCTTAACCCTCACATTAGGTCTCATACAGAGCACCTGACGGTTACTGTCCTGCTCAGAAAGCAGAAGTCGGACTCTTTTAAATGGAAGGTGGTTGTTATTCATGTTGACTCCTGCGTGGCTGGTACGGTGGCATGGGCAGCTGTGGAGGTGCAGTTTTCTCTTGTGTTGTTTAAGGAAATTACTATGTTTTGATATTTTCTGTGGCATCCTAACTTGGAGACATTTTAACTGACATTTCTGTTAAAGTTACTAATTGTCTCAGGATTATAAGACTCTACACTGCTCATTTTGTGTCTGAAGGTCTTCTCTAACCACACATAATATCATGCCCATTAGAAATGAGCCAAAGTGTGAATATACTCTTAAAAATACACATTTACAGACATAAAATGGAAAAGTAACCAGCAATTTACACGTTAAATGTTTTTCAGTTCCCAAATAAACATGTAAATTTGTGATTCAGTTTGTAAAAGACTTTTTTATCTTTACATATGCAAATGAAAACGTGCTCCCTGGCCTAGCCAGCTGAGAAGGAAAACGAGATGAACAGGAAAGCACCAAGCTGACTTTCAACCTACTTTTTGAGAGATACACTTCCTGATGTTTCATAAGTACATTCATGGTTCCACAGGCTTGTAGGTGTTTCTTCTTTTAGAACGAGTTTATAAGATTATACGCAATAATTTTGTTTTATATGTTTCAATTCAGGATTAATCTATAGGGTGGATTGTTGGTTGTCAAAGTTATGGAAGTGGTTTGCAGGGATTTCAACATGGACAGACGCCAACCCCAAGGACACGAGGACAAAAACAGTAATTAACCTGATTATTTTCACTGATTTGTAAGTCCATTGTTTTTTTTTTTTAAACTGACCGTTAAATGTTTTTGGCATGTTCATGTGGTTAGAGAGGCAAGTTTGAGAGTCTTCTCACCAACTTAATAATGTTGTATCTAAATAAAAAGACTAGCTTGGCACTTCACCAACAGCTTCAACAAGGAGACTAGAGCAAGATGGTATGTTCTGCTACAGCTTCGTCACTCAGCAGAGCCGAAAGTCACTCGACGATCTTGCTCACAGGTGGTAATCGAACGGGGTTTGTGCCACAAAGTTTTTTTGTTTAGGAATCAAGAAAACCAAATTATGGTACGTGGAAGGCTTGTAAGATAGTTTTATCATTATTATTAGTATTTTATTGACTTTATTGAAGTGTTGCTGGTTAGTGTGGCATTTTGTTGGATTTGTTTGCAAGTTGTTGGATTATTTGAAACATACAGCAGATATTTTAACAGCATTTATACCTCATTTAATAAATAGAATAATAAGCAGTGTTGATGCTCTTTCTAATAGAGTATACTTATTAGGGCCTGTATAAGGCATGGTGGTTTGGCTATCCATGCTTACATCAAAGGTGGTCATTTTGTAAGCTCTAGATAATATTTGAGATTTTTAGATGTCTTTCCTTTTATTTTGAAATGTATCACTACTTGTTGAAAATGCAAGAGTGTAACATTTAGGACTACGTCTTAGAACTTGGAACTTGCATGGGGGAGACAATATAATACCAGTTTATATTTTAAAATCCACATTACTGTACATTTCCAGTTTAAGGATGACCAGTAGTTAACTGAATTATAATTTTTAAAGAAATCATATCATTGTAAGGTGAACTTAAAGGTATTATTAAAATCATTTATACGTGACGTCAAGGAAAAACTGTAATTTTGTGTAAATATTGCTTGCTCGTATAATTTAGAGATTTGCTGTGTAACCTGAATCATTTATAATGCAAAATATTACACTTTCACATGTTTTATTATTTTTCAGTTCCAGGTTGAAAACAACAGAGCAGGAAATCCAGAGGCCAGAAATCTGTCCTCTACTGAAAGAGACTGTGTTCAAGTAAGTCATCAAGAGGCACTGAGCTCATTGGGATGGTCTCCGATTTCTAGGTATGAAGGATTTGTTTAAAAACGGGACTGTATCCTTTCCTGTTGTTCACAGCAAATTGCAGTAGCCTGTACAACTGCTGGGTTTTTCCCTGTATGGAAAATGATGAATATGTATTTTGATACACTTATAGAAAATGAATTATGTTTATAGAATTGTTTCATACATCGAAATTCGAAATTGCATTTCAGCATACATTGCCAGTAAACCATTTTTAATACATTTATTTTAAAAAATATAGAAACAATAAACATACACCAGTAAACCATAACATTACAACCTTATTTCATCACTCACTGTCCATTTAATCAGCTCCTCCATACAGGAGAACTTTATAGTTCTTTAATTACGGACTGCAGTTCATCTGTTTCTCTACACGTTCCTTTCACCCTGACCTTCAAAGGACCTGACCACCACAAAGCAGGTATTATGTGGGTGGTGGGTCATTCTCAGTACTGCAGTGACACTTGCATGGTGTGTTGCGTTGGTACGAGAGGGTCAGACACAGCAGTGTCATCAGAGGCTGAGCTTGTGTTGACCTGCCACGCTGTCTGAGACGGACCTCAGTCTTCCTGGCCACCCCTTCATACCAGCTGCCCACCTTCCAGCTTAACAAACTTGAAACAGAGCTGAGCTCCAGTCATTTCTGTCTGTCATACAGAGACACTGACTTGCATTTTTGACACCAATATTATTGTTTCAGGTTTCTGTTCAATGTACGGATAACGCAGAGGGCCAACATGGAGAAGTCATATATGATAACATCTCGTACAGACCCCTCCAGTTCAACCCCAACACCACTGATGAAGGGATTTTTACAGACGTGCTTCAGGAGGAAGAGATCAAGGTACAGGATAGTCAACCAAGCTCTACGCATCATGGACACCCCACAGAGTAGGTAGATCATCTCACAATTATGAAAAATTATAGATAATGAATTGTGACAAACTACGCTGAATTATTTTAGTTTTTTGTACTGAGTGGTTGTCCCACCCTTCAGCAAAATGAGCCAATCAGCTTGCTGGATATGGCTCTATGGGGGTGCTCTGCAAAGAACAAACAGAGAAATCATGTTTTTTGTTCATTACTGAGCCAAGTGCTTTAAACTATTCACAAGGTTTTATCAGAATTTGTGTGCAATTCAGAATCTGGGTGTAAATTTGGCTTCAGTTCAGTATGTTTGGTCTCCTCAGAATGTGTGCAGAGATGGTCAATGGGGAGAGTAGAATATAAAGGGTTCTAAGTGCTGGAATTAATCTAGAACTGCTAATTCTCCAACCTTTACCATGTAGCTTGTTCTACACACTGCTGGTCAAATAGCAACACCTGACAATAATAGAATGGAGATGAAATGTTGTGGCTCAGAAGGACTAAGTGTCTCTAAGCTTTAAGGCTTAAATTAAACACATCTAATTGGCGCAAAATGCATGCTTTAGAACAGGGTTTCTCAACCTGTGGGCTGGTGAGACACCAGTGGGCCTCAGAAAATGCAATCACCCACAAGTACAACTCAGACTACATCAGATAGTCTGACGGCATAAGAAGCACTCTGTCGACAGCCCTCACTGCACGTCATCTGATGTTAGGAACACCTCGTTCCTGGACAGGGGTTACAATGAAGACATGTTATTTTTAAGCTGTACTTCAGGCCCTAATCCTCACATTCATTTTCTGGCGGGATGTTATCCTTTCTAGTTATAAACAGGTGGGCCGTGAGGTGGAAGAGGTTGTGTTGTTGTGTCAGTTGTGTCTGTTCTTTTTCCCAAGTGTATTTGTTTACAGGTGATAAATCTTTCTTTCAGCCACATGCGGAAGACAAATGCATCACCAACCTTCGAGCCCAGGCATGCAGACAGTCAGGCCTCAAGTGACACAGAGACTCCCCGAGTACGTCATCAGCTTAATGTGACATTTCAGCTTTTATACCTGAAATTAACTGAAATGAACACAGATTTCTTGTCACTGATTTTAGGTTTCGGTTCAATGTGAGGACAACCCAGAGGGCCAGTGTGGACAAATCGTATTTGACGGCATGTCTTACAGTCTGTCAGACACCGACATTGATGATGAAGGAATTGATCTACTTCAGGAGGATGACTTGGTGGAAGACAGTTATCCACGTTTTGTGACTGAGTTGGATTGCCAATAGCATATAACTTTCTGGAGCAGATTTACACGAACCTATTTGCATTGTATAATGCTAGGTGTGGGATAGAGTTGTATAAAGCCCCCCAGATGTGGAGCAGTGGAACCATGAAGTAATGGAGCTTCACCAAACAGCCTCACATCACTAACGCTCTTGCTACCGGATGCAATCAGCTCTTCATAGCAAAGCTCCAAAATCTTTTAGAAAACCTAGACAGTTGAGACTCCCAACTAAAGCACGATAAGCTCTTTTAATATTGGTTTTGGAAGAAACAATGAATGAGCAGGTGTCCCAATACATTTGTCCATATAATGCAGGTGTGTGAGGAAGGGTGCCGAGGAGGATTCAGCAGAATGACACAACACTTTATCAGAATACTGCTGATAAATGAACTGTACCACCCGGCTCCTGGAGAGTTACCTTCCTGCAGCATCAAGTATGTTTTCAGTAAGCATGATTTAGGTTTAAGAAGGTCTTTTAGATACTGAACAACTTATATTAGAAGCAGTATTCTATACTATAGTCAATGTGGATTTTCACAGGTAGCCAAAGAAGGGACAGGAGTAATGTGATCAAAGTTCTTAGCCCTGGTAAGAACCCAAACAGCTATTTTGGCCTAATTGGAGCTTGTACATATGTAAAGCTAGGTGTCATCGGCATAACAATAAAAGTCAATACCATGCTATTGGATGACTTTAACCAGCGGCAGCAAGTATGAAGAAAACAGTAATGGACTCATGACTGACCCCTGAGAAACACCATGGTGTGAAAAGAGTATTAATTATTAACATTAACACACAGGCAGCGGTCAGTCAGATATTACCTAATCCAGTTGAGGGTTGATAATTTTCTAGTCTATCAAGCAGAATCAAATGATCTATAGTGTCAAATACAGTTTATTACTGTCGTAAGTATTGTTAGCTAATGTACCCTTATAGAAAAGTGTTGCCAATAAAACATACCCTATGTTACTCAAGAGCTAAAGCCGGGCAGTAGGGTATCAACCTTTTTACCACAATGCTCAGCCATCAGCTGTAGACTTTTGTACTGACTGACTTTTGGAATGAAATTCCTCGTATATTATTTATACCTATGTATGTATTTTTTTGTATTTTATAATTTATTTTTATATAACTACTGGATTAATTTTCCCCACATTTATTAACATGACACATGACCTAGTCATGTTTCCAAATTCTCTTCTGAAAGGGACTACACACACTATTTGAAGGTAATGATAGCTATGCTAGAACTGATTAATTTGTTAAGAATAAGAAGCACCTATATGAAGTAAAGGAGTGTGAAAATGAAGCAGATCACTGTGTCGTCTATTTACAGGTCCAGTTAAAACCACAGAAATAGACTGTGGAGATTCAATGTTGTAATTTTAAATAATACATCAATTGTTGAATAAAGAAATAAAGAATTGTTGATCAAAAAAAGAGACCACAAATACATTCATCTGAAAATAAGAATGGAAAGATCAGCCCTGTCATTTTGTGGTATACCCTGAAGGCATTTTTAAGATTAAACCTACAGCTTAGACAGCATTTGTTAAAAAATTAATTACTATTCCCTCAAATGAAAGAAATGAAGGATAGTATAAATAAAATTTTAATCACAGATGAATGGCACTATCAGAGAGATGATCTGAGAGGGAAGTACTTGTTCTGAGAAGGTAAAGGGTGAAAACAGAGAAAAATGAGAGAAACAAAACTGTGTTGATGCTCCTTCAGAATTTATTGTTCACAGACATTGATGTAATACTGTTGCTGTACAGTAGCTGCTTGGCAAAATAAATAGTGTCAGTTAAGGGACTTTCCCCAGTATACTACACCGATCAAAGTGAAGGTAGGAAGTGTTGATGTTGGCTGTTACATTGCATTGCACGGTTTCATTCACTGAACCATTCTACGTTACACACAATACTGGGACATGGTCAGTGACTAAAGGACACACAATACTCTATGTAATGTTCTTCTTAAGTTCCTAGAGTGTTTAAAAAGTTCACAGTGTGTTTCTGATAGCAAATATTTAATATAATATGCGCTTTTTTGGCAAATATTATACTAGTGCATCTCAAAAAACAAATATTGTAAAAAAGGGGGTTTTTTTGTTCATAATTTAATTCAAAAAGTTAAACCATCATATAGGTTATAAGTTATACATTATATTTTATTCCTTACTGTTAATGTGATATATTTCAAGGTTTCTGTTGTTAAGATATTTAAAATGCTGACTAATTAGTCATTGTCAAACTTGAAATTAAATATTCTTTAAGATTTAAGATGAGATATAAGCCATACAGATCAACAGTAAAACAAAAAGGTAATATGTCACTTTACATATAATGAATGAATTATGAACATGAATGAATCTTTTCACAATATTCCATTTTGTTTAGATGCACAGCATTTGCTTCCACTAAGTCTGACCTGAAGAGTTCTGGAATGAAAATGAACGTCTGAAAATGGCCAATGAAACATAAACATCATTACATTTCCTCAATTTTAGCTTATCCTTACATCCTTCTGTATTTCCTGTCTGGAATGCAGAGGTAAAAATATATAGAATGATAATTTATCTTGATCTCTATAAAATATGTACATGTATATTAATTTCAAATGAAGTGGTGTAACTATTAAAACCTACCTTTATAATAAAGTGTTCCCTAAAGTGTCTGAAACATAAAACAGCTTTTAAATATGACAAAAATACTGTAAATGAGCTGTGTATGGATTTCTGAAACAGGCTAAAGCATCCTTTTTTAAAAACTCCAGTATGTTCTTCACTTGTTGCTAAACCAGTCAGATATTGGCTTGTTGTCTTGTTGGTAAGGTTCTGATGTTAAAATGAAGACCATCCATCTTTTTCACACAGCTCTGTTTGTACTATGCTCTTGGTTCCACGTGGATGTCTTTGAGCTGCCTTGGCTTGGAAAACCACAGTTTCCCTCTCCGAGCAGAAAGGCATGTTCTGGAGACAAACTGATAGAAAAGATAGGCACAACAGTAAAGTCTTGGCAGGGAGTGCTTTTTAAAACCCCGTATCAAACTAGTTCTGAGCCAAAGCCGAAGCATGTTGGTGGGTAAAGCATGTGACCTGCTATTCCATCCCATGCCTGGCTGTCCAGCACAAAGTCCAGTAGCAGCAGTAGCGATTTTTTCCCTCAGTACTCTACAGTCACTGCTTTGGTCCGGAGGTACTCGTGAAGAGCTTCCTCACCTGTGAAAGAATGAAACTCATTTTCACCCATAAGCTAACCATAACTATAATTCTAGGAATAAGAACAGTCAAATTACAATTAAATCAACAGATTGATTCTGGAAATTTGATCAGTTTCACAATATTGAGTCTATTCATATCATACAATGCATCTGGAAAGTATTCACAGTGTACTTTGTGCACATTTATGTTACAGCCTTATTCCAAAAATGGATTCAATTCTATGCACAATATTCCATGATGACAAAGTGAGAAAAGTTTGTTTGAAGTCTTTGCAAGTTTATAAAAAATAAAACATAAAAATATAAGGTACATAAGTAATCACAGCCTTTGCTCAATTCTTTGTTGCAGCACTTTTGCCAGCAATTACAGCTTCAAATCTTTTTGAGTGTGATGCTACAAGCTTAGCACACCTATTTTTGGAAGTTTCTCCCATTATTCTTTGCAGAATCTCTCAAGCTCCATCAATTGGATGGGGAGCGTCATTACACAGACATTTTTAAATATCTCCAGAGATGTTCAATCAGGTTCAAGTCTGGTCTCTAGCAGGTTGGAACACAGAGTTGTCCCAAAGCCACTCCTTTGTTATCTTGGCTGTTTGCTTAGTGTTGTTGTCCTGTTGGAAAATAAACCTGCGCTCATCATCAAGAATGTCTGTACACCGCTGGAGTCAGTCATCTTTCCCTCAACTCTTACTAATCTCCCCGTTCCTGCAGCAAACCACAGAATGATGATGCCACCACCATGTTTCACTGTAGGGATGGTATTGGCTAGCTGAAGACCAGGGTCTGGTTTCCTCCAGACATGGCATTCAGTCCAAAAGGTTCAGTGTTTGGTTTCTTGTGGGCTGAGAGTCCATTAGGTGCCTTTTGGCAAACTCCAGACAGGCTGTAGAGTGGCTTCTGACTGGCCACTCTACCATACAGGCCTGATAGTAAGGTTCTGTAAGGTTCTCCTCTCTCCACAAAGCAATGTTGGAGCTCTGTCAGAGTAATAATTGGGTTCTTGGTCACCTCCCTGACTAAGGCCCTCCTACAACGGACACTCAGTTTGGCCAGGTGGACAGCTCTATGAAGAGGTGGTTCCAAACTTCTTCCATTTACATATGATGGAGGCCACTGTGCTCATTGGGAGTTTTTTTCTGTACCCTTCCTCAGAAGTGTCATGGCAAAGGCTGTGAATACTTAAGTATGTTATATTTTTGCGTTGTCAATTTTAATAAATTTGCAAACATTTTAAACAAAGATTTCTCACTTTGTCATCATGGAGTATTGTGTGTAGAATTTTGATGGAACAAAATGACTCCACTTTGGAATAAGGCTGTAACAACATAAAACGTGCAATAATTGAAGTGCTGTCAATAATTTCTTTATACAATGTATATGAAGAGAATATCAAGTTTTTTATATTAAACATTACTATGTAAAGACCATGTCTGTGAACGAAGTAGAGCCCTATTCCCTCATTACTACTGTGTTATAAAGGGAGACTATGTAGTTTACACTTCCTCATCAGCAACGTTTGTTAGCACTGGTCACATAAACAGATAAGTGAGTATTGGATCCATGTTTAAGCTCTGTGCTATTCATGCAATAGTCCTTAAATTATGTTGCTTACAAACATAAGCCTCCCATTAACTACAGGAGAACATCTGAAAACATCAGAACTTCACAGCATCCAGTGGCTTGTAACAATCGCTGAATTAGTGGCTGTATGAGCAAATGTTGTCAGCTCCACTCATTCCACCGTGTTGCTTAGTAATGAAACTCAACATTGCATTCAGGTCCATATTCAGCTCATGTAGTGAACTATGATGTTTACTATAAATTACCAGTGAATTGTGGGAGATTATAGTGTCCTTAAAATAACGTTCAAATTCCACTTTATGATTCGATTCAGGCTTTTTAGTGCCCTAAATCACAGCCCATTATTCCATTATACAATACTTACTGTAAACACAAGTAAGTAGTTCATATTGAGTTTCTAAGTCATTGCTAATCTCACTGGCTTTTTCACAGCATAAAGTGGAAAAGAACTGCTGATCATGGCAAGATGAGGCAAAACAACCAGTCACACCCTGGTGTGAACTCATGAACAGTAGTATGTAAATATAAAGAAGTCCCTCAGGGGACAGCTTAGGAAGTTGTGTGAATTATTAGTGAATTATAAGATAAGCAGGTGCTAGATGGATAGGAAATACCATTTCAGAAACTGTGAGGACTTTTAACATTCCTCAATGCAGAGTCTCAGATGTGTACAAGGAAAAAGTCATAGAAGGCATTGCCACCAAACAGGAAGACTTGTATGAGTGGATCAGACACAGCAGTGCTATTGGAGTGTTTAAACACTGTGTCCACTCACTGTTCACTACATTAGACACTCCTACCTAGTTGCTGCACCTTGTAGATTGAAAGTCAGAGACAGAAGCTCATCTGTTTCTGCACAGTTTGTGTTGGTCGTTCCCTTGTCCTTCATCCTTTGCAGTCTAGTCTGTAAGTCTGTAACTATAGAACTGCAGACTGCTCCAGTATGGTAAGAGGAGCTAATAAAATGGATAGTAAATGTAGAAACAATGAGGTGGTCATAATGTCATGGTTGATCTATATAATATCCAATGAATATCCCACAGCTATAGCTTGGTCCAAATGCCTCATTATTTGAAGTGCATATAGGAAAAGCAGATTTACCAGATCCAGACGCCTCATTGCCAAGCGGCAGAAAGTTTGAGTTTAAACTTAGAAGAACTTCAATCTGGTTACTTTTAAAATCTTATTGATTTTGAATAATATATTGTAGTTGATTGTTTAAATGATTGAGGTTGGAGAGGTCAAAATAAGACTTTTTGAAAAGGGCCAATAGTTTTCAAAGTAAAACGTTCGTCTGTGTTCTCACCAAGGTCCTTCCCAAATCCAGACTGCTTGAAGCCTCCGAAGGGTGCAGCCACATCTGTCTTGTTGTAGGTGTTAACGAAAACAGTTCCAGCCTCCAGTCTCTCGCTAACATACATGGCTTTGTTGATGTCCCGTGTGAAGACTCCAGACGCCAAACCAAACTCGGTATCATTTGCTCTACTGAGCACACCGTCCACATCACTGGAGAAGAACAAATGGCCATTTGGAAGTGTTAGTCAGAAACACAGCCAAAGCTCAGGTTGTCATGGAGAGCCATTTTGTCATTTTTGTTCCTCAACCAAAGACAGTTAACACAACTTACCCATCTTTAAATTTGGACACCACCATTACAGGGCCAAATGATTCCTCTTTAGCAATGAACATGTGATCCTCCACGTCTGTGAACAATGTAGGCTCCATAAAGTATCCTGTATAAACATTAACACTGGGATAAGGACATGTCTTATGTAGTGATTAATTTAGAAACAATTAAAAGATGAGGTTAGGTTCCGTGTGCTTCTGCTACAAGAAAATGTTTCCCATCTAGCTACCATTATTGATAGTTATTGTCTTATTTTTATCCCAATATTTCCCTCCAATTTTGAAGTGCCAATTATTCAACCCTGTTAGCACTCTCCCTCTATCACATACGATGCTCACAACACAAGGAGGGTGAAGACAAGCACATGCTTCCTCCGATACATGTGAAGCCAACCACCGCCTCTTTTTGAACTGCTGCCATTGCTTCATTGCTGGGCAACCAATGCGCTTGGAGGAAAGTGCCAGGTCCCCAGTTCCAATACAACAGTTAACAGATGTCCGTGCCAGCCAGCATTGCTCTGGGTGTGAAGTGGGGAGAGAGCACCATCTACACACCCAGAGACAACATGGCCAGTTTTGCTCTCTCAGACTCCAGGTGCCGATGGCAAGCAGATTACATATCACACACAAAATTCATCCCATGTCTAATTCCAACACCAATTAATATGAAATAACTAAAGCATTTACAGATAATTTACTAAGAATTCTATCATGACTGATGCACAACTTTAACGAGTCATTTTAACACATGGTTGTAATAACCAATCAACACCTTTCACATTTTAACAAGCATGCTTTGAAATCATCAACTATAGGTATAGGGTCTCACCAGGTCGGTCCACCTGTTTTCCACCATAGATCAAAGTGGCACCCTCCTTCACACCAATTTCACAATACTCCACCAGCTTGTCCAGGTGGGCCTTATGATTCTGAGGGCCATGATCTGTGGAACGGTCCAGAGGATCTCCAATCTTCATCTTCTTAATCTCTTCAACCTGGAAACATGTCAGTAGACTCAGTCAATAGAGTCAATGAAGTGTAATCATGACTTTTTATTTAGATTAATTATTATCAATATTAATTTGAACAGAAGTGTAGCACCGATCTTGTTTTGGAGCTGGGATCCTCAGCTGTGAGGGGAAACTTGTGAAATAGTAACTGTCTATAACATTTGGTAACATTATGACCACCTCCTGGTTTGTATACTCACTTTCAATTTTATCAACTCTACTGACCATACAGGAGCACTTCAGTTCAATAATTAGAAACTGTCTATCTGTTTCTCTGCCTACTTTGTTAGCTTCCTTTCACCCTGACCTACAAAGGTCAAGACCCCACATGACCACTACAGATCAGGTACATTGTGGGTGGTGGGTCATGAAGATTGGGGTGAAAGGAATAAAAAATGCAGAGAAACAGACGGACTACAGTCTGTAATTATAGACCTACAACATGGTCATGTATAGTGAGAGGAGCAAATAAAATGTACAATGAATGTAGATACAAGAAGATGGTCAGAATGTTATGGTTGATTTGTGTAACAACATAAATAAACAAAGATAACTGAATGTCTTTATACATACGACTCGTGTGATGAACTCATCATGAATGGACTCTTCCACAAACAATCTGCCGGCAGCTATGCAGTTCTCTCCCTTGTTGAAGAATACAGAGCTCATGCCCTAGAACACACACACACACACACACACACACACACACACACACACACACAAGATAAACACAGGCTGCACCATCTGTACAACTACTGACACTTATCTAAACCCAGTGCTCTCACCATCCTCACAGCCTTGTCCATGTCACAGTCACTGAAGATGATGAGGGGGGATTTGCCACCCAGTTCCAGAGACACCTTTTTTAAATTACTGACAGCACAGCTGCAGGAAGAAATGACAATGCATTAAAACAAAGCACTTTATTAACTAACATTCTGTAAATATTACAATAAATTATAGGTCTGAAACTGTATTTATGGATGCTGAATAAAGCAGTGCTTGTTAGGGCTGGGTGATACATCATTATAACGATATAGTGATATAACAATAACCTTTATATCCAGTTTAAATGTTTTCTATTAACTTTCTGTTTCAATCTTGTGGATAACCTTTTTTTATTACTCCCCCACTCTGCTCTGCCCCCTGCTCACAGCTCTTCTCCACCCCCATTCATACTCTCACACACACTATGGCAGGAGCATTAGACAGAGCTCTATAAAGAAGAAGTGATGATCAAATTTCAATATATTTAAACAAAATTAAAGACAAAGGATTTCATGGGGTGTCCTACATACAACAACACTGTATTTTTCACATCATACATCCTATCATCTATCACAATTCACCTAAAATATATTGACTTTTTTTATATGAATTTTTGTCTATTTTGCCCAGCCCTAGTGTTAGTGTAGTACACTGTTAAAACAGAACACATATTACCTTTTCATGATCTGTTTCCCAATTGGGGTGGAGCCAGTAAATCCCAATTTACGGATATCGGGGTGATCAGACATCCTCTGTCCTACAAGACCACCTAAAAGACAGATTTCTCATCATCATCATGATCATGATCATCATCATCACTATACCATCAAGGGACCAATTCAGTCCAAAACCCTGTATAGCACAATCATGATCTAATAATGGCTAAATGATTCATCATATAACACTGGAATCTCATATGGGTTTATAACAGCTTATTACAACAAAAGATAAAATTCATTTAATGCCTTTAATGTATTTTGCATTGATGTACACAAGTCAGGAATGTCTCTTGAAACCATTTCTAAACTGCAGATTCCAAGATCATCAGATTGACTGGAAGCACTTATTGGAAGCTGTTGCCACTGGTGTAGCCACTGCCAAGGTGTGAAAAAAGACCAAGTCATCTTCCAGTTGAGAGGAAATTGGGTTGAATGCCTACCATTAACTGTAAGCTACTGGAACATCAGTGTCCCTATTTTCAGACAAGCAGGTTTTACATCACTATGCACTGAAATTATGCTCTCCAAAGAAAGGGTCAGGACAATTATCTAATAGACATTTCAATGGCTGTTGTGGAATGGATAAAGCAGGCTAATATTAAAATATGGAAAGGACTGTTTAAAGTCCTGACCTCAGCTTTATCAAAAATATGCCAGAAAAGCCAGGCCTGTGCCAGGATACCAACAAACATAATTGAGGTTTACCAATTCTCCCAAGAAAATTATTCAAATCCAGGAAACTGTACTTGTCAACCAAAAGCATCTGTTCACAATACAAACTTCTAAGGGACACTTCACCAAATTTCCAAATATTTGTTTTTCTCTGTCTTGTACTTTGAGATCTTGTACGTATGGATTTGACCCATTGATTCAGACCCACAAACTAAAAAAATGCACTTATGCAATAAATGCTTGCTTTCTATATTAAAATCAATTGTATGTTTAAACTTATTCAGTCTCATAATCATCGAAAGCCAAGTACTAATGAGTGAACGTAAACTTACAACCATAAGTGTGGTCATATGAGGTGAGAGACCTACCTGATCCTGGAATGATGTTGATGACACCTTTAGGAATGCCTGCTTTAACTGTTAACTCTGCAAACTTCAATGCTGTCAAAGGTGTCACCTGGGTCGCAGGAAAAGTTGCACCTGTTAGCTTCTTTCTATGGGTTTAAATTTTTAAGATTTTTGTGAAGGTTTTACCTGTGCAGGTTTTAGGATGAGGGTGTTTCCAGCTGCTAAACATGCTGCACTCTTCCAGGCCAGCATCATCAAAGGATAGTTCCATGGGATCACAATGGCACACACTCTAGTTTATTGAGAGAGAGAAAAAAACACAGAAAATATGGTGCATAAACACTTTTGTGTCAGTGGTATACAATTATATTTCACCACAGACTTACCCCAGAGGTTCTTTCTTGGTGAAGGTCAGGTTGCGATTGGGTCTGGCCTGGTTAATGGGTATTGTCGTGCCCTTTGTGACACAGTACGAGATACATAAGTAACAATGGAAAAAATAAGAAAATCCATAAATATATAGATAGAAAGAACACAACTCATCCACACACCTGGATCTTGTCACACCAGCCAGCAAAGTATCTGAAGGTTTGAATGGACATTCCTACATGCGTCTTTAATGCTAGTGTATATACAGCACCCGAGTCAATGGCCTCAATAGTAGCCAACTCTTCTTGATGCTCCTCCATAAGATCAGCCAGTCTGAACACATATATGAAGAGTTAGTTAAAAAGTATTTTTTTAATGATCCCCATCTCTGCCTTACTACAGTGCCAAAAACAAACATCCAGTTTGCAGACTAGAAAAACTAAGTGAACCACAGTGTTATTGATTTTTCTAAGATTTGGAACTTTTTAGTACAAATATCAATGCTTTGTTTGGAGGAAAAATAACACTGTGGACCAACACCATAGCCTCACTGAAAATACTGAAACATGGTGGATGTAGCATGGTGGTTTAGGGCAGCTTTACCATCTTAGGAACTGGGTGCCTAGCAATCATTGAAAGTCAAAGATTTATTTATTTTTACAGGAGAATGAAACGGCATCAGTCCATGAGTCCAAGTTAAAAGACCAAGTCACAGTCCTGACTTTAACCCTATTAAGATTCTGTGGCATTAACTGTAGAGGGCTGTGCAGTATTGTACAAATATTAGCTATTGTACAAAATTCCTTCTCAGTGCTGTGCAAACCTTATTTGTAACACAAAAACCTTTTGGTGGATGTGATCAAAAAGAGGATCTACAGGATATTAAATACAATGATTCACTTACTTTTTCTAGCCTGTAGTGTGGATGTTTGTTCAATGTGCTCAATAAAAGATTGTGTTTGACTTGTGAGTACAATAACGAGTAGCTAAAATATTAGAAATCCATCCAGAAATCTTTTGAATTACGTGGATTTCTGGGTAATTTTTCACGTTTACAACTGTACAAGTTTGCTTTGCATCAAAGCAATTTATAAAAAGTAAACTTCCTTAGTGGTTAATAATGAATGGCAGCTAGCCTTACCCTATTTGCAAAATACTATTCTTTGCAATTTTAGCCCAGAATGTTAAAAATGCAGAATAATATTCTTGAGCTCACCTGTACAGCAGCCTGCCACGGTCACGAGGGTTCATCTTGCCCCAGGGGCCGTTTTCAAAAGCCTCTTTAGCTGCAACAACTGCTCTATCTACATCTGCCACAGATGCATATGAAACCTTACAGATCACCTATAGGAAATAAAAACAGAAATCATTATCATAGAGACTATATTGAGAATAATAGGGCATGTTTTTGCGCGTGAGCATGTGTGCACAATGGAAAGAAAGACTTACTGAGCCATCAGTGGGATTGACAGTATCATACGTTTTTCCATTTTCTGCATCTTCAAAGTTCCCATTAATGAAACACTGGTAAGGCATCTTCAGGGTCATGTTATTGATGTCTTTTGTTGCCTAGAGAAAGCAAACAATACAAATCAATAATACTTCAAACATGGTGACATTAAAAGCCTGAATAAAGTGATTATGGGCTGGAAACAGTGCTACCATAATTAAGTTATGCTACTAACATAATTGATAACCAACTCCTCCTCCTGGTCCTCCCCTCTCAGACGCCGTACAAACATCTGAGTGAACTCCTGGAAAGAGGTGGCCATGTACACATCTTCATTCTGCAGTTGGACTCCTCCACATTTTTGCTTGATCTCCTCTACCAGTCTGACACACACACACACACACACACACACACACACACACCAAATGTTAATGCTTATCTTTAACAGCACCATAAATCTGTCCAATAACAACCAGGCTTGAGAACATTCACTGGAGAAAAAAGATAAGCAGATATGATCTTACAGCAAATACTAACCTGACCACATCCATAGAAGCTGCCCCAGACTTAAAAAAATCTGTGGTGTCCTCAATTACTGCCACATTGCTCAAAATGCCCTTCCAGATCACCTGCAATGAAGTAGAAAAGACATTTTGCCATTGTGTGTTAATACATATCACCCTCATGAATTCTCACAATCCTATGTGAGCTTGTAAACCCCACACATACACACCCTGATCTCCTCTGACATCTTCTTCTCTTCCTCGGTGAGCTCTATGCTTGTGGTGTCTCCTGATGAGAAGTACTTGGCAGCTGGAATCATTTTTCCATCTTCAAACTGTAGACTCTTTACTAGGAGCTGCACAAGAAGATTAAAGAGCACAGAACAATGGTGTTACACACATTCCAGGGTCACAGGGTTACTTTTTTTTCAATCCTCCCCAATTTAGATGTGCCAATTACCCAACCATGTTAGGACTCTCCCCCTATCACCAGCCACCAACTCTTTTCAAACTACTGCCATTGCATCATTGCTGGGCAGCCAACACACTCAAAGGAAATTGCTGGGTCCCCAGAGCCAATACAATGGCTAACAGACACCTGTGCCAGCTAGCATCACATGGGTGTGATGTGGGGAGAGAGCACCATCTTCCCACCCATAGACTCCAATGGCAAGCAGCATGACCTGTGATTCCTACAATCCTTTGACGATAGTGCCAGCTCGAATAAGCTGCTGAGCCATTCAGAGCCTGCAATAATAATTTTTGTTGGCATTTCTATCATTATGTTGGTGCTCAATTCTCACCGCATTTCCATCAGAGCCGAAGAGCAAGAGGCCCGAGTTGGTAATAAGTCCAGGCTGGGATGCACCCTCCACGTCCAGTGGCTGACCTGCAGGAACTGGGCCACTCAGCAATGAGGAGCCATATAGCGTCACTGGCTGTGAAACAAACATCTTAACAACTTAAAAATACACTTTCATATGTCTCCTGGCCTTTGCGTCTGTAGTTAACTTGAAGAACATACACTTGCCATAATTTTAAATGATTAGTAATAGATTAAAAACATACACAAAGCTTTTACTGGTGCATGAACCAAGATGCAGTTCATATCCATTAGATATGATCCATATCATACGTTTTTTTCTTAGTTCAAATGTGGGTTGGAGTTTGTGTGTGAGATGAAAGTATGGAGACCTTTTTGAACAACATATACATCAATCAGCCATAACAAAATGACCACTTCCTTATTTCTACACTCTCTATATTATCAGCTTTGTTTAACACACAGGAGCAGTTTATAGTTCTATAGTTCCATTATAATTTTACCCTGTTCTATAATGGTTCTATAACCTCCACAGAGCAGGTATTATGTGGATGGTGGGTCATTCTCAGCACTGCAGTGACACCGACATGGTGGTGGTGTTTTAATGTGTGTTGAGCTGGTACAAGTGTTTAAACCCCTCAATATCACTGCTGGACTGAGAATACTCTACCATCCAGGAATATCCATTCAACAGCATCCTGTGGGCAGCCTACAGTAACTCCTGTAAACACTCCAGCGGCACTGCTATATCTAAACCACTCATACCAGCACAACACACATTCACACACCACCACCATGTCAGTGTTACTCCAGTGCTGAGAATGAGCCACCACCTACACAATACCTGCTCCTGTGGATATGACCATTAAAGATCAGGGTTAAAGGAGGATAACAATGTATGCAGAGAAATAAAAGAACTACAGTCTGTAATTATAGAACTACAAATTGCTCCTGCATGGTAAGAGGAGTTTACTGAAATGTATGGGAATTGTAGATGAGGAGTGGTGTAGTTTTGACTAAGGAGGCTGTTTGGTAGGTTTGTGGGAACTGTGCTGTGTCATACAGCTATAAGATACTGTGTTTATACACACTGGATGTGAAAGCGTGTAGCTTTGGGAGTGCACACACCTGCCCATCAATTACTGCCCATGCACCTGGAACTTTATCGTGGCCACGGATCCAGTTGTGAATAGCTTCTGCAGGCTGGGCCATGTTCACCTACAGAGAGAGAGAGAGAGAGAGAGAGAGAGAGAGAGGTCAGAGAGGTCAGAGAGTGCAGAGGGTCAATGGGTTTAAAACGAGGGTGTGTAATGTGCCCTCCAGTTACTTCTAGGAAGAGCAGTAGTAAGGTGACAGCTGTTGGCTGCAGCCCAGGATTCCAGGCCTTGGCCTCACAAATACCCCTAATATACAGAAACCCTGGGCAATATTCTGTACCATCTACCAGACTCATGGCTCATTTTTTGCAAAGCCAGAAAAATAAGAAAAATAACCATTTGATTTCTGTTCACCTGTTGATCCTTCCAACCAAGAGACAACCAACAAATCCATGCATGCGTTACTCCAACAGCCACATCACCAGACCAACCCTTGGTTGAAAATGTGTGGGTTGCTATTCATGTCGGACGCTTCACCCCTACTGCGAAAATCTCCAGGAACTGAGTATATTCAAGCTGCACGAGATGCATTAAGGACACCATTAGGAACCTCTACCTCTTCCATGCCAAGATGTCATGGCAGTCCAAAACCATAGTGAGAGACACTACTGTAGCTCGTGTAGCTAGTGTAGCTTAATACATTTTGCCCATATTTGTCTAAATTGTTAATTATTTATTGCTCCTGGTATCCTTTATCTTCATTCCCAATAGCACTGTAATCCCACAATCCATTCTGGGTCCAACTATTTTTTGGCAATGTAATTATCTGTAGATACTGTTTGAAAGAAAAAAATATGCACATCAGTATATGGGCATTTCAATAAAGAACTAAACATTTAATGATGTGTCCACCAAATGTCATTAAAGCCATTAAAAATATGAATAAAATAATAAAACACTTTAGTATGACACCACAAAATGTTGGCACACATAATAAAACTGAAGTCTCATTGCTTCTAGCCTAGTCAGATTTAGCAACATGCCAGTGTGTGTGTGTGTGTGTGTGTGTATGTGTGCGCACTACCTTGGCATTGGATTTCTTTTGGATTCCCTCGTAACTTGCACCCTCCTCATGTTGAGGGACTCTGGGAGCTTTCCCATCAGCAATAAGCTGTACAGCCTCCACCTGTTAAACACATAAAGCATGAAGATTTATCTGAGGTACAGTGTGTGGTCATTATAATACTATCCATCTGACTCATCTGTCTGTAGTTACCATAGATTTGATTCCCTCTGGGAAGAGGAAGCGTTTGTACAGTGTGTCCACTGTGTCATTAGGATCCACATTACATTCTTTCTGCAGCAGGACAGGACCAGTGTCCAAACCATCATCGGCCCAAAATATGGAGAAGCCAGCCTTCTTGTCACCCTCAATCAGAGTCCTGTACACGTACACAGATACACCCAACACACTTACATGTATTCCATGGAAGGAACTGGAAGATTACACACACTCGGGTTTATTCATGATCATGAGAAAGCATGTTTATATGACTCTAAATGTCTTCGATCACATATTTTTCTAAGGTAAAATGATCAAGTGCAACTTCAATTTAAAACTGACTGAAAAAATTATAATTAAAAATAAGTCCTCCCAGAAAGAAACTAAGCCTTAATTTTAAGATTAAAATGTATTTCTCTGAAAAAAAACTAAACATTAAAAGCTAAGTCCTCTCTGAATGTAAATTAACTAACTAAAACATGGGATAATAATTTAATAATCTGGCATCTTCATATTGCTCAGAAAGTCTGTTTGGACAACAATCATTAAAAATGCTCAGACACAGACAAGCAAAGATTCAAGGACAATGGAACTGACCAAATCCAAAAAGAGTTCAGCAGGTAAGTGTGTAACAGAAATTGGCTCAAACTAATGACTTCATACACACCAGTTGATGGCAGAGGCACCTCTGTGCTTTGGAAGGAGGGATGGGTGGTAGATGATAGAGCCGTGTTTCGGGTGGTCAATCACATTCATGGGGATAAACTGGGAGCAGAAGGGCATGACGTTGAGCTCAGCGCCCACAGCCTTGTAAGCCTCCACCACTTCAGGGATTGGCTTCCCCTTAACACGCCAGCGTGGGAACTTAAACACCGGAGTGCCATCTTTCTCTGCAGCCAGAGCTGAGAAACAAGTTTAATAAACAGCATTAGGTCAGCTAAGGATACACAGCTCCAGTGCCTGCCAGAGAGAGTGGACATGGCAGTTCAGTACAAGTTCGTTATAATGGGATGGAAGCAACAAAACCCTCAAAATGCAGACGGTTAACCTCCAGTTCTTTTAATTATTGCAAAGAACAAACATTAGTATGAATCAGCTAGGGAAAGAAAGTCGAAGCAGTAACTCCAACATCATGACATCATTATTAAATTATTTTTATTGTTTTTTATAAATAAAAAAACATAAAACCTCTATAAAAAAACCCAAACAAACAAAAAAAACAACTCATATAAACATTGTTTTAGAAACTACCACTATATGTCAAAGACTCTGTGGACACCCCATTTTTTTAACGCATTCAGCTACTTTAAGTTACACCAATTGCTGGCAATTATGTGCAAATGCACACACAGCTTGTCTATATTCACGATTCAAGAGTTTTTTATTCACAGTAAGCAGGCAGTTACATTGTGGGAGGAGGGGGGTTGAGACTGAATGAACAGCATATACAAGTAGACACAATTTACTACTGTTACTATTGCTGAATAATATTGTGCAGTGGCTGTAAAGTTGCATGTGCAGTGTTGTGCTAAAAGCAATGACATTCACAGTTGCATGGTTGTGCGCAGAAACTGTGTGTGAGTCTGTCTGTCAGTTTACACTGTTACACTGTTGACACTGTTTTCCATGTTATGACTGAATAACAAACCCTAGAATGGAGGCTGTGCCATGCAATGATTTTCCAACTTTTGTCCAGTTGACTGTAATAAATCTGGCCTTCATGCACATTCACAACCATACCATCAATCATGAGTTGTGAAAGGGTCTGAAACATTGCCCTGCAGCCTTCACAGGGAGCTGAGCACAATCCATGAGTCTCAGGCATCCTTCTACTCCAGTGCCCAATGCTGCACAACAATCATTTCATTCAGGCCCCTCGGCATGACAGCCACACTAGCACAGTGACTGTGCCAGAGAACAAATATGAAGTCAGGGAACTTTGAGTTCAGTGGACTTTCCTGTTCTCTTAACAACACATTTCAGCCCACAATCGAATATCTAGACACAGGTGAGATGAATACTGGGCTGTTTTTGGTCTTTGGAGACAATCCCAGATAACATGTTAGCCTCACATGAGCATGGTGGCTGAGATGGCACCCATTTTGCATGATATTTTCGTAGTTTGAGGTACCTTTATTGACCTAAAAAAAAAATAATAAAAAAAATAAAAATAATAATAATAATAATAACAATAATATATTGTGAATAATACATACCAGATATTATTTGTTTTATGTGTTATTAAAATTATTATTCACATGTTGTTGTTTTTTTATTAGCATGTCTATTTTTTGCATAAATGTTTTTGTGTGTTTTTTTTTTTTCTTTCAATAATTAGACTTAATTTATGAATCAACATTTATCCCTTTTGAGGACTTTTATTCTGAAAATTGAACACTGTGTGAAAAAAGAAACAAAGCAAACAGCGCATACCCACCCTTCTCCAATATCTTGGTCAGTGGCATCAGCAGCCCCACAACCGCTCACTGACCACAGTCTGCATGTAGGTTGAGCACGTATGCATGGACAGAGCAGTAAACATGCACTGGATGGCTGATATTCCATTTCAACTGGGATTTGATTAAATTGGAAACAAGGGAATTTTATCCACTTTCCAAGCTGGATTACTCACTTATATGTGATGTCACACTTCAAAACCGTGATGTTTCGATAAGGTATGTCTTGTAGTGTGTTTTGTCTTTAGCTTACTCTCATCCTATAAATCCTAGAAAACTGCATATCACTGGATCTCAGGTTCTAATTTTTTTTCAGGTTAATGACCTGAAAAAAGACTTTAATCAAAGGCTTGAAAGAGTGCTTTTCACCTCGGTGTTTCTTTCTCCTCTTCTGTGAAACAATGAAGTCATTATACATGACCAGCTGGACAAGTGTCACACAGTCCACAACCCCCTTCACACATGTCCCCCAAACATCAAGCCACACCCTCTTACACGTGCACACCCTCTCCGAAATAAGCCTCAAGTGGAGAAAGGTCTTCACTCAGTCAAAACTGGTTCCTGTCAAATGGCAGCTGTCAATTTTGAACGGCTTTAGTGATTTTTTCAAATAACAAGGCTTTATTATGAACTCTGGTGCACCTTCCCCCATTCTCTTACTCACCCAGAGGGTCCGCCTTGCCATCTTTATCTGGAACTGTGAACACCCCCACCACTTTATGGCCTTGCTTCTGAAGGTTTGTGTATACTTCTTGTCCAAAGAGGCTCTGGCCAATCAGGGCCAGCTTCAGCTTATTTTGGTAGTATGCCTGCGTGAGGAAACATTAGATGGGAGTGGATCACTTTCACGAAGCATGCAAGAAAGCAGGGCAAAATAGACAAGACAGGAAGCAGAACCCCAGAAAACCTTCACATCACACCCAACTCGTTTTTTTTTTTGGTTCTGTAAATGGAGTTTGTAACTCTTTTTGGCCGTGGACAGGCTGAATGCTCCTAGATAAACTTAATAATCCAGCAATAAAGGGTTCTGTAAAGTTCTCACCGTCATTCCTAAGCCTTTCAGCTCTGCTCAGACATATTGTCCCCTTTGAACAATAAGGTTCTAGCTGACATTTTTGTCAGTATTGAGTTCTTTACATATTCTTATTATGTGACTCCTTACGTGTCACTTTTAAGTTTTAAGGTCCTTGGGAGTGACCCCTGCACTCCAACCGATCTCGAGTGTCATCAGTCCAGTCAGGTTTATTGTTGAGGTGAACACCCAGGAACTTATGAGTGTCCAGTCTCTGAATGTCCATTTCCAGGATGTTCACTGGTGGGTGGGGGGGGGGGGGGGCTGTCTACATCTGCAGAAACCCACCACCAGTTCATTTGTCTTCCCTACACCGATCTAGATGTGCTTTTTCAGACATCTGACCACAAAGTCCTGGATCGGTTCTCTGTACTCTAAGTCATCCTCAGTTCTAATGAGGACGATCGCTGAGTCATCAGAGAACTTCTGTACGTGGCAGTTTGGTTTTCCCGGACTTTGAAAGCCTGGATCGGGAACCAGAAGTAATTAAGTGTAGTAGTGTCAGAATGATCATCAGTGAATGTAACAACAGTGTTAATTTTTGGCCTGTGTTGTCTGTGTACAGTATATGATTTTGATTGTATACAAACATGATTTTGATTGTGTACGGCACACGATTTTAGCTGTGCATAAACATGATATTACACGAAGTAATCAAAATATGACTGAAGCGAAGACTCAGCTTTAACTCTACAGATTTAAGGACAATACTGCACTACTTGTTTACACACAGCTACTCATATTGAAGGTTTACTTCAAGATGCAAAACACTGTTCAAACTATTAACCCGTGTGTTGTCTTAAAGTTCTGTACACACCCTGTGTCCAAAGGGTCATCTGACCTGCCTTCACTAAACCCCTAAAATAAAATAGCTTCATTGAGCTTTAAACCTTCAGGTGGATTAGAACAAGATTCAGTCCCCTGAACAGCTTTTCATGGATGGAGAGAGAATGGTAGGACCAACTGGTAGGACAGCACGTTATGGTACAGATGGACAATGGCCCCAAATTTACTGGGAAAGCAACCAAAGATCTTTTAAAGGAAAAGAAACAGAATGTTTTTAAATGTCTGTGTCTATCACTTGCCCTCAACCCAATTGTGCATGACCATCGTAAGGGAGGAATCCTTGGTTCCAGAAGCCAATTTGTCCAAATACTTTTGACCTTCTGAAAATACGTGTGTTACGTCAAAGCTGTTGGTCGATTCTGCAGACGTCTGAAGACGTAGTTACTGGGCACACAGATTTGTCAGCATGATGTTTAACTGTGTTTTATGTTATGTCTTATGTCATTTTTGTGTGTTTAATTCATTACTTCAAATGAATTATGTGATACTGTTCCATTAATTCCATCAACATGCCCAGAGACAGGAGATGAAAATTACATTATGAAATAACGATGCCAATTAAAGTGTACTGTCCCTGTAATTTAAATACACATATCAAAATCTATTCTAATCAAATTGCTGGCTTTCCTGAATGGAATTCTATATTTTTTATTAAACCTCTTAAATTTTACATTTGATATTTTAATCACATCTTGGTCAATTTATGTGGTTAAATAGTGTACAGAGGAAATGTGTCCCTGTCCAGCCAGATACTCCAGAATAAACCCAACTGTACACTCAAACATGCCCATGATAAGACCACAGTATGGCTGTTAGAGACCGGTGGTTATACCACCCCAGATAACAGTGCTGGGTGGAAACTGAACTACAATGTCACAGTGGGAGCACAGTGAATAGGGAAGGGCGATACCAATTTCCATTTTAACTGACACTAGTTAATACCTAGGCTAATTAATATCCAAAATAATTATAAATACCGTAAACAGGCTGCATTTACAGTGTAGTAATTAAAACCCTGTAAACAACCTGTATTTACAGTGTAGTAATTATAAACACTGTCAACAGGCTGTATTTACAATGTAGTAATAATAAACCCTATAATAAACACTGTAAGCAGATTGTTTTTACAGTGTAGTAATAATAAACACTAGAAACATGCTGAATTTACAGTGTAGTCATAATAAACACTGTAAACAGGCTGTATTTACAGTGTAAGAATAATAAACCCCATAATAAACACTGGAAACAGGCTGTATTTACAGTCTAGTAATAAAAAACACTGTAAACAGGCTGCATGTACAGTGTAATAATAATAAACACTGTGCATAGGCTGTATTTACAGTGTAGTAATATTAAACCCTGTGCACAGGCTGCATTTACCGTGTAGTAATAATAAACATTGTGCACGGGCTGCATTTACAGTGTAGCAATAATAAACACTGTACACAGACTGTATTTACAGTGTAGTAACCCTGCTGCCCCGTTGGTGTGGTGAAGGGGCTTAGTAACCCGATATGCTCAGAGCTTCTGCTCACTCTTCTGTTCACTCTTCTGCTCACTCTCGCTGATGCAACTCTGTGCAGGTCTGTCCAGTGGAAATGACGAAGCTCAGCTGCAGTCTGCTGGTCTCCGCGTTTATGAACACAGGCGGGCGGTGGACACCAGACAGCAGGACAGACACTGACAGACGCCGCACTGACCACACACACGGCTTTGTTTATGAGCCGTTCACCTGTTCATTCATCCGCTCACCGTCCATTCATTCAGACACACACACACACACAGACAGGCGGAGCTGCTGCACACACTCACTGAGCTCGTGGAGAAGGTCCTGAGGATCGCGCTGGCCGTCCACAGCATGGCGATGAACCCGCAGACACACAAACCCGAAGAGCCGAGGTCCGCCGAGCTCCGCCGGGTACCGAGACGCTACACAGAGAGCGAGTCCTGACTCGCTCCGATGATTCATCTGCTCCGCTAACCAGAGGAACCGACTCATCCGTTGAATCGGTTCGGTGCGAGCAGCATCTCGGTGTTAGTGAAGAGAAGAGCACTTAAGACAAATAGACACACACAGACAAATAGACACACACAGACAAATAGACACAAACAGACAAATAGACAGTCCGACAGACATACAAATAGACAGGCAGACAGACAAGTAGACAGATACAGACAGACTGAAACTACACTTGACCCTATAACTGTATGGTAGCTCTGTTTTCGTGCTGAAATACAGAAATACATTTTAATCTACAGACAATTAGTGACTTTATTGAATCGTTGAGGTGGACGAACGATTCACTGATTCGTACCGAAGATTCGGTTTGCTGAACTGAATCGAACCGAGTCCTCACTGTTTCGGCGCTTTAAAGACCGACGCTGCGCCGGGTTGCGCGAGCGCCCCCTACCGTCCGTGAATGAAAATAATCCACAGATTCAGACCTAAAGCTATAATAAACACACAGCAGTTTTTTTAAATAGTTTTATCGATTTATCTATGTCGTATACAGAGACCAAAGGGGGGGTTATGTGCTGTTCCTGACCTGGAGACAAAGCACCGCCATCTGTAGAGCGACAAACCTTTATTCACCACAATATTAAAGAGTTCATAGGAGACACACACACACATAAAATCTCATTTTCAGGAGGTCCCACGATATTCAATTTTATCTTCATTTGAGATGTTAAGAAATGTTCTATGAATTTGACAATTTAATCAAACTTCTTGCTCATTCAGACTAAAACATTTGAATCTCCAAAATCCTGTTATGAATTCTGAGTTATTTTTTAAAGATTAGATTCACAAGGATATTGACCACAGGTTCTTCAAAGCACTTGACAGTAAAAATGCATCCTGAGTGTCCTTTATTATTTTTTATATTTATATATCAGTATTATCCCCTCTTTGGATATGTTCTGAATTTTCTTTCCCTTCCTTCTCATTTTCCGTTATAACCCATGATTAGCCTCGCCTCCTCTCACTGATCAGAGTCTGTATGCATGTAAATGTGGACAGACAAGTAAACATGCACTGGAAGCTCCTTTGACATTTAATTCTATTGGAAACAAGTTAATTATAGCAAATATTTTGTCTCTGCATTTCTGAGTATTAGCTATCGTTACCTTTTAAGACACTCTGCCTTTATTCCAGAGCACAGCAACACACCTTCACCATCTATAAGCTACAATTGGCATATTCACAAATTTCAAAACAGCATGACTGGGGAAAAGAGTGCTTTATTCTGGTGCACAATACAATACATTGACATTTGAAAGAGGACTTGCAATAAGAGCACTGCTGGTGGATCTCCCAAAGGGCTTTAAACTCCATCCCACAAAGGCTACAGAAGAGACCCCAACTGCCGGCTGATCCTCTAAAGTCAGCCCGAGTCAGTTCATATATGTAGTTTGGCATGAGGAGTCAACTATGTGATTCAAACAACAAATCACTCCACTGACAACAAAGAAAAGGTGTTTCCATTACTTAGCAGGAACACATGGCTACATAACAATTAGGTTTGCAAAGTCTAACAGTACCACCTCTCCAGTCCAATCTTCTATCTGTGCATTTCTGTGACCTGTCCATACCCTATAGGTGGGCTTCAACACAGCAAACGTAGTGTATGCAAAAGGGACGGGAGTCATAATGGCTGATATATCTGCATACTGATAAAGAACGGAAAACAGAGAAACGAAGAACACAGAAGTGTTTTGTTAACCTCATGGAATCTCAGGTGCTTTACATAATAAAAGTGCAAGCACATCCCTCAAAGATGTGCAGATCTCACAGACCAGGCCGAATGCCTGTTATGAATGAATCCCTTTGACATTCTTAAATTAGAAAGTGAGAAGGTTTGCAACAAAACCAAAAAAATGTGAAGGTTCACTATCTTTAGATGCAAAAGGTTGAGCCCCTCAAATGGTGCATGCAGGTGAGATCCTTTGCTCAGAGTCTCTCATTCTAACACTACACAGTTTTCCTCCTATCCCTCAAAACGTGGGGTTCAGAACAAGTGACGCTGCTGATGACATCACAGGAAACGGATCCCTGCTCCAAACTGCACCCCGTCACATATCCTGCACAGGGAAATTAAACAACATTAAGAGGGTAACAGAATAAAAACCTCATACTGCCACTGCCACACATAATTCTTCTGTATTCACAATGTCAGCTTTACTGAATGAGGAAAGACGTTCTGGAGCATTTAGGGCTGGGCGATATATCAATATCAGGATACAAACTGAGAGAGATATGGGCTGAGGCGATATCATTTTTTTATGAGTTTTTAAGTTTAAATAATGTTCTGTTTCAATGTTGTGGAAAATCTTTCAACTCACTCAATTTCCTCACATAGTTTTTGTCTCCATCACCATAAACAGCAGAAATACAGATATGTCAGCATAAAAAGCAGCTAAAATGCTGTGAAAGCATCAGAACCACAATTATGACTGTAGCACTAATTAAAGTTCTACTGTAATAGTTTCACAATGCAGGCTCTAAACTGCTTTGCTACCTTCTGAGATGCTTCTTATTGCTGGGGACTGTGAATAATGCCTGTTAGTGACATCTTGACGATGCCAGTAAGCACTCTACTAAAACCCCAACATCCATTCCATTAAAATGCATAGACTTGCTTCAGTCTCAACCTACTATACTGGACCTAGACATTTCTAGGTCTAAGTGACAAATTACTTGTGGCCCTCTAAAATGTGAATACTTCATAGGAAGGTTTGAATATAAAGCATGTGTTTTGTTTGCTATTAGACAAGGTTATGTGCATCTAAACAAAGATCTCTCCCACATGTTCCATAATAAATTGTTTTTCCAAGAGAATGCTTCATCATTTCGATACATCAAAAAATATAATATTTCTTTTTACTCTTTTTTTGGGGACATAATTGCAGATACCTTATTAAGGCTAATACTCTTAGTGATTATTTTATTTCATACCAGTACACTGGAATGCAGAGCCCAAACAGTTTTTTGTGTTGATGAGCAAACCCCTACAGTTGATGTGCATGCAGTTACCTGTCTCCACTTTGGACACCCATGGGAATGCAGTAATTGAGCTCTAGTCTTGCAATGTTTCCCAGCCGAAGTATGATGCCTGCTCCGTAGGACCAGCGAATGCACTCTACTAGCTTCTGCAAGTGTGCATGAGGACCTTCCCCTGAACACAGAGTTCATTGATCATTTTTCAATGTTAGTAGAAGAAAGATGATAATTGTTAGGGCTGAATCAGAATGGAACATTTGAAATCCGATTTAAATGTAATACTAATTATAATTGCAGTTTCTGGGTTTTACAGAACCTACCACCATAATGTCTAATGCCTCTGTGTGAGAGAGACAGACTGACAGACAGTCAGACAGACACACAGACAGACACTCACCATAGTCGAGGTTGCAGAGGTTTCCAGCATTTAGGAAGAAGTGTGTTCTGAAGAGGTCAGCAAGGCTGCCTCGGGTGGACCTAAATGGAAGTGGTGTATACAGGTGGAGTCCACTGGCCCAGTAAGCATCGCCACCAAGAAAGTCTCCTGTTCATGTAAAGAAGTGGTCATGCACAGATTAATCAAGAGGATTTATTAAAAGCAATTAGCCAAAGGTAAGTAGAATAATTACAGTCTAGGTTAAATGATGCAAATAAAAAAATACATAAATCATTACTGATCCCAGAACCGATTTTACTCTTCAAATCTAGATAGGAATAGCCAGGAACTAACCTTCATTCTGGGGACCAATACTGTACATCCCAAATCCTCTCACACTGGTCGGACCACCCAAGTAAAACCTGACAAGACATAAACCAAACACAGCGCTCACACATGTCCTCTGTTCTACACCATCAGGAGCCTACACTAATAATCTACTGGCTGAGAGTTAATTCTGTTAATCAGTTCAATTCATATCCAACACATTTCAAATCCACCACAGATTCTGTCACAAAGCCTTGCAGAAATTCTGGTCCAAGCCCTATGAGAGCATGCCAAAGATGACAGTGGCAAGGAAAATCCCTCAGACCAAGAGGGAACCCACCCTCTTTAGATAGACACTCGATAGCTCAACAACAAAACAACAACTGAATGATGAAAGTGATATAAAGAGTGATGAGGTGGAACTAGTTGTTAGGTTGAATATATACATTACACCACAGGTTATTACCTTGTTATTAGCCTTGATGTTATTGTATCATTTTAGCATGTATTATGAAGTCCCAAAAGGTTCTAATTTAGGGTTTGTGATGTTAATTGTTGCACAGGGTTTAAGTGGTTAATCAGAGAAAAACAATGAATACGACAGAATGAAAAGAGTGACAATGTGATTTTTTTAAGTCCACGGTTTGTATGAGCACAGTGTACAATGTGACGGGAGGAAATTGATCAGCTCAGAGTGGAATTAACAAGAGGTGGTGGTGGACCAATTGGTCACTGCCATCCAGCCAAGGACTACATGGAAATATGTTCTATATTTATAGCTAACAAGGCCCAGTTTCTCAAAGCCATCTCAAAGTACTTTCATACCTGAAAGTCTGGAGCAACTTCCTGTAATCGGTCCAAAAGTCTGAACCATCCTAAAAAGTGTTTAACACCGCAAATTAACCAAACCATGGTCCTGTTGAACCGAACTGTCCTTCCCTACCCAGACAATGAGCAAGTCACCATAAACATGTTTTGTTTGCACTGTAACAGCAATTGAAATACTGTCATTCTGTATATTTCTAATGGTCTAATCCTTATGAAATGTTCGTGTAATGTCAGGAACAGCTGGAATTTTCCAAATCTTTAAAAAAATAGACAAGAGGTTTTGTTCCAACAGCAACAGTATACTGATAAATATATCTAGTAATTATATATATATAATTACTAGATTTACACACACACACACACACACACACACACACACACACAGAATTAGAAATTACACAAATACCTGTCAGCAATTGACACTGGTCGACCACTGATTGGAAAGATCATTCCTCCCCACAGTGATGCAGAGAGCACCTGAAACATACACAAACACAGATCATAATCACACAATGATCTGATATAATTTTATGCTAATTGGATTTGGCTCAGTAAGCCATGGCCTAGTGGTTAGGAAACCAGGTTGCTGGTTTGATTCCCTGGCAGGACATGACTGAAGCGTGTCACTGTGTGTGGATGGGTTAAATGCGAAAGACAAATTCCCCTGTGTGCAGCACAGTGGGTCTATGTGCATGTTAATATTTACATTTTTTAAAAGAGCGACTCACAGAGCCCCAGAGGAATGGTCTGTTCAGCTGCAACTCAAAGTCCTCCTTCAGAAAGCTGGCATCGCCTCCCGTGTACCCTGCTAGCTCCTGCAACAGAGCATACGTCCTCTGATCAGTTACACAGACTGAAATCCTTACTAACAGCCATGTATTTAAAATGATGGGCATTTCAGGTCTAGTATTTCAGGCTGAGCTGCAGCAGAGCAGTCCTGACAGTTGAAACAAAATCCTGGGGTGGATTTTGATTTGCTGGACCCGAAATGCCCACCTTTGGTTTCAAAGCAGCTGGTATCAATAAAAAAAACTTATTGAATAGTCAAACTGCCATTAAAATAGTGTTATAAACCGATCGAACATCTCACTATTGTCACCTACCTGGTTGATCCGCAGTAAGGCACCTTTTCTTGGAAGGATGGTGGAGTTCCTGGTGTCTAGCACCATGGTGTGCTAGAGTGAAATCAGCAGGGGACACAGACCTTTAGAGACCTCAGCAATCTGTCAGATGCACATGTAGTCTATCATGGTTCTAGGTTTGGTATTTGGAAATTTGTCTAAAATTCATATTCATCTGCATTTTTACACCAAACTCTTTACAGACCAGAGCTAGAACAGAACAAATAAGACCAATAACTACAACCCCTGGCAAAAATGATGGAATCACCATAATTACAATTCAGATTTTAGATACAGCTGACAGGGAACAACCAAAATCTTTTACCTTCTTGAAGTTTTATAATTTTCCTGTGTTTCAACTGACATCTCGTGTTGGAGCCATGATTTATGTCGATCTACATTGGGCAACAGCCCTCCAAGGTGTGAGCACACTTTATTAATTGAATACCAATTATAATTGCAAATTACAAAGCAATTTTTATTGTTGCTTAATGCCAGAAGGCTGGAATTTAGAAAAAAGATAGTTTTGCTGCATGTATCTGTTATTTATTTTTTTCTACAAAATTAAACAATTGAAAGAACTTCCTCCAAGAGTGGTGATTCCATCATTTTTGCCAGGGGTTGTTAATAAGGGATAACTTACTGAGAGGGCAGACTTGAGAGTGTGGCCACTTTCCTCTCGCACTGCAAAGGAGGCGCTGCGTGCAAGACAGCCCAGCTCCCGCCATACACCCTCCCACTTCAGAGTGTGATCAGTCATCCACAGAGGGAACTGATGGAAGAACATAGGAGAGACCACCATTAAAAACCCATTCAGACTATGCTGCCATAACAACCGCTTATGAAGCTCATATAAGGGACAAAGTGTGACTGATCTATGCTTACATTGAGCTCTGTGGACACTCCCCTGTCCGTCTCCTTCAGCGAACTCCATGGAAACTGGCCAGTCACTTTGTAAATGTTTAGTGTGAAACTAAAGGAGTAAAAACAAAGGCATTATGGTCACAGCAAGGTCGTTTCAGATAGCAAGTCGACTGGTTAAATGAAGTTCATGATTTCATACTTGCGCTCGTAGTAACCTGGCTGAGGTTTAAAGAAAGACAAGCCATATGAGGTCTCTTTAGTGCCATAAGAGAACTGGAAGGTGAGCTTTTCTCCACGGCCAAACATGTTGGGCAACTTGATGCCAAGCACCTGTACAGAGAAATACAGTATGTTTTATAGTATGTCCAGCCACCTTGTCTTTACTTCGAACTACTGACCACTGGCTGAGAAGCTATTGCAGTAGTACAAAAACAAACAACATGGGCTCTGAGCAGCTCTAATGTGCAAGCATTAGGATCTAGGAGCAGGTTTGAATCCTGGGTCATTTTACTTGCCATTGGCAGCTGCAGTCCAAGAGAGCAAAACTGGCCATGCTTTCTTTGGGTGGGCACTCTCTCCCCACATCACACCCAGTGTGATACTGGTCAAGCATCTGTTGCCATTGAATCAGAGCAGATGCAATAGCAACAGTTTGAAAAGAGGCAGTGACTGGCTTCACATGTATCGGAGGAAGCATGTGCTTGTCTTCACCCTCCTAGTGTCGGGTGCATTGTATGAGATGGGGGGAGAGTCCTAATGAGGTTGGGTACAAAAAAAGAGTGGACAACAAAGAGTGTGGGTGCACTGCCTCTCACCATGCTGCCCTCGTTGTTTCCAACCATGGTGTTATAACTGCCAGTGACTCTCTTCAACTCGGTCACCTCAAATGTCACATCCAGACCGTTAGGCAGGGCATCTTCTCCTGAAGTTCATAGCATTTAAAAAATTAGAAACAGTGTCGGGGATTCCTACTCTTTAAGGAAAACTAATTTTCAGGACTTTTCCTGGAGTATAATACATGACAGCATCAGTGGCGGTGTGTTAACATGCATGGCTACCGCTTATAATATTCAATATCTAGTAGGTGAGGCTCACTAGTTTTAGAATAGAGCTGGGCAATTTATCATAAATATTGACATATTGTAACATATTTTAAACAAGATATGAAAAACCCCATATTGTAATATCACACCTGTCAAGCAGGTTACCATCTGTGAGTGATTGAAAAGAGCAGAAATGTTTAGTGTGTAGAAATAGTTTGGTTTTTCAAAATTATGACATGTATGAAAACATAGAAACTTTGCTATTAAAGGAACGGCACAGCAACACTATTGCACCAACCCAAACAACATAACCAGTGCAACCTGCTGAGTGAAACACTGATACTAATCGTATAATATCATATAGGGCTGCATAATATATTGTATCACAATATGTGCATATGCAATAGTCACATCACAGAATGTGCAATATCTTGTGCAACTAATTTTTTGCTGCTAGATGCAAAAAGGAATATTCACATTGGTCTCATTTTCATTACATACCTCCCAGAGGCTGTTTCTGTTTGCCCAATAAAATTGAATTAACTTCAATATGGAATACACAGAGTGCTTTATTAATATTATATGTTGGATCATTGACACTTTGGGAATTCTGATGAAACCTACAGGACCCTACCACATCAATGTTATTTTTAAACAAATTTCATTTCTTCTCATTTTCATTTTTTTCTTTCCCCATTTGGATTTTATTTTATTTTTTTATTTTGTTTTCCTTAAAGGTGTCATCAAACATACGTAATTCCAAAATTATAGGGCCCTATAATTGGTGATGGACAGGCATGTAATTTTGGCAGTTACAAAATGCTACATAGAAAAGTTGTTGCATCGGACTAAAAGTCATGAGGACAACCAAGGCTTTTTACATGTAGATACGTTTTTAATCATTCTACATTTCATTGATTATTGACAAACTGGGACCAAATAAAAACAAACGAAATTAAGAGTTAATATAGTTGACTCATACGTGCGTGTGTATGTGCAAGGCACATGTGTTAAAATCCCATTAATCAATGACAAGTACTTGTCTAATTAGTAGTGACCTACAAACACTAAAATAGGGGTCATCAACCCTGCTCCTGGAGAGCTTCCTTCCTGCAGACCTTAGATTCATCCCTAATCCACTACACCTGATCCAAATAATTACTGACTTCAGACCGTCTTCACTGGCTGAATGAAGTGAGTTAGAGCTGGTTTGGAATGGAAACCTGTAGAAAGGTAGGTCTGCAGCATTCTATGATGATTTACTTTCTTGTTTTATAATTTTCCAGTGTTTCAACTGACATCTCGTGTTGGAGCCATGATTTATGTCGATCTACATTGTGCAACAGCTCTCCAAGGTGTGAGTACACTTTATTAATTGAATACCAATTATAATTGCAAATTACAAAGTAATTTTTTATTGTTGATTAATGCCAGAAGGCTGGAATTTAGAAAAAAGATAGTTTTGCTGCATGTCTCTGTTATTTTTTTTTTTTTCTACAAAATTAAAATTAAAAGAAGGTAGGTCTGCAGAAAAATATGCATAGTAGTTCATCTCAACATCTCCAGGATCTTGTGACTGTATATTCTGAAGTTTTCAAGGTTGGAAAAATGGTCTATAAATTTCCAGGATCTCCAGATTTCCCAGAAAACCATGAGAAATGAAATATGATTACTAGTAATGACTAGTGAAAGCCGGTAACTGCCATGCAATAAAAACACAAACACACCTGCACACAAAAATGAACACAACTGTACCTTCTGAAATATCAATGAGAACTTCCACTTCCTTAAATATGCCCAGACGGAGTAGCTTTTGTCTGGCCTCATGCGATTTCCTCATCACCTGTAGAGCAAACAGATCCCAAACTGTAAACTCTTACTGGATTCATCATATAAAATGGAAACATTTGTACTTCATCACCTCACTTACATCTACAAGGTTTTTCGCACTGAAGACATCAGAAATCTCATAGCCCAAATAATCCTCTTTAGTTCTGCCCAAGCCTTCAATGTTGACATGTTGCACCACAACCTAAAGAGGAGGTTGGAGGGCAGAAGGGGGTAAAAGGTTATGGGTTGCTGATGTGGTGTAGGAGACTGTAGAACCCCGTGTTTCATACAATGCAAGACATAAAAAGACATGCCCAGTACCCAGATACAAAGTTTGGGCACCCCTGGTCAAAACACATCTGGTTGAGATTCTAAGTTTAAATAAGTTAGAAACGATGCTCTAAAATTTTCAAAAAATGACATATTTAAATCTTATTTTTCGCCCCACATTATAAATTTTATAAATAACATTATGAATTCATTGGTACATATTATATGTGTGTAAAATTTTTGTCTCGTAAGACAAGCCATTGACTTAAACTTAAAAGTTAGACTATGTTCAGATTCATAATCCCTAGCAAAAATGATGAAACCACCACTTTTTGGAGGAAATGGTTTCAGTTGTTTAATTTTGTAGAAAAAAAAATTAATCACAGAGACTTGCCACTCTCTTTATAAATTTCATTGGACCAGCACCAAACAAAAGTTCCAGCATCAGCACCTTGCCATGTACAAATTCACCATAAATTACTAAAGATTACTTTAATCCAGTAGTCCACAGCCCACGATTGGTTAGTTGAATCAGGTGTGTTTGGAGCAGGGAAAGCACTAAATGTGAAAAGCAGAGGGGCCTCTAGGACCAGGACATTCACTGGATCTAATTACAAACACTCATTCATGCAAACTCACATCTTTATTCTCTAGGATCTCTTTCTTGGTTTCTTGTTCTGCCTCAACCACGTCCAAATCCTCCGTGGTGATGCCCAGGTCGCGCCCGTGCATCGGGAGGGGGTCCATACTCTACAAGGCAGAATATCACACACACACACAGAGACACAGATATAGACACACACACACACACACACACACACACACACAGAGTTGTTAGATCAGTGATCTAAGGGGCAGCACTAAAGAGTGAACACCAGAGCCGCACACAAGAGGTCACGAGCGGGTTTCTCGCGTGACCTTCGCTAAACGTCATTACCCTCGCGTGCACCGTCCCCATGTCCCCGTGTCCCCGTGTTCTCCTGTTTCTGGCGCGTGCAGAGTTACGGGCGGCGGGCGCGAGCTATTGGTTGTCTTGTTATTCAGAACCGAACCCAGCCCCCTTCAAGGAAGACGCCATGACACCTCCGCCTCCGAGAAGCTCTCTGCGCTGATTGGTTGAGCCGACGTCACGGCAAAGTGGGCGGTAACCTGTCCGTCAACACTAACGAGCCGCTAACGAGACTGAGAAACGGAGGATCCGTTTAATTCATTATTATTATTATAATTATTATAATTATTATTATAATAATAATAATTATTATTATTAATTATTATTATTATTAATAATAATAATAATAATAATAATAATAATAATAATA